>CM076571.1:707646122-708090446 GCA_034641835.2 Pinus albicaulis | reverse complement strand
AGTCTATCTTGAAAAAGTGCATACAAAGGAAAACTGTGCAGACATGTTCACGAAAGCAGTTTCATTAGAGAAGCTACGATGGTGTCTAGATTCTATTGGCTTGCAGAGAAAATGAAAATAAAACAAGAACGAGGTATCAGGCTAATTGTTTTCAAGGTGGAGATTGCTGAGATTTTGCTGGCTAAAATCTCTTGGATATGCCAACAATAGGTTTTGTTGCAAAACCGATGGCATCAAATTAGCATGAGGAGATATTCTATCCTATTTTGGTGTGATAGAATTAATTATTTAGTTTCTTCTCTCTTCTATAAATTGTAAGCCTGTAGAGGCAAAATATATGAGATGTGAGGTGTGTGGAAGAGGAACTGAAAATGTGAAAATCTGTTGTTGTAATCTCCTGTTGATGAATAAGATTTCTGATACCTCTATTTGGTGGATGTAGCCCAGATTGGTTTGGTGAACCACGTTAATTCTTGTCTTCATATGGGATTGTTGTGTGTGTTATTTTAGTTTTTCCGCTGCGTTATCTTTGACATTTATGTCATTATGTATGGACACAGTTGCAATATTCATACATAATTTTAGATATTTGTGCAATTATTTTTTATTCTTAACATTTCAAAAACAAAATTCTTGAAAATATTTCATGCTCGAGTAAATAATATATTTACCATTAGTTACATCTCATCATATTTTAAAAAACTATTAAAGAAATATATTTAAGTGGAATTACTTACTACTATTAAATAAATGTATAGAATTAATATTACTTAATACACACCAAAATTTCCTGAGTAAACAATTAATTTATTTAGTTCACATCTCAATTTATTAGTTCTTGCATTCCATTTTCCTATTGACCATTATTATTTTAGCATTGACGATTGTTGCAACACCCCTCATGACCCGTACATGGTTATTAATAATTTGTGTAATTACTTTACTTGTTAAAAATAAGTATGAAAAGGTTCGGCATAAGCCTAAGAGAAGTTTTAATTTAAGTTAAAATGAATTGTAAACATTTTGGTAAAATATTTAAATAATTATGGTTGAAAAACTGGAAAATTCACTAAAGGTAAATTTAATTAACTTATTTCAACGTAGAGTTGATTTTCGATTAATTCTCCTCCCAACATTAAATGAACTCATATAAAACTTCTAGGAGGCCCGGAGAGAGAAGGAGAATGGAAGGAGACTGAGAGAACCACACAGATGTGGAAGAAAAGGCATATTTTTTTCCTGAGATTCCTAGAGTTGGACAATGAGTCAGTGGAAGTCTCAAGTCAATATTCCAGGTAGAAATTGGGGTTCAGTGACATGTGAAGTAATCTTTTGTTCTGGTGAAAATATGCACTGAGGAGATAAAGGAACTCATTTCCTTATCTCAAGGTTGTGAGGTTGTTTGCTTAGTGAAAATTTTCAAATTATCACTTTACAAATAAGTATCATAATGAGTCTTTATACATTGAGTTTTGTACTTCCATGTTGAAGTTTTTTATTTACAATATTTTATAACAGATGCTTACTATTTAAAATTATCATACGAAGGTTTACTATCTTAATCATTTATTATATGAGTTATTTATACGAATGATTACTGTGTAGTTGAGATAATGTTTTTCCTTCTTGTTCTATCGTGATAAATGGAAGGAGAGAGTAGTAACAACTTAACACAAGGAAACCAAAAATCATATAGGTATATAAACAGTCGATGGTCAAAACCGTTGAGGTTCTGCGAGTCGGGCCGCTTAAACCAATTAGCAAACACTGGAAGTTGATATGGGTGAATAGTAGTGTGAAGGTATGGTTTCAAATTCTGCAAACCAGTAACCTATGGAAACGAAGGGAACCAGTACCAAAAAAATTCAGGAGAAGGTTCAAGCCTTGTGGTGCATTAAAAACCCAACTAAATGAATTTTAAATGAGACCAAAATGGGAATCAAAAGCACTTGCAAGTACACAATCAAAGAGAACACATCTTAATTCTCTTTACTGAATTGATTCAAATAGACGAAGAAAAGAAATACGAATAAATAACAAGGAAGAAAAATAAATAATACAAAAACAAATCCAAAGAAAATTATTTCTATGGAATAAAATACTATGGATTTCCATTTGTTCATTCCTTTTCGAGAGTAGAAAACCCATAAAATTAACAGTTGCATCCAAAAGAAAAATAAAAGAGTACAAAAACAAAGATTAAAACTAATTTACACAAAAGTTGCCCACTCTACAATCACACGAGAAGTTACTTTGTGTCTTTACAAAAATACATACATATATTGCAGTTTTAGTAAGATCTGAGGTAATTAACATTATACCCCAGAAGGGAAACTTATGAATATTTATGCGTGCATGAACATAAAATTAGTGTCAATGACATAATCCCCAAATATTAACAAGTCTTCCCTCCTTGTCAGGACAGGGGTTTCAGGAAGAAATCTAGAAATTTAACAGACAATGCAAACCCTAAGAAACTGGAGGAAACCTAATGTGCACTTGTGTAACAATAAGAATGTCGTAGTTACGATGCTAGGGACCAGATATTATATCTTCATTTGGTTTCATAACCAAGGTAAGAACTTTATTAAGTGGAGATCATATAATCTAGTTGCCAGAATGAGTGAGTTGTATATGCGGGTTGAAATAAGTTGTGGGCCCATAAATATTATATGATTTATTGATTTGTTTGTAAAGGAAATGGACGAGCATCGGTATATGCGAAGAGTAATAAATTGGAGAAAAATGGTGAGTTATAATGTTATTATAACTTACGTTAATTTGATTTAAGTCCGAGAATGGATGTGTTGAATGGAAATATAAAGACAAACTGTGGGCTCCATTATATGTGGTGGCACTTTGGTTGTTAACCAAAGTAGAATTCATGAACCGAATTCATAAAGGATGTGGAAATCATAAGTTAAATGAGTTTAAATTATGGTTTATATTATATGCTTAACCGAGGAAATAAATTTTGTGTAATAAAAGAAGGTTGAGACATATGGGTTTTCACCATGCTAAGGCATATTTCAATAAGTGGGTTTTTTTATATGGTTTATAACCATAATTGTGTGACAAAGAAATAGCTTCCGCAATAGATTTACACCATTTGGTTCATTTGAGAAACTTAAGTGAGATGGAATTTTTATATATGATGAAACTGGGAAAATGCAACTTTGGTTGCATCACTCATGAATGCTTTCCTCTTTGTTGTATTGTCCATCACTGAGGCTTGCTTTTTGGGTGTCACTGTTGCCCTTAACCTCTACATTTTCCTCACTGTTTTGATCTTTATCCCGGTTGCCCTCTTCATCACTATTGAATTCATTTTCACTATCATCTCTTTCATTTTCTTCACTGTGATCCTCTTTCTTTGTTTCCATGTCCTCTACTTCTTGCTGGCTCAAATCACCATCACTGCTCAAACTGTCTCCCCTATCCTATTGTTGAATTAACTCATCATCACCATCTATCTCCATGTTTTCACTGTTTTTCTCTCTGTTTTTCTCACTGTCATGTTCACTATTTTCATCTTCATCATTTCCTTCTTCTTCCTCTTCATCAATTTATATCTTTGCCTCATCGTCATTTTCTTCTTCATAATTTTCCTCTTCCTCATCATCTGCTTTTTCTTCATCAACTTCCTCTGCCTCATGTTGGACTGATTTATTGTCACTCCCACCCTCTTCATTTTGATTTGACTCATTATCATTATCTCCCTCATTTTCACTTGATTCATCATTGCCACTTCATTCTTCATTTGATGCATCAAGAGAATGGGAGGAAGGGAGGTTTTCTTGAGGTGAGGACACTTGTGTAGATGATGAGGGAAAGTTTGGTTGATGAGGAAGCTATGGGCTTTTGAAGACTTCATGGGATATGAATACTTCCCAAGGAATTCCCTTTTGTTCCAACTGATGTAGAACCACCATCTTGATCAAGGAGTGGTGGAACAAACTCTACATTTGTTTGGCATAAATTCTCCTCTGGGCAACATAAGACATTTTGTCAATGCTCCTATATAAGTAGTAATGCAAGTGAATAATTTTAACCCTTGTGAAATTCATGATGAGTCTAACATGGTAGGAACAAAGTCTGGAGTATCTCCTTCACAAGTGAAGTACTTCATGATAACCCTCATCAATGGTGCAAACCTTTGTTTTAGGTGTGAGAAAGGGAAGATAGCCCTACAACCTACTCTGTACCTAGTTTTGACAAATGGCTCATAATGCTTCATATCCAACCTTGCCTTCTTGAACCATTTCTCACCAACAACAATTATGCCTATAGCATTAGAGATGGCATCTACTGATAGCTCAAAATCGACCCCTACCAGATTTACTTGTTTATTGTGGAGGTTGAGGACAAACAACCTTGTAAGCTCTGGGTGGTGTTGTACTTGTTTTACCTTTTCACAAAATTCAAAACATTCCACATTCTGGAAACATGATAGGATCAAGGGGGATGAGGTGATATCCACTATGCTCTAGGGTTCAAATCTGTTCACTTTCCCTCCCTTGTGGTTTGGCCCCATAGGACCTTGGCCTCTTTCATTGCTGCTATTGTTTTATGCTCCTAACATGGTGATTAGGGTTTTCTGTGGACAAACTTGGCCAAGAGGAGTAAAATGAAAATGATGGTGGGCAACTCTTGCAAATGAGTGATATGGAGGTGAGGTATGACTGTTTTCTTTTGAGCTTGATGAGGGCCTTTACTTGAACTGATCTCTACTTTCCCTAATTTCACTCCCTTTCAAATGGCATTTACTATCTTGGAGGTCAAAAACAGAGGTTTACTTTTCATGAAGACCTAGGGTTTGCAAAGCCTAGAATTTGATCATCTGTTTTAACTATTAAAACACAAAAATTAATTGGAGGGAAAGGATGAAAAGGCCACCCACCACTTTAGCTTGCTTGCAGGGTTTTGAAAATAGTCTGGAGGGCTTCCCTTAAGCTCATGGAAAATTTTTGTGAAATTTGGGTGACCTTTTGCATTAGTGCAGCGTCGGGCCTGTCATGTGCCTTTGAGCGTAACGCCGGGTGAGTTGGGCACCTCTGAGCATAGCGTCGGGCGAGTTGGGCACTCTGTGTGTAGTAATTCCTCCTTGTGCAGACCTATTGACCCTTGGGTACAGTGCCAAGCCTATCGGGTGCTCTGTGCGCACAGAGCTAGGCTTTAAACAGGCTGTCGGGTCGGCCTATGGGCACAGCGTCGGGCCTGGGCGTGTCGGTTTCGCCTGAGCGAACTCCAGTTTATTTGCACAGCGCTGCCCGGTGTATGCGTAGCACTGTGTAAAAATTGCACTGTGGAGACCTCCTTTCACACAACACCAAGGTTTGTGAGCGCAGTGCCAGGCTTTGGGCGTAGAGCCAGTGAACTTGCCCAGATTTTGACAAAAACTTAGAAAAATTCTCCTGAAGGGTTTTCTCTCCTTGCAAATGACAAGTGAACCAAAAAAATGATAACTGAGATGCCTTTATACCTTTTGAAAAATAAATCGAAATAAAAAACCCACTTTGCTAAGTTTTTGACACTTTATCATTTGACTGATATACTTTTTAACCTTTTTGCAGGTGATTTTGAAAACTTTTCAAGGTAATTCTTCTTCCTTTGGTGATGGCTTGCTCGAGAGATAAGAGGTCCTTTTTAACCATGAGGGTCTTGGCATCTCAAACCTCCTTTTTTTTCACATGAGAAATTGAGAAACAATTTTTTATCCTTTTTGGCATCTCTGAGTGTTAGTGAACCTAAAAACATGTTTTTCTTACCTTCTTACTGATTTTGACAGTGATGTATCCATTCTAACAAATATTATAGATCATGCCTACTATGTCTCTTCTTGGCCACTTCTGATTTGTTTCAGGTGCCATGACAAAGTTGTTTTTTGTCTCCTTTTTCATTCTTTGGATTTTGACAACTTCACTTACTCAACAGTAAACTCATAATTACCTTGATTTCTTATCTTGAAAATTAACCTTATTCTTTCCTTCCTTTGACCATTTTGAGGGCTATGGCTGAAAATGGAGGCTTGATCTCCTTCACATTGATACTCTTTGCACTCTTTCCCTTTGATGTAGTGAAGCATTGTTACTTTGGTAAACCCTAGAAATCACCCTCAATAGCTTTTGAAAACCTTCTTTTGTCATGATGGAAGCCCATCATCTTCATTTCACTTACTTTTCCTATCTTCCAAAAACCTTAGGTTTTAGGGCTGTTAGAGAAGAATAATTAGTGTTGTCTTCTAAGTTCTCTATAGCCCTTTAAAGTTCATTAATTTCTATTCAGTTCACCTCACATTTTTCCCTTATTCATTTATAACTTCTAAAAATCTTCAGTTTGTCCTTGGTTGTGTTGATGTGCATGTGTCCTTGTGGTATTTTTCATTGGCTTCTTGCTTGGCAACACTGTTTAGCCAATTAATCCTAAAAATCCTGAATCTCTTTGAACATAGGCCTACTTCCTTTGCTTTGTTGTGGTTGTCCTTTAGTGAGGATCTGGCCTTTTACCTTACCTTATTTTCTGTTGATAGCCACCTTGACACTCCTACAGAAATGTCAAAATTTGCAGCTCTCCTTTGCAGAATTTGTGCTTGACCAAGGAGGCCTTCCTTGAAGGATTTTTGACCTATTTTGGACAATCATGTGTTGAATTTCTTTCATACTTGATTCAGCTTCTTGGCACATGTAAAAAAATGATTTAGAACACCAAAACAATCCTACAAACTATGAAACCCTAAATGACCCAATGGGAAGCTCTTTGGGCTTGTCTTTGACTGAAATCTTGGCTTTGTGGTATTAAAGTATAAAAAATAGAGTTTTTTACCATTTGATGTATTGAAGATCCAAAATCCAATGTACTTGATTTATCTAAAGAGCCTATAAAGAGGGTTTTGAGACCATCAATGCATAATGTATCCGGGAAACACAAGAATGAGTAGGTTGGTTCGTGATCCTAAGTGGCAAGTGGAGGGGTTAGGCAAGTCAAAAACATAGTGTTGAGGTCAAATGGTGGTCAAACATAGTGAAAATGAGTGGCATGAGTTCCATGAGGGGCCTTCTAGGAGGGTAGGCTAACCAAGAAAATGGCAGAGTAGTGAGATAGTGAAAAATTCATCCTAAGGATAATGAAGGCAGTGAGATTTCTAAAACTCTTAATATTCATGAATTTGGTCTTTTAGAAATATAGGATAAGTATTTATTCATCTAAAAAATAGAAAAAATAATGATGACTAACAGTGGCTCCACTTGGGGAGGGCAGCTCCTTTTTAGGAGGTGTTCATAATTTCAGATCTCTAGTTTTATGAAGACTAGTGCCTCATCCATTGGGCAGATTTTTTCTTCTTTTCATTTGCTTATGCTTCTTTGAAGTTGTGATCTCAACAATCTGAAAAAAATGATTACTTCAACTTCATCTCTACCTACCCATCTTACTTGCCTAACATTTTTTCTTCCTTGGGTGCACTTGAACTGGCAAACCCTTGACATTTTTTCCTTTCGAGGGCAAAAACAAACTACCTACTTGTATCCTTATTGCTTCCAAGAGTTCAGATTATGCTAGTGAACTCTTTTATTCTCTACCTAGACTATTTGACTGTCAAGATTAAGTTGTTTGACAGACTTCGTTCTCTAAGCTATTGACATGAAATTGAAAACATGGTTTAAATCAGGATTAGGCAATCTGACTTACCATGGGTTGTGGCATTAGGACAAGCTACACACAAACATTATTTTTGAACAAAAAAAACTATTAAAATAAGGGTTGTGATCTATCATTTGCTATGCATCCCCATATTTCTCTTTGGTTCAGATTTGAGCATGTGGAACCAGTATCTTTCACTCCTAATCTATTCCTACTGATAAGTCAAGTTTAGATGTTTTGACAAGTTCTTTTTGAGTAACCTATCAGCAATAAATTAAAAACATGTTCAACCATGATTAGGCTAGATGATTAAACAAGACTCTTTTGAACAAGTAGTGGCATTTAGGATTGCACACTTTCAACATTACTATTTTTTGGGTATGGGGTTGTACCTCTTTTTCAAATCTACCCTATTTTTCCTTCTTTCTTTGTTTTTGTATTTTTGTTTTTATGATCTCTCATCATGCAATGTTATGTACAATGAATGAAATTTTGAAACTAGAGCTCTTGACATAAATAGTGTTTGAGCATCCTACCATTGATATGACCTCCAAATAATTCTTCTCCATTCAGTTCTTGTAAAAATAAAGCATTATGACCTCTAACTGACTGAATGAGATAAGGACCTTTCCATAAATTCTCAAATTTTCCATGTTTACCTTTTTCCTCCTTCCTGGAATCCCATTTCAGCACTGTGTCTCCAATTTGGAAATTGTTGGCTTTAGTTCTTCTATGAAAGATTTTATTTATGTTGGCTTGTGTCCTTTTGTAAACTTATTCCCTTGTCTTCTGCAAATGAATGGTTTGGTTTAGCCTCATTTTCATGTCATTTTCTTTTGATTTCACTTCTTGGAGAAGCTTTATCACTGGGACTCCCAAGGATGTTGGGAAAATGGCATCCATGCCATACACTAGTTGATAGAGAGACATATCGATTGATTTCTTGGTGGTTAGTCTATCAACCCATAGTGCATGTACCAGCTTGCCATGCCATGCTTTTTTATTTTGTTCCAAAAGCTTCTTGATGATATTGACCAAGCTTTTGTTAGAGGATTCAGTTATCCCATTACCTTGAGGGTAATAAGCTATGGAGTGTCCTAATGTGATGTGATATTTATAACAAAAGTCAACCATTATTTTGTTTTTAAAGGAAGCAGCATTATCTGTGATGATATTTTTGGGGAAACCAAATCTAGATAGGATGTTTGTCTCAAGAAATTTGATAATGACCAAGTTGGTGGCATTCCTAGAGGGGATGGCTTCTATCCACTTGGTGAAGTAATCAGTAGCAGTGAGGATCCACTTGTGTTGGGAAGATGAGGTAGGGTTAATCTCTCCAATGAAGTCTAAACCCCATTGTTGAAAATGAGCTTCAAAAGTAATGGGATGCAAAGGTAAAGGTAAGAATTTTCTCTTGCCATAAAAAATTTGGCACTTACGGCAAGTCATGACCATTTTTTGGGTGTCAGGGAAAAGGGTAGGCCAATAGTAGCCAGCTATGAGGATTTTATTAGCTGTGGTTTTCCAATAAATATGGCCTCCACATTCTCCCTCATGCAGCTCATGCATGATTTTATCTACATCATCCTCAAGAAAACATTTAATAAAAATGCCTACATAATTCTTCCAATATAACATTCCATCTAAAATGTATAATTTTAAAGCTTTTTGTTTTAGGAATCTATATTTTGTCTTTGATAATGTAGGAGAAGCATTAAGATAAAAAATCACATATAGGATATCAGCATACCAAGATGAATTCAAAAATACTTCTTCAATATGGGGAGCTGTGCACTCTTCCTGTTCTTATACAACATCAACCATATTCATATCTAATGCTTGCAAATTTGATTCAACCATAAGTCTTGCAAGTCCTTGTCCTTTAACCAGTTTAGTGGATCTGATTTGTAAGTCATATTCTAAAATAATAGAAATCCACTTTCCCCTTTTACCATCAGGGTCCTGATTCAAAATGTCTTTGACAATTGTGTGTGCAACAAAAGCAATGATATGATAATGTAAGATATAAAATCTAAAGTCTTTCAATGCCTTAATCAAGAAAAAGGCTTGTTTCTCCATGATGTTGTACTTTAGAGGAGCATCTCTAATGGCTTTGCTGAAGAAGGCTATGGGTTGTTCTTGCCCATCATGTTCTTTTGAAATAACACTACAGCAACGATATGTTCAGATGCAAATGATAAAATGTATAATTCTTTGGTAAAATTAGGACTGATTAGAATCGGTGTTTGGGTGAGTGCTAGTTTAACCAGTTCAAAATATTTTTTAGCTTCCAAGGTCCATTTAACCCCTATCTCCTTTTTTAGCATGTTTGTATTATTCCTCAAAAGTTCAGCAAGGTTGGGGATGAACCTCCTCAAGAAGTTGATCTTCCCAATGAAGGATTGCAAATCCTTGATGTTTCTAGGATGGTTGATTTGTAATACGCCTTCAATAATTTTGGGGTATATTTTGATTCCTTCTTTAGAGATAATGTGGCCTAGGATTTTTCCTTCCTGGAGACCAAACAATGTTTTCTTGGGATTCAATGATAGGCCATACTTCCTACACTTTCAAAAACTTTCCTCAAGTGGATTAAGTGCTCTTCATCAATATTAGAGTAAACAATGATGTCATCAAGGTAAATGACTATGAAGTAGCCTATGTCTTCTGAAAAAGATATGTCCATGGCCCTTTGGAAGGTAGCCTCTACATTCATCAACCCAAATGGAATTTTAACATACATGAATGTACCCCAAGGTGTGGTGAAAGAAGTTTTGTGTTGATCATTTGGGAGTACTAGCACTTGGTTATAACCAAAAAAGCCATCAAGTAGTGAGATTATCTTAGAGCCAACTACCTTTTGAAGTATGTGATCCATTTTAGGCAAGGGGTAGTTATCTTTTATGGAGGCTTTGTTCAAATTTCTAAAGTCAATGCAAAGCCTAATCTCCCCGGTCTTATTCCTAATTGACACAAGGTTGGAAACCCACTCAAAGTATGTAATGGGAACTATGATCCTTGCATCATACATCTTTCTAATATCTTTCTCAACTAAAGGAAATAACACAGGGTTTATTCTCCTCAATTTTTGTTTGAAAAGTTTCTGATTTTCCTTAAGAGCAATTTTATGTTGAATAATTCTCATGTCATATGATTTCAAATCCTCATACCCCCATGCAAACACATCTTTAAACTCTTGAAAAATCTCAATATATTTCTGTTTTATGTGAGGAGGAAGAGTTTGAGTTTGATCATTTTGGGTTCCTTTAGGCTACCTATATTATATTCCTCTACATCATTCTTGGTGGATTCTATGTTTGGATTTTTATCCACATCATTAAAGTCGAACAACTACTCTAATGGTGCAAGTCCCCTTGGTAATGTATTATCTTTATAATGTAAAACCTCAAGGTCCCTTCGGTTTAGATCCTCAAATAATTCTACCTCACAAGGATGTGAAAGAAGATTTATATCAACAGTAGAGGACAACTATGTTTTATGGGCTTGTTCTTTAGCAAAAACACCTTCATCATCCTCTAGGCTTGGTCTTGTTCTTGCAAATTCATTCCTAGATTGTAGAAAGTCATAAATTTTTTCATTACCCTCAAACACTTGCCAATGGTTTATGTTGGCAGGCACTGTAGGCTGGTTTTTAACTTTGACATTATATTATTCAATTGCATGGGGTATTTGGAAATTGCTGGCAACAAAGGCAAGCTCATTGGCAAGGCAATTTTGGGCTCTAGGGATGAAAGTAAGTTGATATTTCTCAAAGGTTTTGAGGAGATCTAGGGTAGAATTTCGGTACTCTCTCAATCTTGGATTCTTTGCTAAATACTCACCTTTGATTTGTTTAATGACTAGCTTTGAATCTCCTTGGGTAGATATTTTCTTAGCTCCTAAGTCTTTGAGAAAATGCAAGCCAAGGAGGAGAGCCTCATATTCTGCAATGTTATTAGTGCACTGAAAATATAGTTTGTATGAATGACCTTCATTTGTGTTATGTATCTAGACACCAGCTCCTGAACCTACTTTGCGACAAGAGCCATAAAAGCTTATGTTCCAAAGTGTTTCTATTTCATGTTCACCACTATGTTTTTGTTCAGGGCTGCTATAGTTTTGGATGACATGTTCTTCATTTGAGGATAGGTTTGACTGTTCTGGTGGGCCTATATCTTTGTCATTTTCATTCACTTATTCACCAATTTCATGTTCATTATACAAGATGAATGAGTCTAAGTCTGAATGAATGGAATAGACAAGGGTGTTGTTTGGCCTACCTATGCTACTTACCATATACTTCATGTGGGACTCCCAGTATAACCTCCTAGTTTGATTGAAGACAGGGATAGTAGCATATGACATGTCCATTTGAAGGTTGCCTTGAAGTTTGGCTCCCAATGATATAGACAAAAGCATGCCATACTTCGGGGGAATGCCAGTAACAACTATGTCCATGACTACGCTCTTAGCAGGTATTTGTGCCAGATTGACACAAAGATCCTTGATTAGGTCCAAACACTTGACTCTACTCGAATAGAATGAATACAAGTCTTTGTAAGGTTTAGTTATTTCTACATAATCTCTCCATCACAACTTTAGGCATGAGGTTGTGTGAGGCACCGGAGTCTAGCATGGCATTGTGTAATATTTTGTCATGTATGTTTAAGATGATATAGAAAGGAGAGACAACTCCTTATTGGTATTTTCCCTCAAAATCAGGTCCAAACAACAACTCAGGCTTGTCTTCAGTTAAGTTCAAAGTGTCGGTATCATTTCCTATGTTCAAGACCTTCAAAACTTGGGACCTATACACTTCTTGAGTAACCAGTTCAGTGAGAGGTATGGTTATCTTGATTTTGGCAATCTCTCCCTCAAAGCTGGAAGGTATTTGTGTTTTGGGCACATTTACATCAGTTTTATTAGCCATGAAATTTTCTACACTTTTAATTTTTTGATTCTGATTTGGGACTTTAGACAATAGAATTTTTTTAGGGGCACTAGTTGATGTACTAGGGCAGCTTGGGTCACTATTTTGCTCGCTGATTTTTTCCTTGTTTGGATCATTTTTCTTAGCCATTGTGTTTGTGTTTCTTGTTGTCTTTTTAGGAGTTTTTTCAGGGGCTTTCCTAATAGCAGTGTTTAGATTTTTTTCCTTAAGGTAATCTTGGTTCTTTTTGCTCCTAAGGTCATATTTCCTATGAACCTCATTTATGGCATTCTCAAATCCCAATTTGTAGTATTCAGAGTCCTCATAATTGGTTTCATTTTCGTTTGAGGAAAATAGATTTTGTTCCTCTGTACTGAGTGTTAGGGTCCCGTGATTTGGCAGATTTGCTAATCCAAATGACAGGGTAACATCAGACCAGTCTTTGGAGTCCTAGGACCTAGCCTTCCTAGACCCAAAGAGGGCTCTCTCTATTGTGCAAAGGATGTGAACTTGTTCGCTTTAGATAATTGATTTTAGGCTAGTTGTTAAGTGTAATTTGTTTGTTTTTTTGGGTTGGGGTAAGACGACTAAGTAGGATAGGTGGAATGAGAGATTATCAAATCAATAGGGCTATGGGGTCAGATGAAGTCGAGGGTGTCCAAATGATGAAGAAGAGTGTATTACAGGGCCGATTTAGCAAGGTTAATGGATCATTTGGGTGATGCATGAGGTGTAATGAACATTAAGTTTGGGAAGAAACTAAGAGGTCTTAAACATATATAGTCTGAAGAAATAAATCATGAGGTAGGGCAAACCATTAATCTCTATGAACAATACTCAAACTGATAAACATGTAAGATGAAAATTTCGGTGATACATAGAAGCATTAGAACTCTTAACTTTAGAAATTCACCTTCAACCTTTTGAGAAAACACATAAGATAAACAAACAAGTCAATATATGGAGAGGGAACTCTTAAACAACATATATCAAACTATCGAGAACTCTGAAATAAGTTGGTAAGCATTGGAAAAGGGAAAGATCAAAACAAGACCTCTTTGTCTTAACCTAATCAATCAATATTCCATAGAAAAGCTTCAAAATAGGGTTTTGAAAACTTTAAATAATTATGGAATACCATGAATAATATTTATAAGCTAACATAATAACCATTCATGAAACAAAAACAAGTTTTAGTGGGTCTAAGGAGTAATCAAGAATTCCTTAAGATGACTAAAAGAGGAAAACATCAAAGCTATAGCAAATAGGAGGTTTGAGGTGCTTCCATGAGCATATCCCAACCTATAATTTTATGATCTATAGCAACCAAGTAGACTGAAACAAAATGAGGACAATAAAACATTAACAAGCTATGAAAAAAATCACCATTCACCAAGATATGGAATCCTACAAGCAAGCTTCTCTAACATCAAACCACACAAGACATTCATTCACTTCATAAAACCAATATCTTGTCCAAGCTCATAAAAAAATGTATTTCTCTTAAACACATCAACTCCCAACTGTTTACAATGAATCTTCATGCCTTATATAACAAACAAGGAAGAGGAGAGCCATAGAGAGTAACTAGAAGCCTATTGGCCTAAAATAAATATCCTAAGTTGTCCTTGATTCTTTGCAAAGCCCAAGGCACAAAAATATCTAAATAAATATCTTTTCCAACTATAAATGGACATAAAATTGACTTTTAGGCCTGACATGCCTAAGAAAACTTTCCAAACGCACATTTTTCCTACTCGACCATAGGTGCGTAGCGCACTCTGTCAAACAGTGAAAAATTTCCAGGTGCGTAGCGCAGAAATAGGTATTTTTGCAGCAGTCTTTCAGAGGTCTTCCCGACACTGGATTTGGCTCCGTGATGGCTCATTGGAAATAATGATGAGTCTAGTTTCAAAAAAAATTGAGTTGTGCTGATTGGATGCCATTTACTTTCTCAAAAATCAAATCTCCCAACACTACTATGTGCATAGCACCTAGTCTGAAAACGAGGCAGAAAGGTCAAATTTTTGATGTCTTTTGACCTTTTGAGGGTGTAAAATTGCTCCAAATGATCTGAAAATTGGTGAGTATACTTTTAGTGATGTGAAAAATCAAAAAGTGTAAACTTTGAGAGCTGAAGATGCACCAAATTTGTGGGTAGCGCCTAGGGTGTTGCGCTCCTAGGGGTCAAAATTTGGAAAAAACAAAAAGTTGTCTAATTTGCCTCAAAATTTGTGGAATGGTCCTTCAAAAGGTCTTGGACACCTGCTAATAAGCCTCAGTAAGAACTCTAAGGTTGTCATGCTTTTTTACCTCTCTTAGGTTATTGATCTCTATGTGGCAATTCTGGCCAAACTTCTCCTGTGCACAGCGCCATTTTGCAAAGGGCATTTGGAGGCCTTCCCGGTGTTGGAATTGGGCCTGTGATGGCTCGTTGGAAAGCTTTATGTGTATACTTTCCATAAATTCTTGATTTGTGCTGAGTGGATTCAATTTTATTGTTCACAAATAAAATCTCCCAACATTTCTCTGTGCATAGTGCCACTTCAACATAAAAATAGGGTGTTTTCCAACCAAGTTTTGAACCACTTCCCAATGTCGGATTTGGCTCCGTGATGGCTCGTTGGAAAGCCTGATGAGTATACCTTCTAGAAATTCTTTGTTTTCCTGATACAGCTCCTATAGCCTAGTAAAAAATCCAAAATCCCAACATTTCTCTATGCGTAGCGCCACTTCAGCAGAAAAATAGGGTGTTTTGCAACCAAGTTTTGGACCACTTCCCGACGTTGGATTTGGCTCCATGATGGCTCGTTGGAAAGCCTTTCAAGTGTAGTTGGCATTTGATTCATCAAGAAAGTAATTTGGAAAATCCAGCTATGCGAAAAGCTGATTTTTCCAAGGTCACTCAAATTCTCTGGTGACACTTATATTTTTGACATTGCTCCCAAACCATGATACATGTGTAAAAACTGAAGGAGGTTTTTCTTCTTGGACCTATGATGGAAGAAAACCTCTCTCACGTTGGTCAAATTCATCTCTGTTAGGTCAGAAACATAGTTTGAAGCCAAACTAGCCCTAGGAGTGACAAATGGCTTGACTCTTGGAATGATTTCTTGGAAAATGATGGAGGCATGATGAGTGTCATGGCATTGCTCTGTGCATAGCGCCACTTTAGTAGAAAAATAGGGTGTTTTGAAACCAATTCTTGGACCACTTCCTAATGTCGGATTTGGCTCCGTGATGGCTCATTGGAAATCCTTTCAAGTCTATTTGTCATTTGATTCATCAAGAAAGTCATTTGGAAACTCCAGCTATGAGAAAAACTGATTTTTCCAAGATCACTCTAGCAGTGCAGAAATTCTTCGGTGACACCTATATTTTTGACATTGCTCCCAAACCATGATACCTGTGTAAAAAATGAAGGAGGTTTTTCTTCTTAGACCTATGATGGAAAAAAATCTCTCACACGTTTGTCAAACTCATCTTTGTTAGGTCAGAAACATATTTTGAAGCAAAACTAGCCCTAGGTGTGACAAATGGCTTGACTCTTGGAATGAGTTATTGGAAAATGATGGAGGCATGATGAGTGTCATGACAGTCATAACAGCTATCATTGACTGTCTCATTTGTACCAATGTCTTGGTCAATTTCTTCACCCTCATACTCTGTTTCACCCTCATTATTTTTTTTCTCTTGTTCTTCAGTTTCTTCACCCTCTTCCCATGTCTCTTCATCTTCATTTTCTTCATTTATTTTAGTACCTTTGTCACTGTGATTAGGCTCATTTTCATGCTCAAAATCATCTTCTTCTTGGCTTCCTTGGGCACTTTCTTGCTGACTTTCATCTTCATTATTCTTTTCATAATCCCCTTGGCTATCATCTTGCTCATCATCAACACTCTTTTCTGGACCTAAGATTGTTTTATGGGTGTCACCATTATGACTGTTTTGATCCAATGGCTTATTGTCTTCCTTATTTTCACTCCTTCATGTTCATTTTCCTCCTCTATGTCATCATTATTTTCTTCATCATTAGGCTCTGTTTCTGTCCTACTGCCCTTACCATTTTTATCACTTTCATTCATGCTATCATCACTCTCTGTCTTCATTTTTAGGCTTTGCCTTTTCTTTGTTGTTGTCATCTCATTGTTCTTTTCTTAACTTTGTATTTGACTCACTGACTCTTCTTTAGACATGGTGGTTGGTTTAGAGGTAAAGGATTTCCAGCTTGGTGAGGGTCTTCAGGAAAATGAGTGATGTGGGGTCAAACTTTTGGAAATGAAGGTAGATGAAGCATCCAAGGAGTGTTTTCAATTTTTTTAGAGGTCGGCCTACTATCACTGAGTATCTTTACATATATAACAACTCCTCTTTTGCAAACCCTACCCTAAGAGGTCAAAAATTGATTTTTCTATAGCTTAGTATTTGGTGGCCTTAGGTTAAGCAATGCCTTCCTAGATTATGAAAAGAATACTTGGACATTGAGTAAAAAGAGTTACCAACCTTATTTGACTATTTGCAGAAGATTTGGAGGCAAAAACTCGAAAATTTGACCCTTTTTTAGCAAATTAGGCCAAATACGGCCTGTGTGTAGTGCTTGCCCAGGTGTGTAGTGCCGGGAGCATAGCGTAGTGTTAAATAAAACTGCGGACACCTTGTGTGTGCATAGCGCCGAGGGCCAAGTGCGTAGTGCCGGCCTCGGTGCGCAACGCCTGCAAAATTTTTCAAACTTGCACAAAAAAAACCCTCAAAAATTTTCTCCAATGGTTTGCTTCTTCTTTGAAGGAGTATTGAATCCTTTTGGTGTCTCTCTTGTGCTCACAAAATCTTCAACTAACTCAAATGGGGCCCTTTACCCTCCTTTGTAAATAATGAACCTTTTTGAAACCTTCATGCTTTTTGTACCAATACTCTACCTTTTTAACCTTTTATGATGTGGAGTTAATGCCTTTGTGCCAAACCCTAGAGGGCAACTTGAAAAATTTGAAACCCTTTGTTGTTATGAAGGAGGTTTTTTATCACCTTTTTAACCATGTTTTTCATTCTGCCCAAAGGAAAACTGATTTGGACCAAATTTTGGCAATTCTTGCCTAGTTTTCTCTGTGCGTAGCGCATATTTGCAAAGGGAATTTGGAGGCTTTCTTGGTGTCAGAATGAGCTCCGTGATAGCTCGTTGGAAATATTGTTGAGTCTATTTTCCAGGAATGCTTTTGGTTTTCCATTTTGTGTCCATTTACCTATCCAAAAATAGATTGTCCCAACACTGCTCAAAAAGTGTTGAATGATGGTGCAGAAATGCAGAGTGCTGGTGGAGACAACTTGTGGAGGCCTTCCTTAACTCCAAATTAATCTCATGATAGCTCATTGGAAAGATATTAAAGTATAGTTTTGTTTGGACTCATCACGCAAGTCATTTGGACACTCTAGATATGAGAAAACTTCATTTTTCCAAGGTGACTCTAGCAGTGCAAAAATTCTCCTGGGACACCTGTGTTTTTCATATTGCTTCCAAACCATGATACCTGTGTAAAAAATGAAGGAATTTTTTCTTCTTGGACCTATTATGGAAAAAAAACCTCTCTCATTTTTTCCAAATTCATCTGTGTTTGGTCAGAAACATATTTTTAAGAAAAACTAGCCCTAGGTGTGGCAAATGACTTGGCCCTTGGAATGAATTCTTGGAAAATGATGGAGGCATGATGTTTATGCATTGGTATGGATTCATGATTGATGATATGACCTACCATATGGAAATTCTACTTTGATGCCTCTTTTCCATAGCAAACCCTAGCTTAGTTGGAAGAGGAAATTAGGCTTTGGTGTAGGGAAAATAGGATTGCCTTATAGAAGGAGAGGAATGAAGGGGTTAAGGGTTGTCTAAATTCTTGGGAGAATTTTGGGGAATAGGGATGGATGTTAGGGAGTAGAGGAAAGTGGAATTTCAAGGATTGAGTGAGGGGAAAGGGTCCAAAAATGAAAAACACGGGCCTAGTCTCGAAAAGTGTCAATTTGTAGCAGTAGGCTAGGTTTTGTAGAGAAATGATGATTTTGAGGGATAGGAGTGATGGGAAGTGTTTATGAAGGTATATTAAGGATAGGAGGAGGTGTAATAGCATCAATATACAAGCCTTGTTGATGTTTTAACCATGGAGGTCATGAAACCAAGAAAATCTTCCCTCAAAAACCCTAGATGGACAATGGAGGATTTATGTAAAACAAAATAGAGGGTTTAGGCCAAAGGTGACACAAAAATGACACATTGAGTGACATGAGCCCATGATGGGTCTTCTGGGATGGGTGAGTTGAGCATTGACATGATGGGATGATAAAATAGTGAAAAAATTATTTTAAGGATAATGGAGGTAGTGAGATTTATAGAACTCACAATGTTCATGAACTTTGTTTCTAGAAATCTAGAATCAGTACTTAGTCATCTTTAGATAGTGAAAATTATGGATGAATAACAGTGGCTCCACTTGGGGAAGGCAGCTCCTTTTCAGGAGGTGTCGAGAACTTTCATATCTCTGGCTTGATGGAGACTAGTGCCTCATCCATTGGCCATATTTTTACCTCTTCTCATTTGCTGATGTTTGCTTGAAGCTATGATCTCAATAATATGAAAGGCATGATCAACTCAACTTCATCTATACCTACCCAATCTACTTGGCCTAATATTTTTTCTTCACTTGGGTGCACTTGGATTTTCAAACCCTCGAAATTTTTCCTTTCTAAAACACAAATCAAACTATCTAAGTGTACCCTCATTTCTTCCAAGAGTTTAGATTAGGCTAATGAACTCTCTTATTCTCTACCTAGTCTAATAATTTGTCAAGATTAAGCTGTTTGAAAAAATTCATTCTCTAAGCTATAAACATGAAATTGAAAACATGGTTTAAATTAGGATTAGGCAATCTGACTTACCATGAGTTGTGGCATAAGAACAAGATGCAAAAAAAAATTATTTTTCATAAAAGTAAAATAGAAAGATAAGGATTGTGATCTATCATTTGTTATGCATCCTGATCTTCCTCTTTGGTTCTATTTTGAGCATGTGGAACTAGTATCTTTCATTCCCTAATCTATCCCTTTTTTACAAGTCAAGTTTGAATGATTTGAAAAGCTCTCTTTCACTAACTTATCAACATAAATTTAAACATGTTCAGTCTGATTAGGCTAGATGAGTGAAACAAGATCTTCTTTTTGAACCAGCGGTGGCATTTAAGGTTGCTCAGTTTCAGTAGTACTATTTTTTGGGTATGGGGCTTTACCTCTTTTCAAATCTTCCTTCTTTGTCATTCTTTCTATGTTTTTTAGTTTTTTCTTTCTTTTTTCAAAACAATCTAAATTTAAAAGATGATCAAAGGCTGAGCTTATTTGAATTCCTATGTATCCTAATATAAACTATACATGATATACATTCAGCTGGTGAACTCTCTTTTCCAACACAACTAATCAAGCAGATGATTCCATGAGGGATATTTGTTTAGCTCCTTAAGTATGTTGGACAAACAAAAGGGCCACTCCCGTCTTACTTTCTTTTGAACAGTGGTGCCTAAAATTCTCTTTAAACCTTGCATCAAACTGCTCTTAACATATTTCACTCCCTCTTCAAATATTTTTAAAAAATTAGCAAAGGGATCATGAAACAATACTTGAATGTGAAGATTTTGGAAAATAAGCTTGATCTAGGCCTGTTTCTTCCTCCACTTGGCTGAGCTTAGGAATTTTTTGGGAAAGAAACTCTTCCTCATCCTCATGATCATCTGAACTAGTATACTCATCATAGATTGCAACATTATCCTTTATCAAGCCTAATGGGTTTTGACTGAGTGGGCTAAGTTCTGTGTGAAAACCACCATGTTGATGAGTAGGAGAATTCCTTGGCAACAAATATTCTTCAGAAAGAAGAGCAGCAACTTTCTTGTGATCATAAATTTTCAAGCCTTCATTTGCTTCCAAATTTTCTAAGCTTTCCTCATCACTGTCATAACTGTTATGCATTTGTTGGTTACCTTTCTCAAGTTGATGAAATTGAGCTTCCTCCCAAAAACCAAGTGCTAAATACTCTGCAAAGTTAGCTTCTATTTAGAAAGCGTCATCATTATCAACATATTGATAAAACCTTGGATAATCACTAATATAATTAATTTCACCAACAATACATATTGGACTATCAGATTGTTCCTCTTTGAATTGATCTATGAATCCATTTTCTTCTATGTGATAGTTAATATTAGGAGGAAAATAAATAGAGGCTGACTGCATGTTTATAAGTTTATCTATCTCCTCTTCAGTTAAAAAGGGAGGCATTTTTATATTTCTTTGGATATAACTACAATAGTCCACTTTCTCTTGGGAAGGTTGAACATAGGGCTGAATGTGTTCTTTGTTCTTGAAATCAATACCCAAAGATTGGTGAATTCTAATTGCATTAAGGTTATCTTTGATGAACTGAAAATAAGTACAACAAAGAGGTAAAGACCCTTCCCTTTCTCCCAAACTTTCTGCACTTTCTTCTTCACTGTCATAGTTGAGTGGTATTTGTTGATCACTGTATTTGAGATGTTGAAAATGACTGTATTTGTCCCACAAACTAATCACTGATTGTTCTGTAGTGTTATCTTGAGTTTGGAGAACATAATCATCATGATATTTATTATATTTGGACAACTTATTTATAGGAGGAATGTCATCTATTATACACACTTGATCAACAGTTTTTTCCATCATATTAAAAAGAGAGTGTTCATGGCCAATAGCCTTTCTTTTAGCAATCTGAAATGATTCAAAGCACAAGGGTAGGGACTCAAGAGGTGTTGGCTCATATTCCATTTTTGGTTTTGTAATCCAAATAGTCATACTAAGATGATTTGAAGGGAGAACTTTTGGATTTGAAAAAGGGTTTGTAGTATACATTTCCTCCCTTACTGATTCATTAGAGCATTCTACCTTGTTTCTATTTTCAATTTTCTTGTAATAATCTCTTAATAGTGAAGCACAAGATGTAGGAAGGCCTATAGTACTTACCAGACAACTTTCCACATCTTCTTCTTTGAAACCTTGGTCAGCCAGTATGTTTTGATAACTATCTTTGCATTGAAATGACTAATTTGTTTCCTCCCAAGAAAATGCTACCGGTTGCTCTGAATAATTAGCACCAACCTCAACCTTGTATTCTTCCTCTTTCCTGCCAAGTATATGCATCATTTTGTTGATTTTATCTATCAACATCTCTAGCTTTACCTCCAAAGAAGTCAGTCTCTATTGAGCTGCTTTGTCTTTCTCTATTACTTTTATCTTTTCCTTCCTGTTTAGTATGTTGGCTTCCACATCAACTGCTATGCTTTGCATTTCCTCCAGGGTCAAAGGATCTCTTTCTCTTATCCAGAAAACCATCTCTGGGTCAAAAGAACTCGGGTAGTGCAAGAGAGCCCACCCTGAAGGTGGCTTTATCTTAGCAGGTGTTGCATTGTATACCTTATTGAACCTCGTTGAAAAGTCTTGCACTACCTCCTTTGGTTTTCTTTTTAAATTCATGTATTCCTATATGATGAGAACTTCATTTCCCATGATCACCCACCTATCTAGGAAGACTTGAGTGAATTGATGAAAATTGGTAATGCTTGCAGCTGGAAGGTCCTTAAACCAACTCTTAATTTTTCCTTTTAATGATAAGGAAAACATTATAATATGCACATTGTCTTCTTCTATTTTAGAAAGGTCAAGTAAATTCTCAAGATTCTGAATGTGTTCTTTAGCAGTGAATTTTGAGCTTTCTCCATCAAAACTGGGTCGTTTATTTGCAAGATTTGCAGGGAGGGCTTGGAAGATAGGAGGTAAAATCATAGGCTTGTATCTTTCTGGGACCTTTGTGGGTATAGGTAGTGTAAAAAGAGATTCATGACTATTTGAGGTTTCAGCAAGAGCAAGAAATGTAGCATGAGAGTGATGTTTCACTAGGTTTTCCACAGATGAATCTGCGGTAAGCACAGGTGTATAAGTCTGCTCATGGTATGAAATTTGAGGCTCAACTTTTCGAGGCTTGAGATCATTCTAATGATCAATGTAGATCTCATTAGTGTATTCTTGATCAGGCTTAAATTAGGATAAAACATAAGTACATATAAAAACAATAATTTCTTGAATCCAAACTAGGCCTGAGTGCTCTTTCTTTCTAGGATGATTGGTCATGTTTCAGGTTCTTCCTCCAGTGGAGTCTCTGGGTCTATTAAGAGTTGTGGAGTCGTCAGGTGGATTGTTTCAAATTTTTTGTCCACCATCAGCATGATTATGATTTCTCAATACATTCCCCGGGGAGTCTATGAGGACTAGTGAAGTAATAGGCCTACTGGAGGCTAATGGAGTCGCCAGGTGGATGTTTTTAGTTATTTTAAAGATATATGTCTATGGTCCACCACCAATACTGACAAAAACCAATCTAGGAATGTTTTGTTGTTTTCTGAGTTTTCTTAAGTATCCCTAAGGTTTGTGAGGGTGTCCTATAACTGAGTCAACATTTTTCTAGGATGGTGAAACAACTAGATTCTAATCTTTGGTTATTAACTTGATTTCTCTATGATTTGTTAAGGGTTTCTGAAGTCCTAAGGGATACTTAGATTTTCACTGACATCAGAGGTTGCATCATGATCACCATTTTTCTAGTGATAGTGATGAGGTAGTTATAAATCATAGGATACTGTTTGATGAAGGGATTCTGAAGTCCTAAGGGGTACTTAGATTGTCGTGAACTCAGAAGGTCCCATTGTGATCACCATTATGTTAGGGTCTCGTGATTTGGAAGATTGGCTAAACCAAATGACATGGTAACATCAGACCAGTCTTTGGAGTCCTAGGACCTAGCCTTCCTAGACTCAGAGAGGGCTCTCTCTATTGTGTGAAGGATGTGAACTTGTTCGCTTCGGATAATTGATTTTAGGCTAGTTGTTAAGTGTAATTTGTTTGTTTGTTTTGGGTTGGGGTAAGATGACTAAGTAGTATAGGTGGAATGAGATATTATCAGATCCATAGGGATATGGGGTCATATGAAGTCGAGGGTGTCCAAATGATGAAGTAGAGTGTATTGCAGGGCCGATTTAGCAAGGTTAATGGATCCTTTTGGTGATGCATGAGGTGTAATGAACATTAAGTTTGGGAAGAAACTAAGAGGTCTTAAACATATATAGTCTGAAGCAATAACTCATGAGGCAGGGCAAACCATTAATCTCTATGAAGAATACTCAAACTAATAAACATGTAAGATGAACATTCTGGTGATACATGGAAGCATTAGAACTCCTAACTTTAGAAATTCACCTTCAGCCTTTTGAGAAAACACATAATATAAACAAACAACTCAATATATGGAGAGGGAACTCCTAAACATCATATATCAAACTATTGGGAACTCTGAAACAAGTTGGTAAGCATGGGAAAACGGCAAGATTGAAACAAGACCTTTTGTCTTAACCTAATTAATCAGTATTCCATACAAAAGCTTCAAAATAGGGTTTTGAAAACTTTAAATAAGCAGGGCATACCATGAATCATATTTATAAGCTAACATACTAACCATTCATGAAACAAAAACAAGTTTTAGTGGGCCTTGTTGGGAAAAATACTGAGAGGGGGGGGGTGAATCAGTATTTACAGCATATTCAAAACTTTTACTTTTTCTTGCTTCTAAAACCCATACGCTACTTTCCTGATACGTAATTTGCGTATATGCGCCTACCCTTACTGGTTTTCTGCTGTGATACATAGATATCTAATTATGTTATTAGATTCACTTAAATCATTCCATCATTCATTCACTGACATGTTTACAACAAGTAAACATGTGCGCAGAAGAAATCGTAATAAACCATCACACAAAGCATCACACATGAACACCAGGATTTTTAGGTGGAAACCCAAGTCGGGAGAAAACCACCGCTGCCGTTGCTCAGCCTTCAATATTTTATTATAGAGAAAACATCTTACAACATATGTACTGGTGCAGACTCCTACCAGCACACAGGCACCCACCTGCGCTCGTTTACCAGCCTCTCCTGGAAGGGAGCTCCAACCCCCTGACTCGTTTACCAGCCTCTCCTGGAAGGGAGCTACGACCCCCTCGATCTCGTTTACCAGCCTCACCTGGAAGGGAGCTACAACCCCCTGACTGAAGGCTACAACCTTCAGCACCTCCTTGGACCACGTTTCATCAATTTTCACACTGGATCCAACAACTTCAATAGAACAACACTTGCAGGCCATGTTTCATCATATTTTCATACTAAACCCTTTCCATACTTTTAAGCACAAACATACATCACCAACATATGCTTATCAACACAGATCAGATAGCAGAAACACAGCAGAACAGATCAGATATTTCATACCCCTTGCTTCAACAAACCCTAGTTTGCATACGCTCTTTCCTTTTACAGATGTCGCGTATATACACGCTTTCGTCCACACAGATCAGCGTATACTTCAGTGTATATTTTATTGCGCATACGCGCTTTTACTTCAGCCAAGCTGCGTATATACGCGCTTCCTCCACGGCGAAGTAGCGTATAGATCTTCAATCATTACAGAGCAGCATACTTCATCAGATCAGACATTCGGCTCAGATTCAACCCTTTACTTCAGACATATGTTCGCCTAGATGTTCGCCTCATCATAGATCTAGGCCTTCCATAAGCAGATCTAGCAGATACAAGTGCATTTCAGATCTAGATCCCTTTCTTCATCATTGGTGCATCATACCTTCAGATTTGTCTTCAAGTGTAACTCTTCCATTCAGATCTACTTCAGAGAGAAGTATTCATTCAAGCTCAGACATCTTGCACCCACACTCATGTTTTGCACAATGTATTTCTTCTCCTTATATAGGTTTTCCCTTTTACAATACCATGAGCCCCTTTTTCAATACCATGGGCCAAAGCAATACCATGAGCCCAAAACTACCTGGACGGGGTCAATTAGGCGGATCATTACCCAATACAATGGGTCAATACCATGGTGGTTACCCCTGGTTTTGCACTTTTTGAGCGCTTTTGCCCATACGCGACTTGGAACGTTCCTTTCCACGTGCATACGCGACTTACCCTAGGAAAATCCGCGTATACAAAGAGACATACTCTTTTCATCATATTTTGAGCACATTCTGAATTCCTTTCTTTATTGCCTTTTGTACATACTGTAGATACATCATATTTTCTTCATCAGAAACATATTCTCTCAAGCACAACTTCATCAAGTAAGTTGTCATCATCTTCATCCAGTGGGTTGCCTTTCAAGGACAACACTCATCATCATATTGTCAACAAACATCATATCATATCAGATTTACATCATTTACCAAGTCCATCAAGTCAAGAATAACTTCATCAGGTGGTTTGCCATCAAGGACAATACATGTCAACAGTCGCATGTCTTCATCTTAATTTAGTGGGTTGCCATCAAGGACAACACTCTGCATCATATTTCCAACAATCTCCCCCTTTGGACTTGATGGCAACCACGATGGTGTTTGGTTACCACAACAGATAGATACCATGTCACACTCCCAAATATGTCACATCATTATCTTCTCCTCATTCAAACACCATGTCACTCTCCCCTTTTGACATCAAGGGAAAAGGGCGGATCAAAAACCAACATTCTCCCCCTTTTCTCCTCATGTGGAAGAAACATTTTGCAGATCTGATATGTGCTGAAGTGGCCAAGCTCCCCCTGAGTTCATGCTGAATCTTCAAACATATTTTTCAATCTTCCTATCACCAAAGACTCATACTTACATTAAATATCCAACCAAGTGGATTTACATATGAGACTCAAGTACCCAACCAAGTGGGTTTACACAATTCAACTCAGCTACCCAACCATGTGGGTTTACAAAAAATGACTCAACTACCCAACCAAGTGGGTTTACAAATTTGACAAGTCCTTACATGACTGAATATTACAATTTTACAACATGAGTCTCAACAAGACCTTTTCATTAAAATACAAATATGACTTTTCATAATCAATACCAAAAAGACCTCAAGAGAGATCATATATCAGAACCACCATAATGCCAGCAATGCATTATACTCAGCACTACTAATGCTCCCCCTGAATCTGTGCAACCAAGCAATCTTTCCAAATGACTAAGGCTCCCCCTTAGTTTGTGCATCCTGAAAACTTCCATCAACAAATCATCAAGGCATCTTCATCAAAACATTAGAAATAGAATTATGAGAATTGGAACACCACCAGAGATACCAAACAGTATTAGAGATACCAAACAGCACTGCAGCTGTGCTGAAGAGAGCTGAACCAAGCAAAAATTGTCAGCAATCATGCATACGCGGTTTTCTGTGCATTAACTCGCGTACATACACGACTGTGTTTCAGGAAACCCACGTATCCCAAGCCATCTTCTAAAATTTATGCAGATTTGTTCTTTTGACTGGCAGAGAACACTCCCAGCTTCTGTCTTAGATACTCAAACGCTTCCCTGGGCAGTGGTTTGGTAAAGATATTAGCAGCTTGTTCTTTGGAGGTAACATACTCCAACTTCACTTTTTGCTTAAGCACTTGTTCACGTAGGAAATGATATTTGATGGGAATGTGCTTGGTTTTCGAATGCATAATAGGATTCTTTGAGATATTGATGGCACTTCTATTGTCACACATAATGGAGATAGGAGTTGCACATTTGATTTGAAAATCTTGCAAGGTTTGCATCATCCATAGGAGTTGAGTGCAACAAGATGCGGCAGCTACATACTCTGCTTCAGCTATTGATAAGGCAATAGAATTTTGCTTCTTGCTGAACCAAGATACTAACCGGGGCCCCATGTAAAACGCACCACCACTAGTGCTTTTCCGATCATCAACACTTCCAGCCCAATCTGCATCAGTGTAAGCATGAAGAGTAAGATCAGCATCCTTTGGATACCATAGACCAAAGTCTTGAGTTCCTTGTAGATATTTGAATATCATTTTGACAGCCTGAAGGTGAGACTCTTTTGGATTAGCTTGGAATCGTCCAACAATCCCAACAGCATGCATAATGTCTGGTCTGGTCCCAGTGAGATAAAGCAGACTTCCAATCATCGATCTGTATTCTGGTTGATTCACAGTGGGAGAATCATCATTAGAACTGAGACTGCATCCGGTTATCATTGGTGTACTTACAGGTTTGCATTCTTCCATGCCATACTTCTTCAGAATTTGCTTAAGATATTTTGCTTGTGATAGAAATATACCATCCGCAGATTGATGCACTTGCAAGCCAAGAAAGAATGTTAGTTCCCCAAGTAAAGACATTTCAAATTCTTGCTGCATGACAGAAGCAAATTTTTGACTCATAGATTCTTCGTTGCTCCCAAAAATGATATCATCAACATATACAACTACAATCAATAGTTTATCATTTTCAACTTTTGTGTATAAGTTGCTATCAGCAGACCCCTTTGAAAATCCTTGTTGATGAAGATATTTGTCAAGACGATAATACTAAGCCCTTGGAGCTTGTTTGAGACCATATAGAGCCTTTTTAAGTCTACAAACAAGATTTTCATCATTTCCCAAAATGAATCCTTCCGGTTGTTCTATATATACTTCTTCTTCTAGATCACCATTAAGAAAAGCAGATTTAACATCCATTTGATAAACTTTGATGTGTTGATAACTTGAAAAAGCAAGAAACATTCTTATGGCTTCAAGTCTAGATACAGGAGCAAAAGTTTCTTCAAAGTCTATACCTTCTTGTTGAGTATACCCTTTGCAAACCAGTCTAGCTTTGTTTCTTACAACATCCCCATTCTCATTTAACTTATTCTTGAAAATCCATTTAGTCCCAATGACATTTTTATCATGAGGTCTTGGAACCAAATCCCAAGTGTCATTTTTTTCAATTTGAACAAGTTCGTCATCCATGGCTTGCCTCCAACATTCATATTTGCTAGCTTCATTGACATTGTGTGGTTCAATTGTGGATATGAGTGCCAAATGATTAGAAGATCCTACAAGAGTTCTCCTTGTTCATACACCAGATTCCTTGTCACCCAAAATTTGAGATTCAGGATGATTCTTTTGAACATATCTGGATGGAGCTTTTTCAGATAGATCATCTTCAGGTTCTTCATTGGATCCATTGTCTATATCATTTCCATCTGATGTAGAAGGCCATATGTCGCTATCATCTTCTTTTTTTGTTTGTTTTTCTTCTTTAGGAGCTGCAGTAGACTCATCAATAACAACATCAATACATTCAACAACCTTTTGAAGCCTTTTATTGTAACATGTGTATGCTTTGCTTGAAGATGTGTAACCAAGAAATATCCCTTCATCTGATCTAGGTTCAAACTTGCCAAGCTTTTCATCATTATTTTTGATAAAGCATTTACTTCCAAAAACTTTAAAATGCTTCACAATGGGAGACTTACCATACCAGAGTTCATATGGAGTTTTGTTACTATTCACCCGAACATGAGCCTTGTTGAGAATGTTAACAGCTGTAAATGCTGCTTCACTCCAGAACATGTTAGAAATGCCAGAATCAGCTAGCATAGCTCTAGCCATTTGGACAATTGTTCTATTCATTCTTTCTGCTACACCATTTTGTTGTGGAGTGCCTGCTACAAAGAATTGTCTTTTTATGCCATGTTGTTCACAAAATTCAAAGAATTCATTTGATGAATATTCTCCTCCTCGATCAGATCTAAGACACTTGATTTTTAGATCTAATTCATTTTCTGCCAATGCTTTGAAGCTCTGAAATTTTTCAAGTGCTTGATCTTTTTGTTTAATGAACCCGATCCAACACATTCTAGAGTAGTCATCAATAAATAAGATATAGTATTCTTCCCCACGTAATGAATTTTTCCTCATAGGTCCACAGATATCAGTATGAATGAGTTCAAGAGGCTTACTTGATGATCCTTCTTTGGCATTAAATCGAACTCTGGTCTGCTTACCAAATTGACAAGATTTGCATATGGTACTTTCCGGAAGATTGACCTTGGGAAGATCACGAACAGCTTGAAGTCTGCTTGCTTTGTTGATTTGAGAGAAACTCAGATGCCCCAGCCTTCTATGCCATAGCCAATTTTCTGAATATTTTCTCAAGTAACATTGATCTATGCCGTTTAGTACATACAGGTTGCTTGGATTTCTTTTTCCTTTTATAATGATTCTACCTGTATCAAGATCACGAACCACACATTCTTTGGAATTGAAGACCACTTCTGCACCTTGATCACACATTTGACTAACACTTAACAGGTTATGCCTTAATCCATCAACATACATGACATCTTTAGCCTTCATTTTTTCTTTTAGAAATACTGACCCTTTTCCTTTAATAACAGCAGGAGTATCATTACCAAAAGTAACTTTCTTTTCCTTTTCTAGAGCATTATAAGTATGAAGTTTGCTTTTGTCACCTGTCATGTGTCTTGAGCACCCACTATCGATGTACCATTGATTTTCTTCACCTTCTGCAAATAATGCTATCCCACAATTTTCAACTGGTGGTTCTTTATTTTTCCATATTTTAGAGCTTGAGGGAACATGTTCTTTTGGCTGGATCTTGTTCCTGCATTCAGATTCTTCATGGCCAAAGTTATTACAATAAGTGCATTCAACTTCACTTTGAAGAGGAGAAAATTTGTTATAGGTATTCTTCTTTGGTTCAGTATCCAACCTTTTCTTTCTTGCTTCTCTTGTCATGATGGTTTTATATGCAACACATTGAATAGCTTTATGACCAAAATTGTGACAAGTGAAACATTGCCCATTGAAGTAGAAATTTCTGCGATCATGGAATCTTTTATTCGAATTTACCTATCGGTTGTAGTGTCTTCCAAAGCTATCCCTGTTAGTGTACCTTGAATTGAGATGGTCCTGCTTTCCCTGTAGATATTCTTTATTCCCTTGCTAAGTGACCGAATGATGTAAACCACCTGTAACTGCTTTTAGATAATTTGGTGCTGAAGTTTGAGAAGATTCTCCGGTATATCCAAGACCTGTCTTTATAAGAGGAGAACGTTGTACCTTGATGATTTCATCTAAGGTTTCAGATCCTTTAGCAAATCTAAGATTCAAGGTTTTTGCTTTCTCAACTTCTTTTCCTTGACTTACCACTTCACATTCTAGTTTTTCAATATGCTTCTTTGCTTCTTCAAGCTCTTTTTCAATGGTCTCTTTCCACACTTTGGAGCTTGAGGGAACATGTTCTTTAATGATTCTTGTTTGGCTTCTTGCTCCCTGTCGTGAGAGGTTTGAGTATACACCACATTGAATAGCTGGTATCAAAACTCAGGATAAGGAAAACATTGCCCATTGAAGGAGAATTCTCATCATGAATTTTCTACTTGAATGACTAATAAAATTGGTGTTAACCTCGTTAGTGTACCTTAAATTGAGATGGTTCACAGCTGAGAGGATTCCTTTCATTCCTTGCCATGACTGAATATGAACACCATTCAGCCAGGACTGCTTAGATAGTTTTGTCAAGTTTGAGTCTCTCCAAAGAACAAGACCTTCTTATAAGTGAATAAGAGAGAATGTAGCAACTTCTTAGATGATCTCATCTAAGGTTTCAGATCCTTTAGCAAATCTAAGATTCAAGGTTTTTGCTTTCTCAACTTCTTTTCTTTGACTTACCACTTCACATTCTAGTTTTTCAATATGTTTCTTTGCTTCTTCAAGCTGTTTTTCAATGGTCTCTCTGATTATCTTTTGTTCTTCTAAGTGAAGTTTGAGTTGATTATTTTCTTCAAGAAAATCGTTTTCCTCTAGAGCATCCATAAAAGTATCCTTTTCTTCTTTTTGTTCAAATTCCATGAGAAGTCTAAGATCTTCTTCACATTCTTCCTCACTATTAGATGACCCATCACTATCTTCATTAGTATAGTAACTTTTCTTAGAGCTAGATCGGTTCTTATTTCTTCTTACTACTTCTTTTCCTTTATAAGGACATTTTGCAGCATAATGACCAAATTTTCCACACTCAAAACATTTGAAGGGAAGCTTACCTTTGAATCTTCCAGTACCTAGTTGGAGCTTTCTCACGAAATTTGCTTCTTCTTCATCGGATATATAGCTGGATTCTTTGGCAACTTCCTTTTCCTTCCCTTTTGTAGATGCCTTAAAAGCAGCTTCTCTTATTTGAGAAGGACCTCCTTGTCTCATTTCAAAAGCAGTCAGAGTACCATGTAATTGAACAATAGTAAGAGTTTGCAAATCTTGCCTTTCTTCAATAGTTGAAACTTTAGAGTCAAATTTTGAAGTCAATGATCTTAAGACCTTTTCCACCAGAGTAGTATCAGCTATGGTTTCACCCAAATTTCTCATTCGATTTACAATATCATCCAGACGAAGAAAGAAACTGGCAACACTCTCATCACTATGCATTTTCATATTTTCATATTCAATTCTAAGAGTTTGGAGTTTTGCACTTTTTACCTTTGTGTCTCCTTCATAGCTTAGAATGATTTTGTCCCATATGTCCTTTGCCGAATGTAGCCGCATCACTTTAGCAAATTCTGATTCAGACATGCTTCCCAATAAGACATTCACTGCTTTGGCATTGATTTCATACTTCTTTCTTTCAGCTGCATCAGTAGGAATCTTTGCCGGGTATTGATAACCTTCTTGCACGATTGCCCATACATCTGCACCAAGACTTTGCAGATATGCTTTTGTTCGTACCTTCCAGAAAATCAGATCGCTTCCATTGAATAGAGGTGGCTTTATAGACATCACTCCTTCTTGACTTCCCATTGCGACGGATCTCCTTCAAGCGATCAAGCTTCTGCAGAAGGACCACGCTCTGATACCAATTGTTGGGAAAAATACTGAGAGGGGGGGGTGAATCAGTATTTTTGCATATTCAAAACTTTTTACTTTTTCATTCCTTAAAACCCATACGCTACTTTGCTGAATCCAAGTAGCGTATACACACGGATATCCTTCATAAAACTCGCGTATACACAGAGATCTAATTATGCCATTAGTTTTTCACTTATATCATTCCATCATTCATTCATTAGATGTTCTATAAACAGTAAACATGTGCAGTAAGAACAGAATAAACCATCACACAAAGCATCACACATGAACACCAGGATTTTTAGGTGGAAACCCAAGTCGGGAGAAAACCACCGCTGCAGTTGCTCACCCTTCAATATTTTATTATAGAGAAAACATCTTACAACATATGTGCTGGCGCAGACTTGACCAGCACGCAGGCACCCACCTGCGCTCGTTTACCAGCCTCTCCTGGAAGGGAGCTCCAACCCCCTGACTCGTTTACCAGCCTCTCCTGGAAGGGAGCTACGACCCCCTGATCCCGTTTACCAGCCTCACCTGGAAGGGAGCTACGACCCCCTGACTGAAGGCTACAACCCTCAGCACCTCTATGGACCACGTTTCATCAATTTTCACACTGGATCCAACCAACCTCAACAGAACACAATTTGCAGGCCACCTTTCATCATATTTTCATACTGGACCCTTTCCATACTTTTAAGCACAAACATACATCACCAACAGATACATATCAACACAGATCAGATAGCAGAAACACAGCAGATCAGATCAGATATTTCATACCCCTTGCTTCAGCAAACCCTAGTTTGCATACGCGCTTTTACTTCACTGATGTCGCGTATATACGTGCTTCCGTCCACACAAACCAGCGTATACCTCAGTGTATATTTTATTGCGCATACGCGCTTTTACTTCAGAGAAGCCGCGTGTATACGCGCTTCCTCCGCGGCGAAGTAGCGTATAGATCTTCAATGATTACAGAGCTGCATACTTCATCAGATCAGATGTTTAATTCAGATTTGCCCTTTTCACTTCAGTCAGATGTTCGCTTAGATGTTCGCCTCATCACAGATCTAGGCCTTCCATAAGCAGATCTAGCAGATACAAGTGCATTTCAGATCTAGATCCCCTTCTTAATCATTGGTGCATCATACCTTCAGATTTGTCTTCAAGTGTAACCCTTCCATTCAGATCTACTTCAGAGAGAAGTATTCATTCAAGCTCAGACATCTTGCACCCACACTCATGATTTGCACAATGAATTTCTTCTCCTTATATAGGCTTATCCTTTTTCAATACCACGGGCCAAAACAATACCATGAGCCCAAAACTACATTACTTCCGATGGTATTCCTGGACGGGGTCTTTTAGACGAATCATTACCCAATACAATGGGTCAATACCATGGTGGTTACCCCTGGTTTTGCACTTTTTGAGCGCTTTTCTCCATACGCGACTTGGAACGTTGTTTCCCGCATGCATACGCGACTTCTCCTAGGCAAATCCGCGTATGCCTTGAGACATACTCTTTTTATCATAGATCTAGCACAAACTAAATTTCTTTCTTCATTGAATAATGTCACATTAATCGTAGAAACATCAATATTTTCTTCATCGTGAACATATTCTATCAAGCACAACTTCATCAAGGGTTGCCTTGTGACGCCAAATACTCGCATCATATTGTCAACAAACATCAGATTTACATCATTTACCAAGTCCATCAAGTCAAGAATAACTTCATCAGGTGGTTTGTCATCAAGGACAACACATGTCAACAATCGCATGTCTTCATCTTCATTTAGTGGGTTGCCATCAAGGACAACACTCTGCATCATATTTCCAATAGGATTTTGGAGGGAACAACATTGTTTTTAAGGCACAGTAGTTAAGGAACAGAAATGAGGGAACATCAGCCTTCAAGAAAGACTGATTTTTGTATGAAAATGACCTCTTGAAGGCTTAAGGCCTATTTTAGCCATCATTTGCTTATGTCAAAATTTACTGATGGCTAACACCATGATACTAAGATTCTCACGGAAGGTTAGGAACTTGACCTTCCCTAAGGGCTTTGTGAGAATATCCACGACCTGTTCATCAGTTCCTATATGATCGAGCCTTAAGGTGCCTCGTTGTACCATATCATGGATGAAGTGGTACCTGATATCAATATGCTTGGATTGATCGTGGAACATGGGATTCTCGGACAATCGAATCCCACTCTTGTTATCACAGAGTATCACAATGGTATCTAGCACATGCCCGAACAACTCTTTGAAGAGCTTTCGCAACCAAACTACTTCACAATAGGCCATACTCACTGCAATGTATTCGACCTCCACAGTACTCAAAGCCACCGACTTCTTCTTCTTGCTCATCGAACATATCGAAGAAGAACCAAGTGTGAAGCAACATCCTGATGTGCTCTTATGATCCACCACACTTCCAACCCAATCGACATCAGTATATCCATGGAGTGTCATGGTCCCAACTATGTATCTCAGCCCATGGCTTATCGTGCCCCAAAGATATCTCAACAGATTCTTGGCACCAACCCAGTGAATGTGATGAGGCTCAACCATATGTTGACTCAAAGTGTTCACTTCAAAACATACATCCGGACGGGTGTTCATTAAGAACATTAGGGCCCCTACGAGTTGACGATACTCAGTAGGAATTGCTAGCACAGGCCTAGTAGCACTGCCACTCAACTTCTTAAATTTGCGCTCCATTGGTGTCAACACAGACATACAGTCCACCATTCCAAATCTTTCCAGAAGCTTCACAATATATTTTCCTTGAGAAAGGAAAATCTTGCCAGGTCTCTGCCAAACCTCCAGGCCTAGGAAGTAGTGCATCATTCCTAGGCCCTTCATCTCGAACTCAGCAATGAGATCCCTCTTGCATTGATGAATGAGAGGGTTAGCACTTGTTAGGAAGAGGTCGTCCACATACAACACCAGAATGAGAGGCTTTTCTCTATCAACCTTGAAGTAAAGGTTTGGATTAGCATTACCATGAGTGAAGCCCAGCTTCATCAAGTAGTTATCTATCGTCTCGTACTAAGCTCTGGCTGATTGCTTCAACCCATAGAGGGATTTCTTCAACCTGCAAACATGGGTGTCTTGATCCTGGACTTTGAACCCCAGAGGTTTCTCCACATACACCTCTTCTTTTATTGCACCATGCATAAATGTAGTCTTTGTTGGACATTGGGTTCAACGGTCCTTGTGTGTTTCGTGACATGGACTAACCACCTCTCGTGGATCCTAAATCTGGCGATTGTAGTGGAGACTGATGCCTATGGGTTTTGGTCTAACGGAAATTGTGATTCCAACAAGTGGTATCAGAGCGACAGGTCTTGAGTTAGAAACCCACCCGACTCGCGTTGGGGGGGAGATTGTTGGAAATTGGGTTCAACGCTTCCCCTATTTTTCGCGACGTGGACTAACCACCTCTCGTGGATCCTAAATCTGGTGATTGTAGCAGAGACTGACGCCTGCGGGTTTTGGTCTAATGGAAATCGTGATTTCAGCAGTATTTACATCCATCTGATGAAGACTCCATCCTTGCGTAGTAGCAAGGGCTATAATAGATCGGATGGTGGTATATCGGGCCACAAGTGCAAATATATCATCATAGTCTACGCCTTACTTTCGAGAGAAGCCACGAGCAACGAATCTTGCCTTGAAATTTTTAACACTTCCATCAGATCCATGCTTGATCTTGTAGAGCCATTTCGAGGTAACAACTGCTTTGTCCTCCAGTCTTGGAACCACATCCCAGACATCATTCTTCATAATGGAATCATATTCTTCGTGCATAGCATCCTTCCAAACTTGATTCTTTATGGCTTTCTCAAAGGATCCAGGCTCAGATTGTATGATAGTACTCATGGCTGCTAGATACCCTTGGTATCTATTCAGCTTCTTGATTTCACGGAATGTCCCCCTTGTGGCCATATGTCCCTCGGCATCCTCGAGAGTGTCCCTGAACCATGATGGTCTCTTCCTCATCGAACGAGGTGGATCAATCGGTCCTTCAACATTGGGCACTGTCTCATCCTTCGGTTCTTATTGATTTCCAGGCCTTTCTTCATGATCTTCCTCAGATCTCGAAATATTGACTACTTTCCTTAGGGAAGCATCTTTGTCAAAGGTAACATCATGGCATATCTCCACTTCCCTTTGACCAGGCACATATACTCATAGGCCTTCGAAGTTTCACTATAGCCCACAAAAATTCCCTTCTTTCCAGAAGCATCCAGCTTGCTCCTCTTCTCCTTTGGTACATGAAAACAAACAGGACATCCAAAAACTCTAAAATGTGAGACGTCAGGTTTCTTACCAGAGAAAACCTCTTCAGTAGTTTAGGAGTCCAGATCGGAATGCGGGCATCGATTTTGTATGTACACGACAGTGTTCGCAACTTCTCTCCATAGAAACTTTGGTAGACCTTTGTCAAATAGCATGGCACGGGAAACTTCCACAATGGTCCTATTTTTTCATTCAGCAATGCCATTCTGCTCAGAATTATAGACAGTTGTGGTCTCCCTCTTGATTCCAGCTTCTCTGCAAAAATTCTTGAACTCGTTCGTCTCATATTAAGTGCCATAATCGGTCCTCAATATCTTGATCTTCTTCCTTGTTGAATTTTCCACCAAGGCTTTGAAGGTATGGAACCACATGAAAGCCTCATCCTTCATTTTCAAGAAGTATATCCATGTTTTGCGAGAGAAGTCATCTATGAACATCATATAAAAAGAACATCCTCCCAAGGATGTCACGGGAAGAATATTAGAGATATCAAAATGTACTAATTGCAAGACATCATATATCTTTGTGACGCTTGAGGGGAAAGGTCCCCTTGTATGCTTTCCTTTGGAACAAGCCTTACATACACCTTCATGATCATTTGTGAACTCGAGCATTCCCATCACCACCTTCCTAGCTTCAGGAAGGGCCTAGGTGTCCAAACCTTCGGTGCCATAGTTCAGTCTGTCGGATAGTATCACATGTCATCACTCCGAGTGGACTTCCTCCAACCTAATAGAGTGTATCAACTCTAAACCCAATCATGATAACTTCCTTAAAACTATTCCTCCAAATGCACACATTCCCATCAATGAATACCACATTGAAACCTTTTTCTTCCATGGCTGATATAGACACAAGGCTCTTCTTCAAATTAGGTACATATAGTACATCTTGCAAACAGATTACTTGACCTTCAGACAAGTGGAGGGTCACAGTCCCTGTCCCTTTCACGGGATATGTGGCATTATTTCCAGGGATAATTTCTAGATTAGTATCCTTCTCAACCATATCATAAAGTGCTTCCTTGAACCCAGTGATGTGCCTTGAGGCACCACTATCTATCAACTAGACATCCATAGTGTTAGGTGGAGATTCACCAGAGAGCGCAGATACAAGAATGAATTCATTTCTTTTATCAACAACATTTGATTCCTCATACTTGGAATTTCTTGACCTTTTGAAAGGTTTCCCATTTCCCTCGGAGGGAGCCTTCCTCTTCCCATTAAACCTGTTGTTCCTTTGATTGTCATTCCTTCGGTTGTTGTTGTTGTCATCATTATTAGGAGAATACTTCTTGAAAGGGCATTCTCTAGCATAGTGACTTGGCTTGTGAAAAGTGTAACGCTTGCCTTTATTTCCTTGGGCCCATGCTCTTCCTTTGTTCCTTGGACCACCAAAGTTCTTCTTCTTAGTATGAGTAGCGAAGGCATCATTTCCTTCATCCTTATCTCTTCTTGTACGCGTCTCGATAATACTTTTTCAAAATCAGGTATGACATTGTTATTGAGAATGGTAGTGTTGAATACATGCCATTCGGATGAGAGACCTCCAAGTGCGGTGAGAACCATCTCTCGATCAGCTATTGTCTCCCCAATAGCTAGTAGATTATTCTTGATTTCGGCCAGCTTCAGAAAATATGATTGAACAGACTCATCCCTGCCTTTCTTCAGATTATTCAATTGGTTCTTGAAGAATAGGACTTGATTCGCATTGTTGGCCTTGAACATGTTGACCAACTTATCATACATCTCCTTGGATGTGCCTAGTTGAGAGATGTAGTCAACTAGACTCCTATGAATTGAGTCCCTTATCATTAGCTTTGCTTTGATTTCCCCCTTCTTGTACTTTGTTTTGGCACAACAATTGTAATGGATGGAGGCTTTTGGATTTTACCCTGCACATAGTCCATGAAAACTTGTTCTTCCAACATAAGATCTAATGTCATCTTCCAAGCATGGAAGTCATTATTCCCAGTCAATTTTTCATCAGCCTTAAAGCCATTGTAGTTAGAGGAACCCATGCTCTTCTTCAGTGATTGCTACAAACTAGGGCTTTGTATTCACCTCATCTCTGATCCCATGTAAATGTTTGTAGATGTTATATGCTTGCAGCAACTTTAATTTTTATCCCAATATCAGTCAGTAATCACATAAACAAGAAAGTAAAATGCTGATAGAACATACCAGTAGATCGACAGAAGATACGCCAAAATATATAAGTGTGTTGGTGCGTTACGGCGGTCAATAGGATGCTTCAACCAGAAAATTATCAACACTGTTAGCCAACCAGAAGTGTCACACAACCCTCTAGGACATCCAGCTCAGTCAACCCCAAAAGTCAACAAAAGTCAATGCTCTCACAGTCAACGATCAACGCAAACAATAGGAGCAGCAAAGTCAATGTAGCCAATTCAAAGTCAACGTCCAGCCTCGAGATTTGTGCCAAAAAATGTGGATTGAGGGAATCGAAATTCTGGCCAAAATTCAGGTCAGTTTGACCATGTGTTGACCAAAGTCAACGTTGGTCAACACTACAGTAGAAACCCTAGGTCGAAAGCAGAAATTTCTCCTTGTTGAATTTCCCACGTGTGAAGAGAAGAGACTCCAAAAGATGCTCGAACCAATCAGATGAGGAGAGAGGATGTGATGTGATGGATGAGTGAAAATTTCCTCCAACGTTGACCAATTTATATCCATCTATGAGGGTGTGTGACACAACTGTTGGGGCTCCAAACCTTCAAGCCGACCTGCACATATTTTGAATAAATTCAAAATAAATCGTCTTCTCATCAGATCAAGATGATCTTTAGATCGATCTTGCACCTCTCCGAAAGAGGAGTCCAATAAAAATATTGGCATCTTCATCTGAGCATCACAACATGGAGTTTGGACCTAGTTGTCCAAAATTAACAGAAGTTCTTATAGAAAAAGAATGCAATGGTGAGATCAATATCTCGCCATTTCTGTTTTTGAAAAATCTTTTCCATTGGACCAAGTGTCATTGCCTTTATTTTTGTTGCTTGATCCACACCCCCACCAAATTTCTCAAACGGAAATTTGTTGCCTCTTTTCCTCGAGAATGGAAGAGCATTATTATTATTATTTTGTTTAGATGTTGCATCCACCCTTGCCACACCAACATTAACCTCTTTTTCCATTTCTTCCCTCTTAGCTAAACACCCCTATGTACATGCTCCAATTTCACAACCTCGTAAGCCCAAAAAATGACCTTTGACATGGTAATAAGTTCTCTTGAAATGATTGTTTCAATAGTTTCATTTCCAAGAAACATTGCCTCCTCCCTTCAACTTGTGTTCCTAGCCCTTGATCTCTTGTGACATACTTCCACAAGGGACATTTTTTTTTCTTGAGCCTGTTGCCTTTCTAAATTCATTCTTCCCTCAACATTTGAAGTTTTTGTTTTAACCCCACTTCCAATGGAGGGAACACTTACAGACCTTGATGAAATTGGAACATGATGGGCATCTCTAATGGGGACATTATTCGCCTTCCTTTTCCCCTTCCCTATTTCCCTTGATTGAGCCATGAATGTTGTAAAAATATTAAACAAAATACATAAGCTTGTAAAAAAAATGCACATGTAAACTGTTGCAATAAAAATGAAAAAGAAAAGAATTAAAATGCACTTACCTATAACTACTTGAGTTGCTTCCAAAATGCTCCCAAAACCTTCGCTAGTCATTCCCATACACCCACAGCAAGAGAGACACAAAATAATGAGGGAGAAATGAGGCCAAACCGTGCTTTATGGCCTGCGCGAATTTTTTTTCCAGGGGAAACGTGTCCCAAAATCAGGACATGATGGGCATACTGATGAGATTCGCATGCTCGTCGAATCCCACAAGTCGAGAATGCTTAGACACGCTTAGAGGACACATGTCCCAACAAATTTTGTGTGATTCATGGGTTTTGAGACACAATAGGTGTTTAGGAGAAATCTTGTTTCTTAGCCAAAAACATGTTTAAAATATCAATGATATCATTCGTAGAATTCTCGCGGTAGCATGAATAACAAAGTACATTTTTCATATTGCTTCAACAGTCTTGCCCTCCTATGGAAGAAGTGATGAAGACAATGAAGGAATTTCAACTCAATGGGGAAACTTTGTGATTATACATGCATATGAGCTTTGTGCGTTGACATTTTCATGTTTCTCAAGTGATTAATAAATTTGATCTCAAAAGGAAATGATAGAGGTGTTTCATAGTGTATTTTTTGCTTGCTCTTTCTTTAAAAAACCTCACATGACCGAGTTTTATCCTATGGTTTTATCGATATTTATAACATGCTTCTCATGATCTCTATTGTGAAGTTTTGTATGCTTAACAAACACATCACTACTACATCTATGTTGCCTGCTCCTCTAGTCTTATTGATACATGATCTTGGTCGTGCTCTACACTGTTGGGGTCCTGTGATTTGGCAGATTGGCATACCAAATGACAAGGGAACATTAGAACCTCTTTGGAATCCTAGGATCTAGCCCTTCTGGATTCAGAGAGGGATCTCTCTATATATGTGTTAGAATGATATGCTTTAAGGCTTATAATATGATATTAGGCTAGTTATGAAGTACAAGGGATTTGTTTGTTTGTTGGTTGAGGATCATTAACTGAGAAGGTCATGTGAAGTGTGAAGGAGGGAATAAATTGAAGGATATTTCAGCATGGGAAGATAGATCAAGAAACAGTGCTAAACCATTGGGCTATGGAGTCATAAAAGTGTTTACTTGCACAACAACTATTCAAGGGTTTTCATAGGGCAAGTCATCTATATCAGAAGATTTTTTAAGTAGAGTTGGTGGTACGAACCATTAAGAAGTGTGGTGAAAGAAGCAAAAATGTAAGAAACAAAGGGCAGTCTAAGATCAGGTAAGGACTTTTAACCTATCCTGCTTTTGGCATGCACTCAAGGGAAAAGATTTAAGATAAACATAAAAAGTAACCTAAGATCAGGTAAGGAATTTTAACCTAGCCTGCTTTTGGAAAAATCTTAAGGGAAATCTTCAAAACAATTGTTTAAGACTAAAGAAGGGACAGGGCTAACCATAAAATTCCTTGATTAGGACTCTACTTAGCATGCAGTGAAAATATCATTCAAGAACAACATCTCAAGTTCTACTCAGTAAGACATGGGCTCACCCACATTCCTCAACTGGTTATACTCTATTGAAATCATTCCCAAACACACATTTAGAAGAAAACATAAAGATAAATCTTATCAGTCAGAATTAGGGTACTTTTAGAAGTAAATCCTAATCTATATTTGTTGTTCTTTATCTGAGAATATGAACATAGTATAAACATAAGGAGAATAACAATTACAATGAGAATAACATCACCAATGATTTAGATCAGGATCTAGTGAATCTGCTTGTCTATTTGATGTGCAAGACCAGTTACATACTTTGAGTCCAATAGATTTTACAGTCTGATACTTCTCTTCCCAACCTACTATATTACAACTACTCAGCTACTTCCACTCAATAACAGTTCAAACAATTAATAACTTTCTAACCATTACAGTGATTTTTCTATGAATACATATAGGTGAGAGAGGAAGAGAGCTGCAGAAATGGTAATAAATATTAATTAAGACAGAGTGGGAGAAGTATTCGAATGCCCATTCTACTTAATAATCATAGAGATAACTGTTTGTACCACTTTAGCTGCTTTTAGTTGAATCTGAAACCATCTAGCAGGCTGGTAATAACTCTGAGGCTTGTCCTTTGAAGCTATCTTGGTCTGAAGTACCATGTTTGACCTCTGGGACAAGAAAATTGTCATTTTTGGGTTTTGTAGCCCCATGTCTGCTTAATAATTGTTCTGACAGTTTTAAAGAGGGTTTGATAGCAGGATGGTTGTCAAGGTGTCTTTGAAATATAAAGCAGACTACAAGTGTCCTTTTTGTCCTTTGGTGGAGTAATAGCTTCTGTAGATGTGGCATTCGAGACCTTTCTTCTGCTGATCTGTCTTGTTTTAGCACTTTAAACACTGATATTTAGATTTTAATTGTGTTTTTAAGGCTTTATTAGGCCTTCTTGGATCATCTTCTATCTTTAAACTGTGTTTTTGTCTTTATCCTTAATTTATTGGTTAAGCCTTTGATCTTCAGATTTATGCTTCAACCTCTAACTTTCACTGATCTTCTTTATTTTCCTTTGTGTACAGGTGGCTCCTTTATCGCACTGGAGGGTTTTGTTGTATAACCAATGCTTCATGAAACAATTGGTTAAAACGTGGAATTAACCCTTGATATCCACTTTTTGAATTATTTGGTCTCAAAGATCATCATCCTGAGACCTGCCATTGAATTGGACTCTGGGATGGACTTTTAGATTCAGCCGCCCTTAAAACCTGTAAAACAAACAAAATAGTTATAAAATCCTGCATTTCTTGGGTTTAACTGTGAACAGAGGGTTGGGAATGGCTCGAGAGCGATTGCAGAGGAGGATAATTATGTGGAGGAGGGGATTCCATGGTCGGAACTAGGAAAAACAACAAAACAAATTGAATTTGAGCGCGAATAGGGTAAGTGGTTTTGCAAGAAAAACTGGTGGATTTCGTGCAATCAATGAGTGGTAAGCAGTAAAAACCAATATGAACGTGATTCCATACATTGATCATCACGTGTCCTTTGGAAAACCACCCATTTCGCGTAGAAATGGGGCGTTAACCTTTTTTTAAGTAATGCCTGCGAAAATGAATGTTAACCGTCCGATCTGGGGGGGGGGGGGGGGGTAGATCCACGACTGTAATCAAGCGTGACAAATGGAGAGATGTGCGATGATGGGGTGGTAGGACCTGACGATTTGCGTCAGCTATTTTTTCGGGATTGAAATTTTCATCGGGTGGGGTAAAAAGGCTTGGGATATGTGGGAGCTGTTAGATTGAATATAATCAATGGTGGAGATCTGCTCTCTAGTTTGCGCAGATAAGAAATGGTCGGAGGAAAGATGGTGGGGGAAAAGTTCGAACACCATTGGATCAGAAAGATCCACGACTATGCTTTGTTTTGGAAAGTAATGGAGGGGGTTGAAATAACAAGGGAAGGGGGCTAAAGGTAAAGAATGGTCAGGTGATGCGAGGGACGTTGGATGATTGGAATCAATGGCGGAGATTTAAATCGGCAGAGACGAACGCCGGTGGTGCAAGGAGTTGGGAAGTGGAAAAGAGCGATGTGTGATGGAGTGCCAGCCATTGGATCTGTGGGATGATCCAACAATTGAGATCTAGAGTGTGGGGAATGGAGAGAGGAATGAGCACCATCGGCTTTAATCAGAGCCTGACTACTAGATCACCGTGGGGAAGTAACAGGACTTGTTTGCGAAGCCTTTGAATTACAGAGTAAATCTCAACCGTTGAATGAAGATCTTCCGTGGTCAAAGAAGATACTATAGGCACGGGGAGCAGGCCACCTTGGCCGGAAAATTCCCCGTGAGGCCTGAGCCATTAGATTGTCGCGATTAATGGTGAAGATTGACTCGGGGGTAGCATAAGATGAAAGAATTAAATAAAGGGGTCGTAGGGAAAAGGGCTGGGGATGTGGTTCCATGGAAGAAAGGAGGACCGGGGCTAAGAAGAAAAGGATTGATGGCTAGTGCCTAGTCATGGGCGCAGGGTTATATGGAAGAAAGGCTAAAGACTTAAGTCTGCAGGGGCTTAAGGCCTAATATGAAATAGAGTGGAAATAGGCTTAAAAAGAAGGTTTTAGACCTTTCAAAATCATTGCAATAGGTTAGAAAAGGGGTTCTAAACCATCATAAAGAGGTCTAATGGTTTAAGAAGGGTTTTTAGAGGGAAATGAAGGATAAAATGAGGATCAATGACCCTTTGAAGGGGTGAATAAAAATAATATGAAGGGGTGAATCATGGAGAATTCTTATGAAGGGGAAATGATGAAGAAATGATAGCTTAGAAATAGTCTCTTTTATAACACAGGGATTCTTTGAAATTTTTTTATGGAAACAACAGTGAAGATGATTTATAAGATAAAAGACACCAAGAAGGCTTCAAGAACTAGCATTTTTCCATGAAGATTGCTTCTTGAAGGCTTAAGAACATATTTAGCCATCATTTGTTGTGACAAAATTCACTGATGGCTAACAGTGGCTCCACTTGGGGATGGTAGCTCCTTGGAGGTGTCAAGAACCTCATAGATTTATCTCTGGAATGTAGACCTGTGCTTTGCATTTTGACAACCTTTTCTTCTATTATTGAAAGCAGGAAACTAATCTAAATATACCCTTATAACTTCCATGGGGTCCGCATTAAATACGGACTAAAAAAATCTTTACCTAACTACTATCTGCCGGATTAAACCGTCTTAACGTATCCGCATTCTTATATTCTAAAATGTAAATTGGAAATACGCTCAAACTGTGATTGTCGTCTGATTTGCTGTGATTTATATGACCTCAAAAACAAATTGCCCATAGACCTTTATGCAGAAAAGTAAAACAAAACCTGGAAGGCTTAAGATCTGAAAACAATGAGAGTCCTTCCTTCTTTCTTTTAGCTCTGATTTTGATCTCTTTGAGCTGTCTTCTTCTTCTTTTCCTGGTTCCTGTTTTCAACATGTTAGAACCAGTCTTTTTCCTTTCTTTGGCTCAGGTTTTTATCTGATTAGAGCCATTCTTTTTGTGCTTTCTTGGTTCAGGTTTTGAGCTTATTTAAACCATTCTCTTCTTCTATCCTAATCTAATTTACTGATAAGCCAAGATTAAACATTTTTGCAGATCTTCTTCACTAACCTATCAGCAGTAAATTGAAATCTATCTAGTCATGATTAGGTTGTATGACTAAATAGCAGTGCTCTTTCAAGTAGTGGCATTTACGCTTGCACACTTTTAGATTTTCTTTCTTTTTGGTATGGGGCTGTACCTTTCTTCTTTTATATCTGCCCTCTTTTTCTCTTTTCTCTTTTTTTTTCTTTTTCTTAAAAAAAAAAAACAAAGAAATGATATTTACAATGAAGAATGAAAGCTTTAAACAGAGGTTTCAACAGAAATAATGTTTGAGCATCCTGCCATTGACAAGACCCCCAAACAGGTCTTTACCATCCATATCTTGTAGAAAAAATGCATTATGACCAATGGCAGATTGAATGATGTAAGGGCCTTGCCATAAATTATCAAACTTGCCATGTTTTCCCTTATATTCTCTCCTGGAATCCCACTTGAGTACTTTGTCACCAATTTTGAAATCACTTGCCTTTTTCTTCTTATCAAACAACCTTTTGATATTATCTTGTACTTTCTGTGCTCTGTTATAAAATTCTTCTCTGGTTTGATGAAGATTTATGGTCTAATTTATCCTTCTCATCATGCTATCTTCCTCTGATTGTATTTCTTGGACCAACTTCATTGCTGGCACTCCTAAACTGGTAGGAAAAACTGCATCTGCTCCATAAACCAGCTAATAGGGAGACATTCCAATTGATTTCTTTGTTGTCAATCTATCTTCCCATAAAGCATGTACCAGCTTGTTGTGCCATGACCTCTGATTTTCTTCTAACAACTTCTTTATTATGTTTATCAGGCTCTTATTGGAATATTCTTCCAGCCTATTACCTTGAGGGTAATAAACTGTGGAATGACCAAGCACAATCTGATATCTATGACAGAAATCAACCATCTTTTTAGAACCAAATGCAACAACATTGTTAGAGATAATTTTCCTAGGACAGCCAAATCTCGACAGGATATGATCTTCAACGGATTTTATGATAACTGAGTTTGTGGCATTCCTAGAAGGGATGGCTTCTATCCATTTGGTGAAATAATCAGTGGCTGTGAGTATCCATCTTATAGAAATTATATAACTAATGCGTTATATGTCTAAGATTCTCCTGATCATACAATATTTGACTTCATGCACAATACATAATTCATCCCACCATTGATCATCACATGCGAAAATTAACACAATTGTAATGCACATGAAACCATAAAAATTCACACACATTAACACAGTGATTTATGGGAAAGCTTAAAGATGAAAACCCCCAACTATCTGTATAATATATGTCATAGAGATCATGTAACAATCATCATACAAATCTTCTCACAAGATCTCAGTACAATCTCCAATCGCTACACACTAATTAGGTCCTGATCTAGCAAATCCATGCACCGATCCTCTGCCACCTGCTAGCCTGCCTCTACTGCGCAATCCCTGTTGAATATGGGCTCTGAATGAACTCGAATCCACCTGGATTACACTGCGCAATCCTCATTGGAATCTCCATCAATGTGTGGTGCAAGATCATGCACCACTATGGTCACAACTGATAGTCTACTTGCTCTTTCACCTATCTCTCCATTGGTCTCTACTGAAACTGTCCATGCACTGTAGTTAACTGATGTATTCTTCAGTTGCTTAATGAGTTAATATTTAGTGAATTAATTAATAATTAATTCACACCACTCTCACTAGTGTATCAATCAGTTAGAATAGATACAACTAGCTCAACTGTGTCTAATCGAGTTAAAATCAACACAACTCCACCAAACTACTTCTACAACTCACCTCAAACTCTGTCACATGAGTTCTAACTGAAGTCTCCATGAAATAGCTCCACTTAACCCTCAGGAATAGCGTAATTCCTTATGTCAGCTACTGTGCCACATCTATGCACTTAACTGAAGTGCTCCAGGAGAATAAGACAATGTTTAGAGTCCAAATATTATTAAGAGCTAATAATATTCGACATATCTATTTTTAGACTGGCAATCTAAATATAGATTCCACCCAATATGTCTAAAAATAGAAGTCCATCTATTTTTCCAACTTGACCAGCTATCCACAAATAGCATCCTGCAACTCATAGAATATGATCTACACGTCTAAAAATAGACTGTGCGCCAAAAATAGCATGCGGGCCCACTTAGTGAAGGCGACTTCTTTCCACTAAGCTCATCATCTTGTTGCAATCTCAACACTCCCTCTCAACAAGATAGGGATTATTTGCCACCCCGATCCTGCCTCTATGGTATTTGAATTTGCTCCTGGTGAGCGCCTTCGTCAGAATATCAGCATCCTGATCCTCCGTAGGAATGTAAGATAGTAACATGATCTTTTGCTGCACACAATATCTGATATGATGGTACTGGATGTCAATATTTTTAGATATATCATGAAATATTGGATTAACCGAGAGTTTAATGCAACTCTGATTATCGCAATATATCACAGTAGGATCTAAGTGTGAACCGAACAACCCGACTAGGATCTTCCTCATCCATATAGCATCGCATGCAGCCAAAATTGCTACCATGTACTCGGCCTCCGCTGAATTGAGTGCCACGAATCTCTTTTTCCTGTTGTACCAAGAAACTGTTGTAGACCTGATACTAAAAATCCCTCTAGATGTTCTCTTTCTGTCTGTTGGGCTCCCTACCCAATCTTCATCCGTGAAGCCATGCAGCTTCACCTCATCCGACTGTCTGTACCACAACCCATATCCCGATGTGCCTCTGAGATACCTCAGAACATGCTTGCCTTCCTTCCAAAAGAGCTTGGTAGGCTTAACCATAGCTTGTGAAAGCTGGTTAACGACGTAGCATATTTCTGGTCGTGTATTGACCAAATACATGAGCGAACCAACCAATTGTCGATAAAAAGTGGCATCCACTACCTCTGCTAATGTAACATCCTCTTTTATCCAACCACCAGGAAGAGGAGTGTCGATAGGCTTGCAGCCTTGCATGTTGAACTTCTCTAGTATCTCTCGGGCATACTTGCCTTGAGACACAAATAGTCCACCCTTCCACTGCCAAATTTCCAATCCCAGGAAATAATTAAGGAGGCCCAAGTCCTTCATCTCAAACTCCTTTGCAATATCAACCTTGCATGAGAGTATCAACTGTTCATCACCAGTCAGTATCAAATCATCTACATAAAGTACAATGATCAGCAACTTACCCTCAACCACTATTTGGTATGGGTTTGGATCTGTCTCACTCTTGGTAAAACCAAGTCCAGTGAAATAACTGTCTATCCATGTGTACCAAGCACAAAGTTCTTGTTTCAGCCCATACAACGCTCTTTTGAGCCTGCACACATGCGACTCGCTACTGAAGATTTCGAAACGTTCAGGCTATTCTATGTACACCTCCTCCTCAATGACTCCATTGAGGAACACAGTCTTCACATCCATCTGATGAATGTGCCAACCCATATGCGCTGAGAGAGCAAGGATGCTCCGTATGGAAGAATACCTTGTGACGGGTGCAAAGGTTTATTCATAGTCGATCCCCTCAATCTGTGAGAAGCCCCGGGTAACGAATCTTGCCTTGTACTTCTCGACGCTCCCGTCAGCAGCTTGCTTCACTTTGTAGATCCATCTCGAACCTAACACTGATTTCCCTTCTGGCCTTGAGACAATCTCCCATGCACTATTTCTGACAATCGAATCATACTCTTCCACCATGGCATCTACCCATGCAGGGTCCTCCATAGCTTCCTCGAAAGAGGATGGCTCTGTCACGATACACTTTCTCATCAGAGCCATGTATCCAGTAAATCAGTTAGGTGACTGTCTCTGTCTATGCTGTGATGTAGGTGCTCCTACATTTTGTGCTGCATCAAGATTCAGTCGCTCAGCTTATGTAGTGCGCTTTTGCCCTCTGATGTTTGGCGTTGCATGAGTGGTTTCTTCCACTCCATGAACCTCCTCTTGTGGCCGATCCACATCCTGAGGATCATCCTTAGGAACTAATAGCTCCTCATCTGCATGCAAGTGTAGCTCCCTCTCAAGCGACAACTTCATGGCCTTCTCCTCATGAAATTTGATATCCCATCTCACAACAGTCTTTCGACTGTCTGGAAAATACACATGATAGTTGTGGGGTGTATCTGTGTACCCCACAAATATCCCAACCTCTATGGTCGGCTCTAGCTTCTTCCTGGCATCCTTCGTCACATGAATGTAAATAGGTGAGCCAAAAATCTTAAAATGAGAAATATCAGGCTTCTTACCAGAAATCGCCTCTTCAGGTGTACTCATGCCAAGTACTCTATGAGGAAAATGGTTTTGCACATAAACTGCAGTATTGCATGCCTCAGCTCACAAGTTTATGGGAAGGCCCTGATCATGCAACATCTCCCGTGCAGGACTCACGATCGTTCTGTTCTTTCGCTCCTCGATCCCATTCTGCTGTGGGTTATGAGGCGTTATGAGCTCTCTTCGAATTCCTTCTGTGCTGCAAAAGTCCTTGAATTCACCAGAGATGAATTCACCACCATTATCACTCCTTAGAGCCTTCACCTGCTTCCCAGAATCTTTCTCCACCAGTGCCTTGAACTCACATAACTTTGAGTATGTCTCGCTCTTCCTCTGCATGAAGAAGATCCAGCACTTACGAGAAAAATCATCAACAAATATCACATAATACCTGTGCTTTGCTGTTGAAGCTATTGAGAAAGGTACACACACATCTGTGTGAATTCTCTCAAGGATCGTCATGGCATGACTATCCTTCTCATGAAAGGTGGATTTCACAAATTTTCCCAAAGTACATCCCTTTCACTGATCTGACTGTGCAAGTGTATCCTTGGGAAGCCCGGTAGAAATCTGCTGCAAAATTTTCAAAGTGCCATGGTGAAGATGGCCCAATCTCCTGTGCCAAAATTCGCCCTCATCCCGGCTCACCACTCCTTCTTCTTTGCCTACCATTGCTGCGCAACCATCTACCTACAATTGATAAAGGTTCTTAACTCGAACCCCTATCCTCCGAGTTTCACCAGTTACCTTACTGCGCAGGAAATCCTTTCCCTCCCTAAAGACAACATCATATCCCTTGTCCTCCAACATAGCCACCGATATCAGATTCTTCTTCAATCCTAGAACATGCATGACATCCTTCAATATGAAAGGTTTACCAGACTCCCTCTCAAAAGAAATGGTCCCGATACCAGTCGCACTGTATCTACCATCATCGCCGATCTCGATGTGCACTCCAAGATCCTTCTCATCTAGATCACTGAACAAATATTTGTCTCCGGTCATATGAAAAGATGCACCACTGTCAAGAAACCACACTGATCCCATCACACTTGAAACCAGGCATGCGATCAGTGAAAAATCCAGCTAAAACTATGAGGCTAAGGCCTCTCCAGCTGTAGATCCAACAACCTGCTTATTTTTCTTCTTCTGTGGACAATTAGTGGCGTAATGTCCATGTTGGTGACAGTGAAATCACTTCACCTTGGACATGTCCTGTTTCTTGCCTTTCGCACCAGATTGAGAAGGATTTTTCTTTCCCTTCCGTTTCCTTGCTTTGCTAGCAAAAGCGCAATTTTCTTCATTTTCATTCTTCGATGAAGATCCGTCCTTGGTACTCCGCCTTATCTCCTCCTGCACAAGATCCGACCAAATTCGCTCCCATCCCAGCAGTTTCTCTCGACCATTGACAGAGTCCTCGTAGGAATGCCAACTCTTTGGAAGCCCAAGGAGAGCCAAGCTCACCAAGTCCTCTTCATCTACAATAACCCCCACACTTCCTAGCTCATCCCTGCATTGGAAAAACTTCGTGAGGTACTTGGGTATACTTTCTCCCTTCTCCATTTTTATTTTCCTGAGCTTGTCTTTAAGTGCCAACTTCCTCTGGTCACTTTTTCTTTGGAACAAGTCTGTCAAAGCTTTCCACATCAAGAATGGAGAAGCTTTACCATGAAGGCTGGACACTATGTGATCCTTCACACCTTCTAATAGAATCCTTCAACATTTTGCTGTCTTATTTTGCCATGCGTCAATTGCGGCAACATTGCTAGAAGCAGGTTTTGGAATTTCTACATTTATGAAATCCTTCAACCCATTATCCTCTAGCACTACCTCCATCCTGTACTTCCATGAAATATAATTCGAGTTGCCCTCAAGGGCATACTCCAATTGCAATCCATTGAAAGACATCTCAACTTCAACACCAAGAAAACACTGCTGCAAATTCGAATTCCACCAGCACAAAACTCAACAGCTTCAATAATTGCAATCTTCTCCAATGATCAATATCACTCTGATACCATGTAGAAATTATATAAATAATGCGTTATATGTGTAATATTCTCCTGATCATACACTATTTGACTTCATGCATAATAGATAATCTATTCCACCATTGATCATCACATGCAGAAATTAACACAATTGCAATGCACACATGAAACCATAAAAATTCACACCCATTAACACAATGATTTTACGGGAAATACTGAACCTAAAAACCCCAACTATATGTATATAATATATGTCATAGAGATCATGTAACAATCCTCATACAAAGCTTCTCACAAGCTCTTAGTACAATACAATCGCTACACACTAATCAGGTCTGATCTAGCAAATCCATGCATCGATCCTCTGCCACATGCTAGCCTGCCTCTACTGCGCAATCCCTACTAAAGAATGGCTCTGAATGAACTCTAATCCACCTGGCTTGCACTGTGCAATCCTCATTAGCATCTCCATCAATTTGTGGTGCAAACTCATGCAACACTATAGTCACAACTGATAGTCATCTTGCCCTTTCACCTATCTCTCCACTGGTCTCCAATGAAATTGTCCATGCACTGTAGTTAACTGATGTATTCTTCAGTTGATTAATGAGTTATTAATTAGTGAATTAATTATTAATTAATTCACACAACTCTCACTAGTGTATCAATCAGTTAGACGAGATACAACTAGCTCAACTGTGTCTAACTGAGTTAAACTGAACACAACTCCACCAACTACTTCTACAACTCCACCAAACTCTATCACATGAGTTCTAACTGAAGTATCCATGCAATAGCTCCACTTAACCCTTAGGAATAGTGTAATTCCTTCTGTCAGCTGTTGTGCCACATCTGTGCACTTAACTGAAGTGCTCCAAGAGAATAAGATAATGTTTAGAGCCCAAATATTATTAAGAGCTAATAATATTCGACATATCTATTTTTAGACTGGCAATCTAAATATAGATTCCACCCACTATGTCTAAAAATAGAAGTCCATCTATTTTTCCAACTTGACCAACTATCCACAAATAGCATCCTGCAACTCATAGAATATGATCTACATGTCTAAAAATAGACATAGTCTAAAAATAGACTGTGCGCCAAAAATAGCCTGTGGGCCCACTTAGTGAAGGCGACTTCTTTCCACTAAGCTCATCATCTTGTTGCAATCTCAACACATCTATGTTGAGCAGATGAGGCAGGATGGATTTCCCCAATGAAGTCTAGGCCCTGCTATTGAAAAGGAGCTTCAACAGTGATTGGTTGCAAGGGTAAGGGAAGCAATTTTCTCTTGCCTTCAAAGATTTGGAATTTGTGGCATGCAACTATCATTTTGTGGACATCTTGAAAGAGGGTGGGCCAGTAATAGCCAGCTCTAAAGATTTTATTAGAAGTGGTTTTCCAATAGATATGGCATCCACATTCTCCTTCATGAAACTCATGCTTGATCCTATCTGCATCAATCTCAGGCAAACATTTAAGAAATAAACCACTGGAATTCTTCCAATATAAACATTTATCTAAAATGCAGTAATTAACAACCTTTAACTTCAAGAATCTTGACTTTGTTTTAGAAAAACCAAGAGGAGCATTGAGATTAGTAAGCACATACAAAATATCAACATACCAAGATGAATTGAGGAAATGATCCTCAATAAGTGGGGCTGGTAATTCTTCCTGCCCATCTAATGCATCTATCATATTTATATCAAGTGCTTGCAAGTTAGATTCAACCATTAATTATGCTAGGCCTTGACCCTTGATGAGTTTAGTGGGCTTAATTTCCAAATCATATTCCAGTATCATAGCAATCCACTTTCCTCTTTTGCCATCAGGGTCTTGTGACAAAATGTTTTTACCACTGCATGAGGCACAAATGCAATAATGTGAGAGTGCAAGATATAGACTCTTAAATCCTTCAAGGCTTTCACCAAAGCATATGCTTGTTTTTCCATGATATTATATTTCAGAGGTGCATCTCTTAATGCCTTGCTGAAAAATGCAATTGGTTGCTCTTGTCCTTCTGGATTCTTCTGTAATAGGATAGCAGCCACAGTATGTTCTGATGCAAATGAAAATATGAGGAAGTCCTTAGTGAAATTAGGACTGATAAGAACTGGTGCTTGAGTAAGTGCATGTTTGACCAGTTCAAAGGATTTCTTTGCTTCTAAGGTCCACTTAACTCCTATCTCTTTATTTAGCATGTTTGTCATGTTCCTAAGGAGTTATTCCAAGTTGGGTATGAACCTTCTTAAGAAATTAATCTTTCCAATGAAAGATTTAAGTTCTTTGATGTTTCTGGGGTGACTGATTTGCAATATACCTTCAACCCTTTTTGGGTCTATTTTAATCCCTTTTTCAGATATGATGTGACCAAGAAGCTTACCTTCTTGGAGACCAAACAATGTCTTCTTGGGATTTAAAGATAGCCCGAATTTTCTACATTTATCAAAGACCTTTCTTAGGTGTACTAGGTGTTCTTCATCTGTTTTGGAATAGACTGTAATGTCATCTAAATAAATCACAATGAAGTTGCATATTTCTTCTAAGAAAGAAATGTCCATGGCTCTTTGAAAGGTGGCACCTAAATTCATTCATCCAAAAGGAATTTTCACATACATGAAAGTGCCCCAAGGAGTAGTGAAGGTTGTTTTTAGTTGGTCATCAGGAAGTACCAATATTTGATTTTATCCTGAAACACCATCTAGCAAAGAAATCCTCTTGGAACCAACTATCCTTTGTAAGATGTGCTCCATTTTAGGCAGGGGATAGTTGTCTTTTAATGAGGCTCTGTTCAAATTCCTAAAGTCAATATAGAGCCTTATTTCTCGTGTTTTCTTTCTTACAGCTACAAGATTAGATACCCACTCTGAGTACCTCACAGGGACAATAATTCCAACATCATACATTTTCCTAATTTCTTTCTCAACCAGAGGTAACTGCACAGGGTTTATTCTTTTTTAATTTCTGCCTAAACTGTTTATGGTTTTGTTTAAGTGGTATATTTTGCTGAATGGTCTCTATGTCATATGCCTTTAAATCCTCATATCTCCAAGAAAATACATCAGAAAAATCTTTAAACAACTCAATATATTTCAGTTTCATGTGAGCTGGCATTGTTTTGGATAACTTGATCATTTTAGGCTTGTCTTTACCACCTATATTGCATTCCTCAATATCAGATTTAGTGGGTTCTATTGTTGGTTTCTTGGAAACATCATTAAAATCAAACAAGTCTTCTAGAGGTGCTAGTCCTTTGGGTAAGCCTTTGTATTTAGACTATAGTACCTCTATGTCTTCTTTTCCTGAGTTTATGTACTCTTCTGTTTGATTTTCGAACTCTGAGGTTAGCAGATTTATTTCTGTAATGGGAGGAGGTTCTTTTTCAACAATACGTTCCTCATTAAGACATTCCTTATCATATTTTGAATTTGAATTTGGCAATTCAAACTCATTTATGGACTGCAGGAAGTCCTCTATCTGTTTATCTCCCTCAAAGACCTACCAATACTTTTCATTTTTTGGGACAGCTAGCCTATATTTCACTTGGAATATGAACTGTTTGTTGTCATAGGGTCTTTGACATGAACTGGCAGCACAAGCTAAACCATTGGCAAGAATGTTTTGGCTTCTAGGGACAAAAACAAGTTCATATTCCTCAAAAGTTTTCAAAAGGTCCATGGCATCATTTCTATAGGCACTTAGTCTTGGATGTTTGGCAGTGTACTCTCCATTTATCCGCTTAATGATCAGTTCAGAATCTCCATGAACAACTATCCTCCTAGCTCCTAATTTCTTCAGTAACTGTAGTCCTAAGAGGAGTGCTTCATACTGTGCTATGTTATTTGTGCATTGGAATTTTAGCTTGTATGAATGGCTTTCAGCGTAATTGTTCTATGTGTTGTGAAGCCACACACCTGCTCCTGCACCAATTCTATTACAAGACCCATCAAAACTCATACTCCAAAGAGGGCTAGTTTCGGGCTTGTTGTTGTTTTCATTACTGTCCCCTTTGTCCTGTGTGTTCTGACTGTCATCATGTAGTTTTATGGGTTCTGCAGCATGTTTATGTTGGTATTGTTCCTTAAAGTTTTCATGGAATTGAGGCCTTTCTTCTTGACTTTCATGATTTGCACTAAGCTGATGGACAGTGGGTGGTTCATACTCTCTGTTTTGTTTGCTGTAATTTTCAGATTCGGAAAACTATTTGAGAGCCTCTCTCTCCCTATTCCCTCCTTCCATATTTTCTGTCATGTTGGGTGATTTCTCACCTTCCAACTCTAGTTCACCAAAGCTTTCATCATTGCAAAGAAAGAACGAGTCTAGGTCTGTATGGACAAAATAAAGAAGGGAATTTTCTAATTTTTCTTGACTACTCACCATAAATTTCATGTGTGATTCCCTATAAAGTCTTCTAAGTTGACTGAAGATAGGGATGGTGGCATATGTCATGTCCATTTCCATGGTACCCTTAAGCTTAGCACTCCATGATCTTGAAAGAAGCATGCCATATTTTGGGGGCACATCAGGTTCTACGACATCCATCACTATGCATTTGACTGGGATTTGGGTCAAGTTTACACAAAGATCTTTGATCAGGCCTAAGAATTTTACTCTACTGGAGTCAAAAGAATACAAATATTTATATGGTCTGGTTATCTCAAGGCCCAATCTCTCCATGATTACTTTGGGCATGATATTATGAGAAGCCGTTGCATCATGCATAACATTGTGTAAAATCTTATCATGGATATTCAAACTGACATAGAAAGGAGGGACCACTCCTTCTTGGAACTTTCCTTCAATTTTAGGACTAAATAAAAGGGTCGGCTGATCATCATTAAGGTTGACAGATTCATTATTTTCTTCTATGTTCAAAGCTTTTAAAACCTGACATTTATATACATCTTGAGTGACTAACTCAGTGAGGGGGACAGAGATCTTGATTTTAGAAATTTCACTTTCCAAATTGAAAGGGAACTGGTTCTTTGAAAGGCCCAAATCTGTCTTGTTAGTCACTAACTTATCAGCAAAATCAGTTTTCTGATTTTTACTATGTACATCAGTTGCAACTATTTTTATAGGGGTGCTAGATGAAGTGCTAGTGCTGCTAGGGTCAACACTCGGTTTATCAGTGGCTTAAGTGCCTTTCCCCTTGTTTTTACCAAAAATTTCAGTTGTTGTTTTGTTGTTTTCAACAACCTTTCTAATCACCTTTTTAGATCTATTTTTAGCAGCAGTTTCAGAGGTCCTTGTTTGGGGATTTTATTGGTTCTTTTTTCTCCTGAGGTCATATTGTTTATGGACCTCCATGATAGCATTCTCAAAGCCCTGCTTATAGTCCTCAGATTCTAAGCCTTCATTATCATAATTTGTATATGTGGCCTGGTCATCCTCTGTGAAAAAGGCAGAGTCTTCATTACTTATTCCCAACATGTTTATAATGGTTCCCTCTGGCTCTTCTATCATTCCCTCATCTTCATCAACCTAATTTTCTTGGAATGGAGGTCTGATTTTTTGATTAGTATCTCTTTGTCTAATATGAGGGGGGTTTCTCCTAGAGTTCTGGTTCTGATTTTGAGGCTGGTTCCTATTCTGAGAATTTGTTTGGACAACCAACCTCTCCATCATTCTTTCCATCCTATCCATGTTCTTGGCTAGATGGTCTAATTTTGAGTCAGACGTTGAAGGTGCAGTGTCTTCCCTATATGTTACTTTCTTTTCAGTCCTCATCCTAGCTCTCTTCTCAATCAGATTTGCTTCCACACTAAGAGCTCCCTTCTGCATGTCTTCCAAAGTTAAGGGATCCCTTTCTCTTAGCTGATAGGCCATTTCGGGATCAAATCCTTCAGGGAATTTGGCCAAAGCTGAGACTTGTGGAGGTTTCAAATCTTGAGGTAGTGTGTTATAAACACTATTGAATCTGGTGCAATAAGTTTGAACACTTTCCCCAGGGTTTCTCTTGAGGTTGTTGTAATCTGAAAGTATTTGGAGAGGGTTCTTCCTAATTTCCCATTTGTTTATGAATGTTTGATGTAAAGAAGGGAGATCATTAATACTATTATGAGTTAAATCCTTAAACCATTTCTTGGCTTCTCCTCCTAAACTTTGGGAAAAAACCCTCATTTTGATGGTCTCATCTTCTATTTCCATATAATCAAAGGCATAATTCATTTTATCTACGTGCTGTTGGGAAGTAGTAGGTTCATTTCCAGTGAAATGGGGAATTTTGGACTGATATTCATTGGGTAAAGGAACCAAAGGTTGTGGTAACACTAGTGGAGCATACCATGCTGCCATGATAGGATTTTGTGGGAGGAATGGAGTGGTTTGAATAGTGGGTATATAGATGACAGAAGTGCTTGGACCAGCAAGAGACTATCGAGTAGATTTGGGGTGAGAGAAACCAAATTTATGAATGAAATTAAGATCAGGAGGTGTGGATGGAGGGGTTTCTTTGCTGCTAATACGTTGGCCACTATGTTGTGGTGAACTTGGAGGCTCAAAGTCTGTCTGATCTATACCACTAAGTGACTTGGTTCTTGGTAAACTTCTTGAAAAGGTTGAGTCAACTTGGGTATCTGATAGAGCTATAAGGACTTCAGGCACGGATTTAGCTCTATGAATGGTTCTGATGATAGTTGGATCCCTAGATACAAGAGACTTCCTAAGAATTATTTCTGGATTATCAACTTTTTCATGAGGATTTGGGTCAGGATAAGCTCTGGTATGAATTCTTCTTAAAGCCAGTATGTTAATATTTCAGACCCAAAGACGAGAAAGTTAGCCAGATATGACAATCTTTAGAGGCAAACTAGTCTTTAACAAAGAAAAATTAATCCTCAAAGTTTCCTAATCATGGGTGTGCATGATGTTTTAATGGTAGTGTGGGCTGCCCCAGTGGAGTCTTTGTGAAACCAGGAGTAATCAGTAGGCCTACTGATCACCAGTGGAGTCTTTTGGTCTTTTAGGGGTTGTGGAGTTTCCAGGTGGATGATTTCAAATGTTTTAAGATGATTTGCTGTCCACCATCAGTAATTAACTACCAATCTAAGGCTGCTGTGGGTCTTCTGAGCTCTTAAGGATGTCTAAGATGCAATTTACTCAGAAGTCCCCAGCAGAGTCGCCATTATGTTGGGGTCCTGTGATTTGGCAGATTGGCATACCAAATGACAAGGCAACATCAGAACCACTTTGGAATCCTAGGATCTAGCCCTCCTGGATTCAGAGGGGGATCTCTCTATATATGTGTTAGAATGATATGCTTTAAGGCTTATAATATGATATTAGGCTAGTTATGAAGTACAATGGATTTGTTTGTTTGTTGGTTGGGGATCATTAACTGAGAAGGTCATGTGAAGTGTGAAGGAGGGAATAAATTGAAGGATATTTCAGCATGGGAAGATAGGTCAAGAAACAGTGCTAAACCATTGGGCTATGGAGACATAAAGGGGTTTACTTGCACAATAACTATTCAAGGGTTTTCATAGGGCAAGTCATCTATATTAGAAGATTTTTTAAGTAGAGTTGGTGGTATGAACCATTAAGAAGTGTGGTGAAAGAAGAAAACATGTAAGAAACAAAGGGCACTCTAAGATCAGGTAAGGAATTTTAACCTATCCTGCTTTTGGCATGCACTCAAGGGAAAACATTTAAGATAAACATAAAAAGTAACCTAAGATCAGGTAAGGACTTTTAACCTAGTCTGATTTTGGCATACTCTTAAGGGAAATATTCAACGAGCTGTTTAAGACCAAACAAGGGAAGGGTTAACCATAAACTTCCTTGATTAGAACTCTACTTAGCATGTAGTGAAAATATCATTCAATACCAACATCTCAAGTTCTACTCAGCAAGACATGGGCTCACCCACATTCCTTGACTGGTTATACTCTATTGAAATCATTCCCAAACACACATTTAGAAGAAAACATAAAGATAAAGCTTATCAGTTAGAATTAGGGTACTTTTAGAGGTAAATCCTAATCTATATTTGTTGTTCTTTATCAGAGAATATGAACACAGTGGAAACATAAGGAGAATAAAAATTACAGTGAGAATAACATCACCAATGATTTAGATCAGGATCCCGTGAATTTTCTTGTCTATTTGATGTGCAAGGCCAGTTACATACTTTGAGTCCAATAGATTTTACAGTCTAATACTTCTCTTCCCAGCCTACTATATTACAACTACTCAGCTACTTCCACTCAATAACAGTTCAAACAATCAATAACTTTCCAACCATTACAATGAGTTTTCTGTGAATACATATAGGTGAGAGAGGAAAAGTGCTGCAGACATGGTAATAAATATTAATTAAGACAAAGTGGGAGAATTATTCGAATTCCATTCTACTTAATAATCATAGCAATAACTGTTTGTACCACTTTAAATGCTTTTAGTTGAATCTGAAACCATCTAGCAGGCTGGTAATAACTCTGAGGCCTGTCCTTTGAAGCTATCTTGGTCTGAAGTACCTTGTTTGACCTCTGGGACAAGAAAATTGTCATTTTTGGGTTTTGTAGCCCCATGTCTTCTTAATAATTGTTCTGGCAGTTTTAAAGAGGGTTTGACAGCAGGATGGCTGTCAAGGTGTCTTCGAAAGGTAAAGAAGACTACAGGTGTCCTTTTGGTCCTTTGGTGGAGTAATAGCCTCTGTAGATGTGGCATTCGAGACCTTTCTTTTGCTGATCTGTCTTGTTTTAGCACTTTAAACACTGATATTTAGCTTTTAATTGTGTTTTTAAGGATTTATTAGGCCTTCTCGGATCATCTTCTCTCTTTAAAATGTGTTTTTGTATCTATACTTAATTTTTTGGTTAAGCCTTTGATCTTCGGATTTATTCTTCAACCTCTAACTTTCACTGATCTTCTTTGTTTTCCTTTGTGTACAGGTGGCTCCTTTACTGCGCTGGAGGGTTTTGCTGTATAACCAATGCTTCATGAAACAATTGGTTAAAACGTGGAATTAACCCTTGATATCCCCTTTTTTCATTATTTGGTCTCACAGATCGTCATCCTGAGACTTGCCATTGAATTGGATTGTGGGATGGCCTTTTAGATTCAGCAGCCCTTAAAACCCGCAAAACAAACAAACTAGTTATAAAATCTTGTGTTTCTTGGGTTTAACTGCGAATAGAGGGTTGGGAATGGCTCGGGAGCGATTGCAGAGGAGGAGAATTATGCGGAGGAGGGGATTCCATGGTTGGAACCAGGAAAAACAACAAAACAAATTGAATTTGAGCGCGAACAGGGTAAGCGGTTTTGCAGGAAAAACTAGTGGTTTTCGTGCAGTCGATGAGTGGTAAGCGGTAAAAAAAAATATGAACGTGATTACATACATTGAACACCACGTGTCCTTTGGAAAACCACACATTTCACGTAGAAATGGGGCGTTAACCTTTTTTTAAGAAATGCGTGTGAAAATGAATGTTAACCATCCGATATGGGGGGGGGGGGGGGGGAGATCCACGACTGTAAGTGAGCGCGACAAATGGAGATATGCACGATGATGGGGTGGTGGGACTTGACGATTTGCGTAAGCTATTTTGTCGGGATTGAACTTTTCATCGGGCGGGGTAAAAAGGCTTGGGATATGTGGGAGCCGTCAGATCAAATATAATCAATAGTGGAGATCTACTCTCTGGTTTGCACAGATAAGAAATGGTTGGAGGAAAGATGGTGGGGGAAAAGGCTGAACATTGTTGGATCAGAAAGATCCATGGCTGTGCTTTGTTCGGGAAAGTAATGGAGGGGGTTGAAATAACGAGGGAAGGGGGTTTAAGGCAAAGAATGGTCAGGTGATGCGAGGGTCGTTGGATGATTGGAATCAACGGTGGGGATTTAAATCGGCAGAGACAAACGTCAGTGGTGCAAGGAGTTGGGAAGTGGAAAAGAGCGATGTGTGATGGAGTGTTGGCCATTGGATCCGTGGGATGATCCAACGGTTGAGATCTGGAGTGCGGGGAATGGAGAGAGGAATGAGCACTGTCGGATCTGGATTAGATCGATGACTAAGATCAACTGCGGGGGGATGGAGGGTATGGATGGGTTTGCGGGCCGGGTGCCTCCGCAGTAAATCTCAACCGTTGGATGAAGATCTTCTGTGGTCAAAGAGTCAACTGCGGGGGCATTGGGGAGTATGGGCCAGCTTGGTCGGGTGCCCCCACAGTGAGCCTGAGTCATTAGATTGCCACAATCAATGATGAATATTGACTTGGGGAGAAAAGGCATATGAAAGAATTAAGTGAAAGGGGCTGTAGGGAAAAGGGCGGGGATGTGGTCCCATGGAAGAAAGGAGGATCAGGGCTAAGAAGAAAAGGACTAAGGGCTAGTGCCTAGTTACGGGCGTAGGGTTATATGGAATAAAGGCTAAAGACTTAAGTCTGCAGGGGCTTAAGGCCTAATATGCAATAGAGCAGAAATAGGCTTAAAAAACAGGTTTTAGACCTTTCAAAAGCATTCCGATAGGTTAGAAAAGGGGTTCTAAACCATCATAAAGAGGTCTAATGGTTTAAGAATGGTTTTTAGAGGGAAATGAAGGATAAAATGTGGATCAATGACCCTTTTAAGGCATGACTAAAAATGAACTGAAGGGGTAAATATGGAGAATGCTTATGAAGGGGAAATGATGAAGAATGATGGTGGGATAAAAGGGTTTCAAAACCATTTTCTTGAGACCAGCAAGGCTTCTAGCAATGCTCTTTTGAAGGAAACAGAAGTGAAGATTACTCTTAATTCAGATGACACCAAAAGGCTTCAAGAATGAGTAGTTTTCTATGAAAATAATCTCTTGAAGGCTCGCACAACAAATTTAGCCATCATCTGCTACAACAAAGTTTACTGATGGCTAACATACACAAATAAAGTTTTCATCTCCAAGTTCATTGTGTTGATGAACGAGCGAATTTTCCAAATGAATTTGGTTGAAAGAAGGAGTTTCCATGAAGTTTTTTTTTTTAAAACTAGAGAAGTCGAAGAGAAAGAACTTATTGATATTGCCATCATGAGTGAATGTGTTGGTGTCATCATTAATTTCTGCGGCTGCTATGGTTTCCATGCCTTTTACAATATGTGGTGAGATACATGGTCTTGACTCTTAGCGATCCAATAACAAGTGTTGATTCCTAAAGTGACTCTTTTCTTTGGAATGCATATAATACAATATGGAGGTATGAGTTGAATAAACAATCCTAATTTTAGTGCTACCATTTTCCTTGCAATTTTTTGGTAGTCCGTTTTGCATAGATATGGATAGGTTGAGTCATAGGATTTGTGCAAGCCGTTGAATATAATTAGTGGCATATATTATTTTTTTAAATAAATGATGAAGAATGTCAAAAGTTAGAGAAAGAGGTCAATAAATTGGTTTAATGGTTTGAAGGGATTTATTGAAAGAATCAAGTGCAAATAAAAGCTCAGAATGGATAGTTTTCCACATAGTTTGGAAGTAGTGGATCTAGGGAAGGATCCCTCATTTGTTGAAGACGTGGGTATGGTATTCTCATTAGGTTATGCGGAAACTTGAAATTTTGTTCAGTAATTGAATTTAGGATATTCTTGATTCAGGAGTTTGAGAGTGGAACTTGGGAATCCAGCTTGCCGACTAGACCCTTCTGAGGTTTATGAGACAACTTGATGGAGTTAGTAGCCTAGAAGATTTCAAAATATTTAAGGGAAGTTGATGGAGACCTTACTTTATTGATATCAAGATAAGTACTCATTAAGGGAGAGACTGGGAGATTAACTTTTACTTGTCTTGTGTATCTGGAGTGATATTCCTGTTCACTAAATGTTATTGTAGTGTGAGTTGTCGTTATGAATTAAAAATTCATAAACTAAAAAAATATCTGTAGATATTATTTAAATAGTAACATAAATAAATAAATGAATTATTAAGTAAATTAAGTTAATAACACTTAATTAATATTGAAGATACATCAGTTCCAAGAGACATGTCTTTTTATTTGGCATGGCCAGTCAACTCCTATATAAGGAGAACCGCCATAGCCATGTATTCATCATTCGTTCAATTAATAAAATATTACATCTAATTATGTTTTAAGAAATCATCAATGTCTAAGAATTATAAGAGCGAGAGTGAATAAGTTTTGTTTCTAACAATGGTATCAGAGCTCGTGATCTTCCCTCCTGCAATTTTGTTCCCCCACTATGTATCTTCTGCTGTCAAAATCCATTAATTCTCCCAACCATAACCCCTGCACTCCTTTGTCTTTCGCTACTACCCTATCTTTGCTCTCGTTGTTTCTCTGTCCTCTCGCTGCTCTCCACTCTTATCCTTATTTCTTCGCACCATTTCTTCCTCTCTGTCACCCGTTACTCCTTTTTTCCTCGCAACACATCTCCTCTCTATCACTTGTTACTTTCGTTACTCATTGTCGTCGTCCCTGAATCCTGTGTTCACTTTGTCGCTTGCAACACTGCACCTCGTATCACCTCTGTATGTAGTTGTTGTCGATGCGACTCGTCCTTTTCGTGTTTCAGCCAATTGTTTGGTTAACGATTGCATTGGTTGACCACAACTGCATTTGTTGCATCGGTTGACCTGTGACCAAAATTCACCACTCAATAGGCCAATTAAATTCTCAATTTATAACATTAGATCATATAATTACAAAGTGAGGGTTCGATTAATTATATAATTAAAATTTCATTAAATATATTAATTTATATAATTTAAATTAATTGAATTATACTAAAAAATAATAATTTGAGTCTACTAGGAAGAAAAATAACTAAATGGGTAGCAACAGTGAAGATGTCAAAAAAAACCGAGAAGAAATCAATAAGATAAATAAGTGCCTTGATAATGTTGAGAATAAATTTAGTAAACAAGACAAAATGGCCGATGATATTGCATAATTAAAAAGCATTATGAGTCGGTTTATGGGAAAAGACAATCCACCCTAAGCCACAAATTCCCAAGACTTCAGAAGACGAAAATTATCCAAATCATGATTTCCTGATGCACGAGAAGCCGCGAATACTGCAACTAAAATTCGAAGGAAGTCATTACTATACGAAGTCACTCAAAAGAGAACACCTTAAAATTAAAAATGAATTACCTAAGTATGATGGTAAGGATCATACGGGCGCCATTGTATGGGTAAATAAAATGAATGCCATTTTTGGAGAAATCCCACCACTAGGTGAGCAAGAGAGGGTCATGAACACATCTAACTACCTAGAAGGAGAAGTGTAAGACTGGTTCCTTTGGTGGTCTACTAAATGTGCATCTCGCATGTTTAATTGGAAAAATTTTAAAAACACCCTGCTAAAAAGGTTTCATGATGAAGAAGAGGATGATGTATATGAGAGATTCGTTCATCGCAAATAGAGAGGATCGGTGAGTGAATAGACCCACGAATGGGAAGTATTAGCGATAAGAAAAATGTGGATTCTCAGTTGAAGAGCTATTAAAAATGTATCATTGTGGCCTTAAGGATTACATTCAGGAAGAATTAAAATTACATAAAACCCAAACCTTTGAAGAGGTCAGACACATAGCCATAATTATTGAATGAAAATATAAAATCCATAAAGCACCATATTCCATTAATGACAAATCAAACAACTAATCCAAGGGGAAGTCAAGTAAAACGTCTTCAGAGAGCACTGGTAAGTATGTTCCACCACCAATGTGCAATGGAGGAAAAAATAATCTAGTTTTGAAAGAAAAAAGGATGGAAAGTGTTGGAAATGTGGAGACAAGTATTTCCAAAGGCACAAATTCACGACACAAAAACTTTACAAATACGAAGAAGAAAAAGAAGAAGAGTCTTCATAAGATAGCTCCATCGAAGAAAACAATGAAAAAAATGACAACCCTAATCCAAATTTAGACGAAGATATGCCACAAATTTCTCTGGAAGCCATCATAGGGATAACTAAGCCATATACACTAAAGCTTAAAGGGCATATCAAGAAAAAAAATGTTATCATTTTAATAGACTAAGAAAGTATGCACAACTTTGTAGATGTAAATGTTGCAAAAGTACTAAACATTTTTTCTTACCCTGTAGCAGATTTAAATGTTATGGTGGCAGATGGGAAATAAATAGATGGAGTAGGAAAGTGTAATAAAGTCAAACTGCAACTTAACGAATATGAAATGGAGTCCAGTTTTGATATAGTCCCCCTAGGAGGAGTATATGTCATTTTAGGAGTACAATGGTTGCAAACACTAGGCATGTATTCAACAAATCACCGAAATTAGTTCATTAAATTCAAAATATATGGAAGGAAGTATAAGTTATTTGGGTTCCAAACTCCACCTACTCAAGTAATCTCTAATCAAAAATTATTCGCAAGGGAGACCCCACATTTGTTGCACAATGTCATAAGTCGGAGTTATTATCGATAGAAGGGATTCACCAACCATCAAAAATTTCATTCCTAATCCATAAACATGAGAATTTTTTCAAGATCTGCCAATGAAATTACCCTCTGAAAGGAAAATTGAACATATCATTGAAGTAAAACCAAACTCGACACCAGTAAATGTAAAAATGTATTGTTACCCCCATCATCATAAAACAAAAATAAAATGATTGATACAAGATCTGTTAAAACATGGAATCATTACGAAAAGTAGAATTCCATACACTGCACCCGTAATATTGGTCAGAAAGAAATATGGATCCTTATGATTTTGTATATATTATAGAGGAATAAACAAAATTACTATTATACATAAGTTTCTGATCCCATTCATTGATGAGATGCTAGATGAGCTCCATGGCACAAGATATTTCTCAAAATTAGATTTGTGATCAGGTTACTAAAAAATACGTGTAAGAGTAGAGGACGTCAAAAAGAAAACATTCATAACTCACGAGGGGCATTATGATTTTAAATTTATGGCAATTGGATTAAAAAATTCATCAACCACCTTCCAAGCAACCATGAATGAACATTTCCACCCATACTTGAAGAAGTTTGTATTTTTTTTTTTTTATGATATTCTCATTTACAGTATGACATGGTAGGATTACCTCAAGAATCTGGAGGAAGTAATATCTATATTAGAGAAGAATCAATTCTATTCCATGTTATCAAAATGCACCTTTGGGAAAAAGGAAGTTGAATACCTAGGACACGTTATATCTAGGGAGGGAGTCAAAGTGGACCCCAACAGAATCAAGGAAATTAAAGAATGGCCCAAACCCAAGAACGTATCCAAGCTAAGAGGATTTATAGGTCTAACTAAGTATTACGGAATATTCATAAAAAACTATGCACACTTGACAACACCCTAACCAACTTGTTAAAAAAGAACGATTTTCAGTGGAATAACCAAGCAAACAAATGCTTCAAGAATCTAAAAGAAGAAATTTAAACCAAACCGGTACTAGCAACTCCACACTTCTCCAAATTGTTTGTAGTAGAATGTGATTCTTAGGGATTCAAAATTGGGGCCATATTAATGCAAGAAAACCACCCTATAACATTCAAGAGTAGGAAACTTAACAAACGAGAGAGTTTGAAATCAACTTACCAGAATCATATGTTTGCCATCATACATGCCTTAACGAAATGGCAACATTACTTACTCAGAAGTAAATTCTCAATCCAAACTGACCATAACAATCTTCAATTCCTAATTCAACAAAAGACATTATCAATAGAACATCAAAATTCGATGGAGAAGCTGCCAACTTTCGACCTAGAAATATTTCACAAGAAAGGGAAGGAAAATCTTTATAGCTGATGCATTTTCATATAAGGATGATGACAACACAACATGTGCCACCATGGTAGTTGTTCCTAAATGGTTAGACAAAATACGAGTTGATTATGCCAAGGATGAGGATTGAAATTCTATGATTGAAAATTTCTATCAATATACCAATTTTGAATGGAAGAATGACATAATATGGTATAAAGGTAGAATTTGCATAACACCAACATCCAAATTTAAGATTAAAATTATAGAAGAATCTCATGATTCTCCTGTAGCAGGAAATGTCAAATTCTTCAAAACTTACTACAACATTCGACAATCATTCTATTGGAAGGACATGAGCAAGGAAATCCAAAAATATGTTGCGAAATGCGATGTTTGTCAAAGGAATAAGAATGAAAATATCCCAACCCCTACTTTACTACACCCACTACACATTCAAAATCAGAAATGGGAGGATATTTCGATGGATTTCATTGAAGGACTACCTATATATGAAGGTAAGGATAAGATATTTGTCATAGTCAATAGAATCACTAAATATGCACATTTTATGGCTATAAAAAAACTAACACAAATAATCAAATTGTGTATATGTTTTGTAAAAACGTTTACAAAATACATGGGTTTCCCAAGGTCTTAGTAAGTGATACAGACACAAAGTTTAAGGAAATTTTTGGAAGGATTTATGCCACCAAGCAGGAATATCCCTCAACATGAGTTCAGCCTATCACCCCAAGACATATGGCCAAACTAAAGTTGTAAATAAATTATTGGAAACATATCTTCGTTGTTTCGTCACTGACAAAAAAACCAAATGGAATCAACGACTACACTTGGTGGAATGGTTGTATAATACCGCCTACCATAATGAAAGCTAATATGACACCTTTTTAAGCCTTATATGGTTATGAGCTGCCTAGGTGGAAGGAATTTGCACTACTTGATTCTAAGATTCCAGCAGTAAAAGGCCACTTAGAAGAAAGCCAAAGAGTCATTAACTTATTAAAATAAAATTTAACCATGGAACACAATAGAATGAAACAACAAGACGACCAACGTCGCATTGAAAGAGAGCTCGAGGAAGGAGATTGGGTCTTTTTTAGGCTCCAACCTTATAAGAAATTGTCATTAAAACAACAAGGGAAAAATAAGCTATCACCTAAATATTATGACCCATATAAAATAATAATAAAAATAAGTAGCGTTGCTTATGGACTGAAGCTACTAGACAATTGTCGAATCCATAACACCTTTCATGTATCAAGTCTCAAAAAAGTACCAGGGCAAAATCAAATAGCTCAAACAAAGATATCGGAGACCGGTGAAGAAGGAAGAAGCCCCCTAGAGCCTAAAGGTACTCGCTACCAGAGAGAAGGTATTACAGTCCAAGACAATTAAGGAGTACCTCATCAAATGGAAGAAACTACCAGAGGAAGAATCATCTTGGGAGTCATAACGTTTTCTTCAACAACACCCAACCTTACATATTCTCTGAGGAAAAAACATTTTTAAGGGAGAGGAAATTTTATGAATTAAAATTCATAAACTAAAAAAATATCTATATATATCATTTAAATAATAACATAAATAATAAATCAATAAATTATTAAGTAAACTAAGTTAATAACACTTAATTAGTATTAAAGAGACGCCAGTTCTATGTCAACTCCTATAAAAGGAGAACCGCCATTGCGATGTATTCGTCATTAATTTAATTAATACAATATTATATCTGATTATGTTTTGATAAAACATCAATGTCTAAGAATTCTAAGAGCAAAGGCGAACAAGTTTTGTTTCTAATAGTTGTATAATTGTTAATTAGTTGGATTTGAGAGATCTGATCCAACAAATATAGCTCCTAATTTGGTCATTGGTTGAGATATTTTCTCAACTGATTGATTGTGTGGTTAAGATAGAATTTATATCTTCAACCAATGATTGATATATTTATATTTGTGATTAATCTAATGTAAAGTAAGTTTTGGTGTGCAAACTATTTTCACAAATGATTCCTCTGTGCTCTTAGCATATCTAGATTTAAGATCGATCTATGATGGTTTTGAGATAACAAAGTAATAAAATGTTTAAACTATAAGTTTTTTTTCACTTTTTTTATATAATATATACAGAATTGGTGCTACAATATTCTAGTTATGACACCTGATAGGTGTCTTAACTGTCCATCCAAGTATCATATTTATTTTGAGTTTAGTCTAGTTTGGTTGAGTTCTAGTTCAATCTCACTTTAGTGATTTATTGTTGTTGTCTCCTATGTGTCTCCTATGTAATATATTTAGTTGTTGATAATATTTATAAGAGAAATTCTGCTCCATATGTTTCATTCTCTAACATGGTATCAAAGGTTAGTCTACATAATACTCCCTGAGAGAGTAGAAGAGAATGTGAGCGAACATCAAGCGACCGTGAAAATCCTTCGCTATATGAAGAAGTCGTTGTTGTGAAGAAGGAAAATAACATAATTTTAGAAGACATAATTTGTGGCACGTATGGTCAAAGGGAACGTTCTACTGCAAATTGTTGGGTGTGGAGCGTGATTATATTCTTTATTTAGATGTATCGCCGCGTTGGAGTCCTGTTCTTAACGGGGCCACAACGCCACCCGTCGTTTAATCATTTTCAGGGGGGTCCAGAAGCTAAAAATAGATGTAAAATTTCCTTGTAAAATATTTTAATTTCGTAGTCAATCTAAGCCGTTCATTAGGCGGATGATATGATGGTAGAAGTTACGTTTAATTTAGGGTTTTTTGCCCTAGAAGGAAACCCCTCATTTCTTATGAGGGTATTGTATTGCAACGGTGTATGGTATGTGTATTATGAGTGAGAAATAGAAAGGGAGACTGTGAGGGAGAGTAGAGGATATTACAACGGATCTAATGTAGGTTGTGTCTTTTCAACTTTCTAGATAATATAAAGGAAGGATTGGCTGTCTGGGGTGGACATAGCCCAAATTGGGTGAACCACGTATATTTGTGTCTCTCTTGTTTTATATGTTTTCTATGTTTGTGCTTCTGCATTTTTTATGTGTTCCATTGCTCTGTAATATATAATTTTCTAGCACAAACATTCCAACACAAACTGTTGAAGTTTGAAAGTGATCACAACTATGAATAATCCTGACTTTGCTCCACATTTTCAATCCTTGTCATGGAAACCACTATTCTTGGTGCAAGAAATACTGCTACTGTGGATAAAAAAAGCTAAATAAGTTCAAAAAGTTGGATGAAGGAGAAAGTCATTTTATTTTTATTTTTATTTTGTGAGGGGTTCATAGTAACGCACCCCAGGTAATTAATAATAGGTGTTATAAAACATCACAAGAAGTTCAATGGCCATGTTAATTCACCTCCCTTACACTCTTTTTACCCACACGAGTGCTCTTCACCAAACCAATGTTAGAAAATTAAAGTCAACCTGTCACCCATGAAGCACGAAAGGTCAAGAATTTCTTTGGGATATTCGTAAGGCAAGCTTTCTTAAGAAAATTTAATTTCAAAAACACTTTCTTTTATAAATAAAATGATGTTTTGATTTTTTTTTTAAAATGGACAATTATGAAAAGTGTTTTTTAAAATTTTTTTCTTTTTAGTTTTTGAAAAGGGTTTCACTTTATTTGAAATATTTTTTCTAATAAAAAATAAGAAGGGTTTGGAAAGGAATTTGTGAAAAAAAGGGCTTCGTTGATTGTTATTTTCAAAAAGGACAAGAAAACATTGAATTTTATAAAGAGGGGGCATTGTTCAAATTGTTTATGGGCATTGTACCATGTCTATTTTGTGAAAACTAAGCATTAGAGAAGCCACCACAGAGATGTTTTTATCACAGGTAGTTGCTATGTCTGCAATTTGATTTGCTTGTTGAGTGACAATAAGCCAGTGCTCAAAAATTTGGGAAAGCTAAGAGGATAAGACAATCAAAGCAACAACGAGAGTTGTGTGAGGTATTTTTGAAATATTTGGAAGCGAAAAGGAAAAATAATGGCTTTGCATTGAAATGCATAAAAAAATTCATAGATGACAACATTCGTTCACTCATTGCAAATGAAAATACATCCAAGGAGGCCTGGGATACCCTTGAATGGAATATTGGTGTAAGGGGGAGTAATAAAGTTGAATATGAAGAGTTATGTGAATCCCATTTGAAAGTAGATGACGATGATGATGGTCAGCTACCAGAAACAGAAAAGGAGAACATAAATTCTCGTGAATCCGACTGTGCTCAACCAAAAATGGATGATGAATGCGAATAATTTCCAAAAGAAGCATATAAAAAGCACACATTTGCTCCTTAATCCCACTGTGCACAACCACAAGTGGATGTTGAGATTGCAACAATATGACGAGCTTAGTGGAAAGGAGTTGCCTTCACTAAGTGGGCATGCAGGCTATTTTTGGAGCAAAGTCTATTTTAAGACTATGTCTATTTTTAGACATATGGATCATGTTTTATGAGTTGCAGGATGATATTTGTGGATGGTTGGTCAAGTCAGAGAAAATATATGGACTTCTATTTTTAGACATATTGGGCGGAATCTATTTATAGATTTCCAGTCTAAAAATAGATATGTCGAATATTATTAGCTCTTAATAATATTTGGACTCTAAAAATTATCTTATTCTCTTGGAGCACTTCAGTTAAGTGCACAGATGTGGCATAGGAGCTGACAGAAGGAATTACACTATTAATGAGGGTTAAGTGGAGCTATTGCATGGATACTTCAGTTAGAACTCATGTGACAGATTTTGGTGGAGTTGATTGAGGAAGTTAGTGGAGTTGTATTCAGTTTAACTAATCTAAACATAGTTGAGCTATTTGTATCTAGTTTAACTGATTGATACAATTAATGAGAGTGGTGTGAATTAATTATTAATTAATTCACTAATTATAAACTCATTAATCAACTAAAGAATGCATCAGTTAACTTCAGTGCATGGACAGTTTCAGTGGAGACTAGTGCAGAAATAGGTGAAAGAGCAAGTTAACTATCAGTTGTGACTATACTGTTGCTATTTGCAACACACAGATAGGTGGAGAAGCCCATGAGGATTGCGCAGTACAAGCCAGGTGGTTTATCTATTTAATGAAGCCATCCCATAACATTAAAAATACAATAGAGGCTGGCTATCAAGTGGCAAAAGATTGGAGCATGTGTTTTGCTAGATCTAGCTTGATAGTGTGTAGAAATTCGAGGTTGTGCTGAGAGCTTGTGAGGAGCTTTGTACAATGATTGTTACATGATATCCATGACATATAATATACAGATAGTTGGGTTTTTCAGCTTTAAGCTTTCCCATGAAATACTGTGTTCATATGTGTGATTGTTTGTGGTTTTAATGTGTGCATGCAATTGATTTTATTTCCGCATGTGATGATCAATGGTAGAAGAGATTCTGTATTATGCATGAAGCTAAAATAGTGTGTGATCAGGAGAATCTCAGTGAATAATATCTCAGTTATTCAAATTTTCTACATGGTATCAGAGCGATATTGATCATTGGAGCAATTGCAAAACATTAAAGTGGTTGAGTTTTGTGCTGGTGGAATTCGAATTTGCAGTAGTGTTTTATTGGTGTCGAAGTTGAGATGTCTTTCAACGGATTGCGATTGGAGTATGCCCTTGAGGGCAGCTCAAATTATATTGCATGGAAGGACAGGATGGAGGTGGTGCTGGATGACAATGGGTTGAAGGAGTTCATAGATTCAGAAATTCCAAAGCCTACTTCTAGTGATGTTGCCGTACTTGACGCATGGCAAAAGAAGACAACAAAGTATCAAAGGATTCTATTGGAAGGTGTGAAGGATCACATAGTATCCAGCCTTCATGGTAAGGCTTCTCCATTCTTGATGTGGAAGGCTTTGACAGATTTATTCCAAAGAAAGAGCGACCTGAGGAAGTTGGCGCTCAAGGACAAACTCAGGAACATAAAGATGGAGAAAGGCGAAAGTATGCCCAAGTACCTCACGAAGTTCATCTAATGCAGGGATGAGCTGGGAAGTGTGGGGGTTACAGTTGATGATGAGGACTTGCTGAGCTTGTCTCTCCTTGGGCTTCCGAAGAGTTGGCACTCCTATCAGGACTCTGTCAATGGTTCAGAGAAATTGCCAGGATGGGAGCGACTTTGGTCGGATCTTGTGCAAGAGGAGATAAGGCGAAGTACCAGGGACGAATCTTCATCAAAGAACTCTGATGAAGAGAATTGCGATTTGGCTGCCAAAGCAAAGAAGGGGAAGAGAAAGAAAGCTTCTCAATCCGGTGCGAAAGGCAAGAAGCAGGACATGTCCAAGGTGAAGTTCTTTCACTGTCACCAACACGGACATTACGCCACTAATTGTCCACAGAAGAAGAAAAATAAGCAGGTTTTTGGGACTGCAGCTGGAGAGGCCTTAGCCTCGCCGTTTGAGCTGGATTCTTCGCTGATCGCATGCTTTCTCTCAAGTATGACGGGATCAGTGTGGTTTCTTGACAGTGGTGCATATTTTCACATGACAGGATATCGAGATTTGTTTACTGAACTGGATGAGAAAGATCTTGGAGTGCACATCGAGATGGGCGATGATGGTAGATACAGTGCGAACGGTATCGTTGCCATTTCCTTTGAGAGGGAGTCTGGTAAACCGTTCGTATTGAAGGAAGTGATGCATGTTCCAGGATTGAAGAAGAATTTTATCTCTGTGGCGATGTTAGAAGAAAAGGGATATGATGTTGTCTTTAGCGAGGGAAAGGCTTTCCTGCGCAGTAAGGAAACTGGTGAGACCCAGAGGATAGGGGTTCGAGTTAAGAACCTTTATCAATTGCAGGTAGATGGCTGTGCAGTAATGGTAGGCAAGGCAGAAGGAGTGGTGAGCCGAGATGATGGCGAGTTGTGGCACCGGAGATTGGGCCACCTTCACCATGGAGCTTTGAAGATACTGCAGCAGATTTATATTGGGCTTCCTAAGGGTACTCTTGCACAGTCAGATCAGTGCAAGAGATGTACCTTGGGAAAATTTGTGAAAGCCACCTTTCACAAGAAGGATAGTCGCGCCACGACGATCCTTGAGAGAATTCACACAGACGTGTGTGGACCTTTCTCAGTAGCTTCGACAGAAAAGCACAGGTATTATGTGATATTTGTTGATGATTTTTCTCGTAAGTGCTGGATCTTCTTCATGCAGAAGAAGAGCGAGACATACTCAAAGTTTTGTGAGTTCAAGGCACCGGTTGAGAAAGAATCAGGGAAGTAGGTGAAGGCTCTAAGGAGCGAAAATGGTGGTAAATTCATCTCTGGCGAATTCAAGGACTTTTGCAGTGCAGAAGGAATTCGAAGAGAGCTCATAGCACCTCATAACCCACAGCAGAACGGGGTTGCTGAGCGGAAGAATAGAATGATCGTGGGTGTTGCACGAGCGATGTTGCATGATCAGGGCCTACCCATACACTTGTGGGCGGAGGCATGCAATACTACATTATATGTAGAACCGTTGTCCGCCACAGATACTGTGACAGTAAAATCGAGGATGCGTTTTCTGGTAAGAAGCCTGATATTTCCCATTTGAGGATTTTTGGTTCACCTGTTTACATTAATGTGACTAAGGATGACAGGAAGAATTTGGAGTTGACCGCAAAGGTTGGGATATTTTTTGGGTACACTGATACACCCCACAACTATCGTGTGTATTTTCCAGACAGTCGCAAGACTATTGTGCGACGGGATATCAAATTTCATGAGGAGAAAACCATGAAGTGTTCGCTTGAGAGGGAGCCACACTTGCATGCAGATGAGGAGCTATTAGTTCCTAAGGATGAGCTTCAGGATGTGGATCAGCCACAAGAGGAGGTTCATGGAGTGGAAGAGACCACTCATGCAGCGCCAACCATCAAAGGGTAGAATCGCACTACAGAGGCTGAGCAACTGGCTCAAGATGTAGAGAAGGTTGTAGGAGCACCTACATCACAGCGTAGACAGAGACACTCACCTGATCGGTATACTGGATACATGGCTCTTATGAGCAAGTGTATCGTGATAGAGCCATCCTCTTTCGAGGAAGTTGTGGAGGATCCTGCATGGGTAGGTGCCATGGTGGAAGAGTATGATTTGATTGTCAGAAACAGTGCATGGGAGATTGTCCCGAGACTGGAATGGAAATCAGTGATGGGTTCGAGATGGATCTACAAAGTGAAGCAGGCAGCTGACAGGAGTGTGGAGAAGTATAAGGCAAGATTTTTTGCCAGAGGCTTTTCATAGATTTAGGGGATCGATTATGAGCAGACCTTTGCACCTGTCGCAAGGTATTATTCCATACGGACGATTCTTGCTCTCTCAGCGCAGATGGGGTGGCACATTCATCAGATGGATGTGAAGACTGTGTTCCTTAATGGGGTGATTGAAGAGGAGGTGTACATAGAGCAACCCAAAGGTTTTGAGATCTTTAGCAGCAATTCGCATGTGTGCAGGCTCAAGAGAGCGTTGTATGGGTTGAAACAAGCACCTCGTGCTTGGTACACACAGATAGATAGTTATTTCACCGGACTTGGATTCTCCAAGAGTGAGGCAAATCCTAACCTATACCAAATTGTGGTGGAGGGTAAGTTGCTGATCATTGTACTTTATGTAGATGATTTGATTTTGACAGGTGATGAACTATTGATACACTCATGCAAGGCTGATCTTGCAAAGGAGTTTGAGATGAAGGACTTGGGCCTCCTTCATTATTTCCTGGGATTGGAAATTTGGCAATGCAGTGATGGACTGTTTGTGTCTCAAGGCAAGTATGCCCGAGAGATACTGGAGAAGTTCAACATGCATGGCTGCAAGCCTATCAACACTCCTCTTCCTAGTGGATGGAGGAAAGAGGATGCTACATCGGCAGAGGTAGTGGATGCCACAGTTTATCGACAGTTGGTGGGGTCGCTTATGTATCTAGTCAATACACGACTCGACATATGCTATGCTATTAACCAGCTTTCACAAGCTATGGTTAAGCCCACCAAGCTCTTTTGGAAGCCAGACAAGCATGTATTGAGATATCTTAGAGGCACATCGGGATATGGATTATGGTACAGACAGTCGGATGAGGTGAGGCTATGTGGCTTCACTGACGAAGATCATCATATCAGCGATTGAGTGTAGCGGAAGATCATGTTACTTTCATACACTCCTATGGAGGATCAGGATGCTGATATCTTGATGAAGGCACTCACCAGGAGCAAATTAGAATACCATAGGGGTAGGATAGGGGTTGTAGATAATCCATATCTTGTTGAGAGGGAGTGTTGAGATTGCAACAAGATGATCAGCTTAGTGGAAATGAGTCGCCTTCACTAAGTGGGACCGTAGGCTATTTTTTGACGCAAAGTCTATTTGTAGACTATGTCTATTTTTAGACATATGGATCATGTTCTATGAGTTGCAGGATGCTATCTGTTGATGGTTGGTCAAGTCGGAAAAAAATAGATGGACTTCTATTTTTAGACATATTGGGCAGAATCTATTTTTAGATTACCAGTCTAAAAATAGATATGTCAAATATTATTTGCTCTTAATAATATTTAGACTCTAAAAATTATCTTATTCTCTTGGAGCACTTTAGTTAAGTGCACAGATGTGGCACAGGAGCTGACAGAAGGAATTACACTATTCCTGAGGGTTAAGTGGAGCTATTGCATGGATACTTCAGTTAGAACTCATGTGACTGCAGTTTGGTGGAGCGATTTATGTAGGGTTAGTGGAGTTGTATTCGCTTTAATAATCTAAACATAGTTGAGCTATTTGTATCTAGTTTAACTGATTGATACAATTATTGAGAGTGGTGTGAATTAATTATTAATTAATTCACTAATTATAAACTCATTAATCAACTAAATAATGCATAAGTTAACTTCAGTGCATGGACAGTTTCAGTCGAGACCAATGCAGAAATAGGTGAAAGAGCAGGTTAACTATTAGTTGTGACTATACTGTTGCTATTTACAACACACAGATAGGTGGAGAAGCCCATGAGGATTGCACAGTACAAGCTAGGTGGTTTATCTATTTAATGAAGCCATCCCGTAGCATTGAAAAGACAATAGAGGCTAGCTATCAAGTGGCAAAAGATTGGAGCATATGTTTTGCTAGATCTAGCTTGATAGTGTGTAGCAATTCGAGGTTGTGCTGAGAGCTTGTGAGGAGCTTTGTACAATTATTGTTACATTATCTCCATGACATATAATATACAGATAGTTGGGTTTTTCAGCTTTAGGCTTTCCCATGAAATATTGTGTTCATATGTGTGATTGTTTGTGGTTTTAATGTGTGCATGCAATTGATTTTATTTCCGCATGTGATGATCAATGGTAGAAGAGATTTTGTATTATGCATGAAGCTAAAATAGTGTGTGATCAAGAGAATATCGGTGAATAATATCTCAGTTATTCAAATTTTCTACTGTGGATGCCAATTTGGTGAGTCCAGAAAAAATGCTCGTTGATGATAATGAAGTTGTCATTGAAGCATCCAATGTTATGGTGAATCTAGCAATTCAATTTTTTGATGTTAAGTTTGATGAAGACTTGTTGTCTAATAATGAATGGTTGCATATGATGCAACAAAAGCATATTATTATTGAACCAATATGAAAAACATATCCCAAAGTACCTTTCCTGTCATCCATGCTACCTATAAAGTCATTTTCAATGTATCTAACTAAAACATCATTATAGTCCTAGAGTATAATATGCCATATCTTGTTGTTCCAATAATATATCTCAAAATTATATTTCTTACTTGCCAATTTTAGTCTTTTGGAGACTCCATAAACCTAGAAGTAAAACTAATAGCATACATAATTTCTTCTTTGGTAACAGTAAGTTACACAATACTACTAACTAATCTCTTAAATGGAGTTGGATATACATTGGATCATATATCTTCTTTACTAAGCTCTATTTCTATTGTAATCAGAGTTGGTGTTGGTTTCCAAATCATCCTAAACCTCTTTAGCACATCCATGACATATCTTTCTTGAAACATAAAAATACTTGAACTTATTGAGTGACTTCAATACCAAGAAAAAATCCCCTCAACCCCAAATTATTCATTTCAAATTATTTCTTCATAGCTACTTTAAACTCATCCACTAATAGATTCCCTATGAATATCATATCATCAACATATAGGAAAAAAAGTAGAAATTTTACTTGCTCATTTGCCTTTGTATACAATGTAGGTTCATTGTTGCTTATACTAAATCCACTACTAGTCATATACAAATAAATTTTTCTATACCAAACTATAGGAGGTTGGTTAAGTCCATGGAGATAATTCTTCAACCTATAAAATTTATTTTCATGACCTTTTATCCCATATCTTGGTGGCTAAGTAGAGTGATTTCATGGGAATCTAAGAAGCAATCCATTTTACCCATCTCATTATCGAAAACAATGTATGTAGCAACAACATCAGTATATTGTGAGTTTGGTTACATAAAGTATTGGATGATCTACAATAAAAAAAGAGGAAACAACTCTAGTATATTTTGAAAACAACTCAGCAGTATCTTTGTCAAAAAACCATGTTTTTCATTAGAGAAACAAGTTTATTGATACAAAATATCACTTCATTATATAAATTGCAAACAATGGACAAATCCACTTGGAATCTTGCAAATAAAAAGAAAAAATGGTTGACATATTGACAAAGCCATTGAAAGGAGATATACTTGAGTTTCATAGAGAAGTATTAGGTGTTGTAAGCCACCTAAGACTTAGACTAGCATGAATTAGTGCGAGATTAAGGGGGAGTCTTAGAGAATAATCTCTGTTGTAAATAGCTACTAGTTCGAGTCATTTTTAGAAAGCTAAATTTAGTTGTCATTATATGTGAGTCATGTGTGCGTGAGCTAAATATTAGCATAGCTATTCTTAGCAGTTTTGAGTCTTTATAATATTGTAACCATAAACAATTGAATCAAGAAATTCACATATTTTATGTTCGAAAGTTTTAATTTCTAATATCCTCCTCTATCTATCCATCAGGTACTTGGATGATGGTTATTGCATTTTGACATGGACGTCAAGAACCTTTGTATTTGCTGCCATTTTGTAGCTTCCAAACTTGATTCTCCTTTGCTAATGTATAACTTTCAAATTTGAATCTAATATTTATACCCAAAATAACAACTTACAATTGTATCTTTTTGGGTATGATTCCTAATGAGTGTAGAATGGTTATACAATTTAGATGTTATGATTGTCACTTAGCATAAACATCATTTAGTTTTTATGTGAGCAATTTTTTTGTTGTACAATTTTCACAATTAATTATCTATTGTTGTGTTTGAAAATTTTGAAGATGGTATTAGATGAGTTTTGTAATATCTAATATTTTGAGTAGATATTCTCACCATCATCTATGAAAAATGAAATTATAAAAATGATGAGTAATGTGTTCACTAAAAATGTTTAACATCACACTATTCAATATCCAGAAATGTTTTCAAACACCACAAAATTACAGTATGTTTAAGAAATTCCAAATTTACTTGTTACACATGAAGTAGCCAAATATCTCATAATATTAATGATAAGATTTACTAATCCTTTTAACTACAATGTTGAAGGTTTTAATGTAATAGAAACGACATTCAAAATTATTTGTGGTTACTGCCCTAGAGTCTCATTGCCAGATAGTCATAACTTATCATTTTGGTAGAAGTTCAAATACCTGAGAGTGTCAAAACCAAATTACAGAAAGTGTGTATTCATTTGTCGACCTACATGAAGCATCATAGCATACTTTCCATTAAGAGTCCCATCTAGATGTCAAGGAATTTTTTTTTTTTGACATATCATGTAATCCAATGTAAATGCATCTATCTCATCAATGGCCTTCTTATTACAACATAACATGAAATGATATTTTGTGCAGGTTTTCCATGAGAAGTCTAGAAGATACATAGGAAGTATGTGAAAAAATCAAATTAGTCAATCTCTCTTCCAGGATTTCCAAATGTAAGTCCATCACCGCTGAGACTTTTGGAAGGACTGTTGGTTTTTGATCCCAAGAATCATCCAAAGGGAAAAGAGGATTTCCAAATGCAAGTCCATGAATATTTAAAGGATTATTATTTTTTGATCTGACTTCCTTTGAATTTGTTGTTGAACCCATTTTGCTCGAATTTGATGAAAACTTTTCCAACTTACCTCTTTTTTTGTGAGGCATTGGCATATCCTTATTTCAAAGGACTAGTGAAACTGGAGCACAAAATTTTAAATATTGTCCACGTATATCGATAAATTAGGTCAGGAGAAGGTGTGAGAAGATTCAGAGAGTAGTTAGGGATTTGGATTTACATTTATTATGTCTTTATGTATTTTTTAATATTATTGGTTTGGGCAAATGATTGAATATTTCATTGTTTAACTAATAATTGAAGTTGTTAAGAATGTCTCGAAAAGTTAAGCACATTAAGTCCATTTCATGTAAACAATAGAAATAAAAAGAATACTAATATAAAAAGAATTAGACATTTTCTTTATAGAAAAAACATATTAGTCAAAGTTATAGGGCCTTGGTGTAGGATTGGAGAGTAAAGTCACCAAGGCCACACAAACTAATTAAAAATTGACCAAAGAGAAATAATTCCATTAGTAACAAGGAGAAATTTCTAAGAAAGAACATGTAACATGTGACAAAAATTACAATTAAACTAATAAAGTGGAGCATATTTCGCCTCTTCACCTGTTTAGTGGGATACTACATGATTGAGGTGGAGAGTCCTCACGATGATACCACTTTGCTCTAGAGCTTTAGGTTAAGTCCTTAGTATTATAATCTGTATCCATATACATAGACTTGACTCATTATCATTTCTATTTAGGTAATGTTTCTAGTCACATCCCTTCCTTTCATTGGTTTATGTATCTTTATAACGCTTGTTATGACTTCATAGGTTCCTACATCTAGATTTGTTTTTAGCAAGGGGCAAGGACTTGGTTTTAATGATGGAAGTGGATTCCCACCTCTTTGTAGTATATCCATAGGTATTCCAACTATACCTAATGTTGTTTTTCCTTATGGTTAGAAATTTAATCATGGGTTCAACTCAATATCTAGTGCTACTACTATCACTAAAAGTAGAAATTTCCCTAGGGATAGTGGGTTTTAGTTACTTATTTATCTATTTAGTGTGAGGTGTGGGTGGGTGGTTGGGTGATTGGGTTTTTGTATGAATTCATTTAAGTCATAATGTTCATCATTCACCAACCATGATTTTTTTTCCAACACCCATTTACTTTTCTTAGATACCTTAAATTTACTAATTCTTTCTCAATTTAAGAAACAATACATTAAGCATCAACCCACGTGGATATCATACTTAAAAAATTACCATTTGATATGCCTCTATTTTATAGAAAGCCTAGATGTGTTAGTAATTTTAAAGAACCCTCTTTTAATTATTATTATGAATTTTAATCATGAAAATAATATGGAAATGTAAACACATTGATAGTTGAGGAAGTGGGCACAGATTCATAGATCTGAAGGATGAGGAGTTTCTTGTAAATATACACCTTGCATTTAATTCATCACCTAAATCCATTTTGGTTAGATGTATCTGTTGTGTAGGAATTTAGAGGAAGACATGGGCTTTTGAAGGGGGGATGAGCCTGCAGACTCACCTCATATATCATGTGTCAGAGTCAACATGTAAGAGGAGTCGAGGAAGATAGGCATTGACAAGGAGTCCATGTAGAAGAGGAATTTTGCATGATCCAAGTGGATATTGGTGGCCACCCACCTATTCCATTTGGACCTCCACCGTCGGTTCTTTCATCTTTTCAGTTTCAGCACAACTTACTATTTTTAGTAGTTTTTTGTGTCCTAAACTTTTGGAGCCGTTTTGACACGCTAAACGATGTTTTGGGAAAACCAAGAGCCACATGGAAGTTCCTTCGATGTTTCTCATGTCAAAATTTGTATCCCTTGGATATATATTTTTAACGAGGTATAGAGCGTGTCAAACAAAGATCATATGACAAACTCATGTCCCCGAGAAGCTGATGTACCAATTTACCCAAATGGGGCCCATAGTTTTGGCGCTTCACCTCCTAGGGTTAGGTTTTTGGATGTTTAGGTTTTTCCATTATTTCCCAATAATGAATAGGCCTTCGAGCCTCATTTTAACATAGTTCAGAGGCTTGTAGGTGCCACATCTCTTCTCAGAGATACGCTACCAGCGCCCTAGCTAGTTTATTTCCATTATGTGTGTAAGCATATTTTCAATCATTTGTTATTAATGAAATGAAGTTTTATTTCCGCTACATGTTTGTATTTATGTTTATTTATGTGTATTATTATGTTCCTGCATAACTCCAAATTAGTGCATTCTAGGGGATACTTTTTTATTCTGCAGGAAGAATCTTCAAAATGAAGGGGGACATAAAAGAAAACATCGAGAGTAGTTTAGTAGCCGAATGAGTCTTCTTGGAAGACTCAATCTCCTTGAATAAATTCTTGGTTCTTGTGCTTGAGGTATCGGTTTCATGCGCTATTATTGAGGCCATTTTGGCAATGCCTATGTGATGTTTAATTGAGGCATGTGCATTTTTTGGCTAGAGAGAGTTTAGTAAAGTTGAGATACTAGGGTGCTTGCTGGGATAATGAAACTATGAGGGCTTTCTCGCTAATAAACCACCTAAGCAGTGGTCAACCTCTATGCTGATAAACCACTGGGGAACTTGCTGGGCTGAGAAACTACCAGATAGTCTAAGGCACCATAGAACTTGAGGGACTAATAAACAACAAGTGTAGCCTTGGGGATGATAACATTGTTGCTAGTACCCTTTGATAAACTACTAGGATGGGTGTTTTATTTTCCCTATCATAGCTAATTGAACTGATAAATTTCCCATTAAAAAATTACATCTTTCTCCAGAACTGAACTAAGACTTTCTATGCTTTATTGTACCCCTTGTGGTTGTCTTAATGTTGGGGGAGAGCCACTATGGTGTTAAAGTTTGAGGTTGTTGGAGGAATCAAATAAGGAATGGTCTTTGTCTCATATGATCAATCATATAATTGAGCTCTCTTGAGCGATTTACCTCCTTAGACTCTGAATCTAAATCTCAGGTGGTTGACTGTAAGAAATATTTGCAGTGTAGTCATCTTATAATTAGGAGGAAAATAAAATTCCCTTCCTCAATTACAGTAATCAAGTTACTAGGATAAGTGGTTTTTTGTATTGTTATACTTATATATGTGTGTGTATTTGTATGTGTGTGTGTGTGTGTGTGTGTGATTTATTTTTGGTAAGGAATGCATGATTCCTCTATATTTCAATGAATATCATGAATTTTTGTTCTGATGTCAAAGTGGCTTAAGGATCCTTATTCAATTGTTATACTCTTGGTAGTTCCATAACTTTTTTATTGTCTGATAATCCAGATGCATTATTGTGGTGGATGAAATTCCATGGTTAAATAGTTATGGTTTAGCAAAGAGTCTCTATGAAGGATGGAAGGACCTGATGATAGAGCTCAAGAAATAATCTAACATCCCCTTGAGATTAGATGAGCATAAGTATTGATATAAAAATGAAAGGATAAGTCAAATCCATGTACAGATCCAAAGGCATCTACAATTAAGTTGTTGCTGTAGAACAAGATAAGGAATTTCTCTAAGTGTCAAATGGATCAAAGGAGATTTATTCCCATTATCTAATCGAGGGATTTTGATTTGCAGCCTGAGAGTGTGGCATGCAAGCCATTCCGATGTGACCTCGTGAGATGGACATTATGTCCATTGAGTAATGTGAATAAATCTCATTATGATTGCAGATCTTGTGGGATTTTCCATTTGGTCTTGCAGTAAGAAGTAGTTGGGGCACCTTTACATGGATTCCCATACAATAGGCTCCATCATGACCCCATAATCCATTATAATAGTGAATTTCAGCTTCACTCACGAAACTGGAGCTACCCGTGGGACCTAGGTCAAGGATGAGGTTGTAGTTTAACGTCGGGATAATGAGGGTGTAACAAATGAACAACATGACAAGTGGCAGACACTAGAGGCCTATTTGGAGGACCAAATGGCTTGAATTTGAGTGAGATGTGGTATCCTCAAAGGGAGCCAAATGGTAGCATAATTTTTTCATAATGTCATCATAGTAATGGGGGTATCAATTAGGTGCATTCAGAAGGGTAAGCCATGATATAAAGGACCGAGGAAAGAGAATTATACTTGGAAGTTGACATGAAAAAGCGTGTCATCCCAGTTTGATGTTAACATGAAGTTATTGCAGTTGTGGGGGTATTTCACATCCATAATAATAGGCCATGATTGATGTCCAAAGAAATGGGGAACTTATCGATAGTTGACATGATAATGTGTTTTTTTGTGCCTTGGGGTATGGAAAGTATGTGCTACAATTTGCAGTCTCAGGAGATGAGATTTGTGAGACGAAAGGAGATTTCATTAGTTGACATACAAATCACACTATGTGAGGTGAATGGAATGCTCAATCCATAATTTGGAAAGGTGGCATAGCTCGCATTAACATGGTAGACAACATGGAGATTGAGGCTAACAAGACAACACCACATGGGTTGTGTGGGAGCACGACATTGAAGTGTGGGTTGACATTAGGGGAATTTTGAGGTCTAAAATGGGCCTCCTAAGAAAAATGTACAACAAAAATAAACTTTATAACAACCAATAGGATTCAAGATGATGATGTCAACCATGGGGGATGATTTACCATTTTTTAAATAAAAAGGTAAAAATATAAAAATAAGTTTAAAATAATAAAAACTACTTTTCAACTCGTATTAAACTTACCCCCAAAATTTTTACTCAAATTTTAAGTGGGAGTACAAGGATGCAAGTTTTCTCCATCCAAGCGAGTACATGCTCGCGCAGGTCCCCTGATGATCTTATTAATTTAAAAAATGAGAAATACAAAAAAACGTGATTGTAATCATGTTTTTTATGTATTTCTCATTTTTCGTGTAGTAGGACCCATTGAAAGTATGCAACATGGGTACTCCTTGGATGAGGAATTAAATTTCGCATCCAACGAGTACTCCCGCTCGAAATTTGAGTAAAAAATTTGGGAGATAAGTTGAAAATATGAGTTGAAAAAGAAGTTTTTTCATTTTTCCCTCTAAAATTTGATGATGTCATCAAATCTTATTTGATTTTTTCCACTATTATTTTATAATTTCCTTAGGAGGCCCATTTTAAACCTCAAAATTCCCCTAATGTGTGGTATAGTTAGATGGAAAAAAATTAAATGCCCTTAAATTTTAATCTATAAGTTGGATTTTGATAAATTTGTATCGTTGGAAATCTATTGACAAGTAGAATAAAATGGTGTGGACGAAGGTTTATTTTTCTAACTTTGGGAGAGGATGAATTTTGGAACCCCATTTCCATTATGAGATCATGGAGGTTAGGTTGGGATAATGTAACACCTTCCATTCATATTGGGAAGTCAAAGGGGGTGAGAGGTAGTGTTAGAGAGTTCTATTCGAGTTGAAAGTTTAATACTAGACATATGGAGATAAGTTGGGGAACTAACACTAAGTGACAGAGTGTTAGATACTATTACTGAGTATCGCATTGATATTGAATTGATGATTCTTGTAGCATTTTATTGTGACATATATGTAGTGTGTGTGTGTGTTAATTTTAATATGATTATTGTTTCTAACAGACATGCTCACTTGAGGTGTGATGTTTCAAATGGCTTGCACTACTAGAATTAATGTAATAAGCCAAGGTGATTATTGAGATTAGGTATTTATGTTTTGGATTGTCTAATAGTGTGTATGAAAACACATAATAAGACAAAATAATAAGGAATGAGTATTAGAATGGAGCAATATATAACTCATAGATCTCAACATGGACATGATGAGGAGTCAGTGGAGAAAAGAAGAGATGAAGGTTCTCCTGATTTGATGGATGCTCATAGAAGTTTAAGAGATGATTTGAGAATTTACAAGGCTAAAAATGAGAAGCTTGTCAGATCCCAAGAGAAGAAGGATAAAATGAATGTGGTCATACTGTAAAGTCTATTAGACATGCAGAGAAAAAAGAAACATGAATTAGGAGCCAGTTGAAAGTTTAAGCAAAGATCATTTAGACTTGGAAGACAATAGTTTAGGGTTGATGTTACAAAACGTAGTAGGTCCAAGAAGAGAAATAAACAATTAAGTGAAGACAAAATGAGGGGTGGAAATCCTCTAAGTACTCCAAAAAGTAGGATGGATATCGAAGGGAAATTGTCTAGTGTGAAAACAAGGAGACATGATTAACAAAGAAGAAATGGAAAGGATTTTGTTCTAGTCCAAGAAATTAAAGCCCCATCCATTTTATGGAGAGGTGAAGAAGGATGAAGAAGCATAGGCATGGTTTCTAGGGAGGGAGTAGTATTTTAGAGTCCATAATTACTTTGAGAACATGAAAGAAAGAGTAGCCATCTTTATTTTGAAGGGAAAGGATGACATCGAGTGGGAGTATTTAAGGAATGTGAATGATATTGGAGAGCAGGAGTTACCTTATGAAATTTTTAAGAGATAATTCAAGAAGAAGTATATATTTTAGGAATATTATTATAAGAAGGTATAAAGTTATGCAAGCTCAAACTTGGGCAATTGACAGATAAATAATACACTACGAGGTTTTTAAAGTTTTTAAGATGTGTGCTTACATAAAAGAGTAGAAGGAAATTATTCAACAATATATTAACGGCCTACCTCAGGAATTTAGGGACATAATTGAGTTCACTAAATCAAGGACATTGGAGGAGGCCATAAAAAAGATGAACCACTACTTTGAACAATCAAAGCATAAGTCAAAATTAATAATTGACTGGAAGGAAAATGGAAAATCTAGTTCTAAATGGAAAGGACAAAAATATGTAGCATACCAGATAGTGAGAGGAAGTATGAAATTTTCCACTATCACCAAAGGTGAATTTCAGCATAAAGTTGCCACTCTTGGTAAAGGCTAGCTCTCCAAGTCTATAAGAGAGGGAAATATATGGAGCCACAAGAAAACCCATCGAGTGTTGGGAATCTGGGGAAAATATATTAAAAAGTGATTTCCCTAGACTACAAAGGAACCACCCAAGGATGTACATAGTGAAAGAGGTTAAGAAAGTGAAGGATGTGGCCCAAAGTATGTTTCCCATATATGCAACAGTGGAAAATAGACAAGATTATCATTAGGAATCAATTATTGAGATGGAAGGTATGATCAACACCCAACTTGTTTTGGTCTTAATTGACCCTAGTTAAAATTTTAGCTATGTAAGGCCTCTGGTTGTCAAAAAGTCTACCTTAACAAGAAAATCGCATATGGAATCCTAGATGGTCTAGTTAGCCATTGAAACTAAGAAACAAGTGGATTTTGCATCCTAGTCATGCCCAATATCTCTCAATGGCGTTCCCACCATAGTGAATTTACATTTATTTCCATTGGGTGCCTACGCATCCTCATAGGAGTGGTCTAGTTGACACAAAACAAGACTAAGGTCAAATTCTATAGGGAAAGGCCAAAGTAGTATCATTCAGATTAGTGATGGCACCGCAACTAAATAATTATGCCTCGAAAGGGTACAAGTTGTTTTTTATCCACATCAACAACAAATCTAAACATGGTAATGAGAGTATGAGGGAAAAATGGATTTTAAAATACTTTGAGGATATTTTCCTTGAGGAAATATCGGGATTAAAACCAGACTAGGAGGTTGATTTCTCAATAGAATTAATGCCTAGAACAACATCGTCATATAAATCGGCATCACAATAAACACACGAAAAATTATGGAGCTAAAGTTACAACTAAAAGAAACATTGGAGAAGGTTCACTTTAGGTCAAGTGTGTCCCAATGGGGAGGATTGTTGGCCTATGATTTTGGCTTCTTTTTACCCTATACATTTCATCATTTACCACGTTTTCTTTTTACCCTATACATTTTCATAATTTACCACATTTTCCTCTTTCATGCACATAAAGGTATTTAAACTATGTATTTTAATTATTTTAGTGTTTTGGTCAAAATTGAGCACTAAAATTAAAATTTGGCACAACTAGAAAAGCTTGTAATGGCTCGTTTGAAGTCATGGTTGCAGGACACCTAGGCTCAAACCAAATGCACATATGGAAAATATTGGAACCAAGTATGGATGAAAACCTATTGGTTCACATAAAATCAAATAAAATAGGGTTGATCAACTCTGGTCAAACTAGACTAATTGTTCAGAAAAATCCCCTGTTTTGAGGATGTAATTTGGGCAATTTGTGATTTTAAGGGATTTTTTCCAAATTTTAGAGATAGGAGTAATGAATTAGAATTTTAAAACTTATATAATGTTTTCATAGATGCATTTGAGTATTTTTAATTAATTATTTACCAAAAACTTGTATAAATATGTGACATTTGAAGGAGGAAGACATCTATTTTTAACTATGTGAATTTGAAGACTTTTGCAATTTAGTGAAAGGAGTTGGTTCAAAGATTTTTTTTTAACTCTATTATGTTTGATGGATGATGTTTGATATATTTTCCAAGTTCTTATAAGTTGATATTCACCTAAAGTGCACAACAGAAGCGTGGAGAGCCCCCATTTTCGAGCTTGCGCACTAGTTTCTCATTGTTTTGGTTTAGTTTTGAGTTTATTGTACTTTCCTTTCAGTTTCATGTACTTTCCTTTAGTATATTTACATTTTTATTAAGTTATTATTGATATTCTTCATTGAGAGATATTATGAATTGACCCCTTGTTAGAGGGCTTGGTATTTCTTTCACTGTCAATAACTAGACTTGTCAAAAATTGTTCATTTTATGTATGATTGATTTGCTAATATTTAATTCGTTAATTGATTAAGGAAATTGATTATATGAAGTTGTTAATATTGTCAATGAAGGATTTTTTAATCCTTCTCCTATAAGGGAGAATGAAGCTTGCTTGGAAATAATACTCATTATTTCAAACTAGCTAAGTGTTAAACTTGTAGAAACTACCTCTAAACCATATATGTTGGACAAATTCTAAGCTTACAAAACCAGATTAATAAGAAAATTTATGATCTAATTTAAACCCTTAAATTGGACCAACATTTTGGCGCTATTTCCGGGGAAGCACATTTAGAGGGTAGAAGTTTAGTCCATTCATTTTCATTTTTCATATATAAAAAAAAAAGTTTATCATTTAGTTATGTTTCTTTATGCCTAGGGAAAAATATGAAAAAGGTAGATTTTCCAAACAAAACTCCCCAACCACTCAACCATGCATGGGATCAGGAACATTAGAACTAACTACACTAGCTGCTTGAAAACCAACTTTAGAAGAATTGGAGGAAAAACAATGTTCAGGACAAAGGTTAACTCATGTTGAAAGACAAAATTTGTTAGCTTACAAAGTAAAAAGAAAAAAAACACAAATAGAAACGTCTTCCATAGGAAAACAAAGAGAGATAAGAAAACCAACTATTGAATAATTAGATCAACCAATCCTCGAACAAGTAGGGAAAGTTGAAGAAACACAAACTCAAATTCTTATCGAGAAATTTAAAACAACTGAGAAAGAAATGACAGAGGAAGGAAAAGTATCTAATATCCTAATATTAAATTGACAACAAAGGCTACAATATGAAAGGAAACAAAGAGAATGGAAAAGAAAAAGAGGAAGAAATGAGAAGAGAAGTAGAAAGAAAAAGAGAAGAAGATGCCAAAAGAGAACATGAAATTAAGAGACAACATAATGCAGAAATAGACAATGATCAAGAAGCTATCTTTGGATTCCCAATTCTAGATACTAGATAAATTCTTGGAGAAGAGGTAAAAGTGAAGAATATTCCACCTTCTGTTTTACCAAATTATATATGGAATGTATTTCGAAGATCCCGATTCATTCATTTTTGAATTTGATATCTTATGCCGTACTTATGGTTATAATTATGATAAACATAAACTTCGTCTTTTTCCTGCTACTCTTAAAGAAGTTGCATTAAAATGGTTTATGGGACTAGGAGAACACACGATTACTTCTTGGGAAAACATGAGGAAATTTTTTCTTAAGAAGTATCAAGCCTATTGTAGGTCTAGAGATTCGAAGGAAGATATTTTTAGGATGTCTCAACAAGAAGATGAGAGTTTGGAAATATTTAGAACAATTTCTTTACAACTTACAAAAATCCAAACAACACTGTTTAAATTCTAATACCATTCGAACAATGTTTCTCAAAGGTATACGAGATGAATATCTTGATATTCTAAATTTAATGGGAAAAGGCGATATCTCATATTTACTATTTGAGGAGTTTGCAGAATTATGTCAAAAGTATTCAAGAGGAATAGCTAAAAGTGGAAAAAGAGATGAAAATTCAAAATTTACTAAATCTGCAACAGGAAGCATAACAAGAGCAGAATTAGGGAATTTATTTGAGAATTTTAAAACTGATATCTTTAGCACATTAGGGACACAATTTTATGTACTAAAGGCCAATAAAAATCAATATGAAAAATATCAGGTACTATCAATCTTTTGTCTTAAATGTAGAAAGAAGCATCCACTAAAGGAATGTCCTTTAGATAGTATTCAGGTTTGTCGACTTTGTACATAAAATAATTTTGTTGAAAATTGTCCAAAGCTCAAGGAATTGCATGTAAAATAAATGGAAGAGGTACAAGGGATCGAATATCTATACTATTTGTCACCTAGAAGACCTCAGCAAACACGGTTTACATGTATGCCTCAAAATTTACCTCAACAATTTACTCAACAAATTCCTCAGAATTATCGATATCCTGCTTAGCCTCCACACCAAATCCAAAACCAACCTGCACAAAGTTTGTGAGGATTTACTTATGGAATTCAACCTCCTCAACTATTTTATCCTCAACAACCATATCAACAAAAATACCAGCGTTATCCTCAACAGTCATATCAACAACCATATCCTCAACAACCATTCCCATATCAACAATTCCAGCAACCCCCTCGATCAAACCCATTTCAACAACAACCATTACTTGCACTAACTCAACCTCAACAGCTTTAGCTTCTATCTAACCAACCACCACCTAGACCAACTCAATTACCAGCTCAACCAGTAGCGAATCCGAGTAACAACATGGAAAGACCAATTTACATTTCTGAGGAAGGGACTTCATATTCCATCCTTCCCATTCAAACATCCACTTAAGATTGGAAAAATATTAGAAAAATTCTCTTGTGTGATTATATAAGAACCAATTGAAGAGGGGAGAAATCCCAAAAAACATGATGAAAAACATCAAATTCAGAAAAATAGAACAATAACAACTCAAACACCTCCTTTCCTGGAAAGGTTAGTAGAAAAAAATCTATAGTCTATCTTCTTGAATTTCATATTTTGGATGAATTGAAAAATTCCTATGTTAAAATTCCTTTATTTTGTGTTTACAAGGATATTCCTATCTATACAAAAGAAATTAAGGAATTATGCATCAAGAAAACTGGAAAAGGAAAGAAGGACCCACCTACAATTCATGTCATTGTAAAATAGTCTTATGTCAACAAATACAATAGTTGAGAAATATGTTCATCCTAGAATACCTATGGTAACAATTTCAATAAAAATTTCTCAATCTATAAAACTTTAATTGAATTAGGAGATGCTATCAATGTTATGACAACAAAAACTATGAAATGTTTGAACTTGCCCAATATCCAACCTACCACTACAATTTTAGAACTAGCTGATAGATACAAATTGGTTCCAGAAGGAGTACTTAAGGATATCATTGTTTCTTTATATTCATGGGAATATCATGTAGACTTCCTAGTCCTACAAACAAAGTCAAACTTAGGAGGTCATCCCATAATTCTTATAAGACCATGGTTAGCCATAGCCGATGCCTTCATTGGATGTAGATCCGGAAGTATGATCATATCACATGGAAATGAAAGGAAGAACATAACACTCTATCCTTATGCTAAATCTCCTTCTTTATTATCATGGCCTGACGAACAAAAAGAAGAAACTTATTTTACCTTAAGTATAAATCAAGCCTTTGATTTTAGAGAAGAGGATAATGAGGACTTAATAGATGTTTTCATTTTAGAACCTGATATTTCTGAGCAGCTTAGAACTATCCAATATGAAGCTGCGAGTCAACTTTAAATCAATTTTTTCAGGAAAATTGCACTATTAATTCTCTGCAAACATCATTTGAAGCTATTTTTCCTGTTAACTCAATCACAAATTCCCAAAGTAAGGTAATTAAAATCATCCCAGGAAATAATCTTAATATTGGAAATAATCTGAGATCATCACAGGAGGAATAATTGATTGCGTTGTTGAACAAATATTCAAAAAAATTTGCTTGGGATTACATTGATATGCAGGGCATTCATCTTGACACATGAATTCACCATATCTATATATATTATAATGTTAAACCTATAAGGGAACCTCAACGAAGCATGAACCCAATGTTGAAAGAGATAGTAAAAGAAGAATTGAAAAACTATTACATGTAGGCTTTATCTACCCTATCTCTAATAGTCAATGGGTTTCACCTTTAGTAGTGGTTCCAAAGAAAAATGGAAAATGGAGAGTCTGTGTAGAATATAGGGAATTAAACAAAGCAACACTTAAAAACCATTTTCAACTACCATTCATAGATCAAGTTCTAGATTCACTAGCTAGGAATTATTTTTTCTCCTTCTTAGATGGATTTAGTGGATATAATAAAATTAAAATAGCATTAGAAGATGAGGAAAAAACTACATTCACGTGCCATTGGGGAATATATGCTTACAATGTACTACCCTTTGTCTTGTGTAATGCACCAACCACATTTCAAAGAGAAATTCTGGCCATTTTTGATGACTTAATACATGAATGTGTGGAGGTTTACATGGATGATTTCACTTTAAATGGAAATACTTTTGATGATTGCTTAGAGAATTTGGACAAAGTTTTAAGAAGATGTATTGAAACAAATTTATTTCTCAGCAATGAAAAGTGTTTCATGATGCTAACAAAAGGAATAGTCTTGGGTCATCACATTTCATCTTTCAGAATAAAAGTAGACCCAACAAAATAAAAAATAATTATGAACTTATCAGCCCCAACAAATAAAAAACAAGTGAGCATATTTCTTGGGTATGCAGGCTATTACCAAATGTTTATTGAAAATTTTAGTAAAATAGCCTTACCTTTATTTGAATTACTTGCAAAATATATAACATTTCATTGGGATGTTAATTGTCATGTTGCATTTGAAATGCTCAAGGAAAAACTATCTATAGCACCTATCTTAAGAGGACCCAATTGGGCTTTCCCATTTCAAATTTCTACTGATGTATTAGATATTGCAATAGGGGATTTTTTTAGGTAAAAAATAAGATCAAATGAATTATCTTATTTATTTCATTAGCAAAAATCTAACCCCTGCAGAGCTAAACTATGTGGTAACTGAGAAATAAATGTTGGAAGTAGTCCATGTTAATAAAGTTCGACATTAAATTACATGTTATGAGGTCTTCATCCATACAAATCATTCTGCCATTAGGTATTTGATGAATAAACCCATTACTAATGGCAGAATAACTAGATGGTTACTATTGATGCAGGAGTTCAATTTTATTATCCTAGATCGACCTGTAAGGGAAAATCAAGTGGTAGATTTTCTATCTCGATTACATACATCTGGTGAGATTTTTCCTGTTTCAAATAGCTTTCCTGATGAACATTTATTTGCAATATCAATTATAACTCCATGGTATCTGGATATAGCTAATTATTTACCAACATGAAAATTACCTCCACACTTTACATCAAGAGAAAAGAGAAAATTAACTAGAGAAAGTGCTAGATATACATGGCTTAATGGAGATCTATTTTATACTGGTTCTGATCTAATCATAAGGTGATGTGTAAGGAAATATGAGATATTATATATTTTAAAATATTGTCATGGTGAGCCTTGTGGCGGACATTTTTCATATAAGAGGACAACATATAAAATACTCAATTTGGTGTAATATTGGCCATCCATCTTCAAAGACTCAAAGAAATACGTCAAAAGTTGTGACAACTACCAAAGAATGGGTAAAATGGTACCATCTGATGAAATGCCACTAAAGCCACAAGTTCCCATATAATCATTTGAAAAGTGGTCACTTGATTTCAGTGGCCCTATTAATCCACCGTCAAATGTCAAAAAGTACATCTTGGTATGTACCGACTATGTGAAAAAGTGGGTAGAAGAAAAAACATTGGCCAGAGCAACATAATAGATGGTGGTGAATTTTATCTTTGGTGAAATTTTTGTTAGGTTTGGAGTCCCTAGATAAATTGTCACTAACCAAGGAGCACAATTTACCTCTAAATTGGTTCAAGACATAACAGAGAAGTAAAAAATCAAGTATCGCAAATCTACACCCTATCATCCATAAGCAAATGGAGAAGTGGAATCTACTAATAAGACTCTTGAAGCAATAATGACCAAGATAGTGAGAATGAATAGAAAATATTGGTGAGAAAAGCTTTATTAAGCTCTATGGGAATACAAAATCACGTGGAAGAACACAATGGGTTTCACTCCTTACCAATTGGTATATGGTAAGCAATTACTACTCCCTATTGAATTTCAAATTCACACTTACAAATTGGCAGTTGATTTAGGGATGAACCTGGATGAGGCACAAAATGAAAGGATAATGGAATTGAATAAGTTAGATGAAATCAAACAACAAGAACTACAACATACTCAAATCATTCAACAACAAATATCAACATGGCACGGAAAATTCATCAAGAAAAAGCAATTTAATGTAGGAGACTCGGCATTATTATTTGACTCAAAGCTCAAGGACTTTCAAGCCAAATTCACAACACACTGGCTCTGTCCATATGAGATTCAAGAGATATATGATAATGGTTTAGTCAGAATTAAGACAACTGATGAAGAACAAATTTCATTTTTGGTTAATGGATATAGGCTGGAGTTATATAACAAACCTATAGACAAAAAAACTTTCTTGCAGAAAATCACAGAACAAAAAGAGATGGAGGTATTGGGAACACACGGTCATGTGTCTACCAAAACTCACCATTAAAAAATGAAAATAAAATAATACATAAAAATAAAAAATAAAAAATAAAAAAATAAATAGAAAAGGGAGTTTAGTTGTGAAAACTGGGATACCGGAACAACACAAACTCAAAAATCTCATTGGAAAACCAATTCATATTGGTTGATCAGAATTCATAGAAATAATACTTCATTTGTTTTCTTTTGTTATCAGGTAGTCAATTGAATAAAAAATAAATTTATATGAAGACTTAGGACAAGTCTCAGAATGAGAAAGGGGGTGAGGGAAACAAAATCATTTATGATTTTGTTATCCTTTCCATCTCAAAGTTATCATCTTCAAAAATCAATTACTTCAAGCTAGCTCAAATTCAAGGTATTCAATTTCAAGTTTATTACAAAGAGGGGAGATATAACTCATTTTAAAATCAAAATATTTTTTACATATTTTATTTTAGTTTTATTTTATAACATTTTTAAAATCAAATCTAAAATAAAAAGGTAAGGAGGAGATATAATGGTGTAAATGTTTGTAAACATTTACATTTGGGCTCAATTAATAAATAATAAAAGGTTCTTGAGCCCAGTACGTAGAGGTGTTGTAATTTGTTGTAAACATTATGACTAGTTCAAAATAAAATGAAAGAAAATAATTAATTATGATATGATTACTATAACATTTTAACTTCTTCAAATTACATAAAAATTAAAATTAAATTAAATTAAATTACATTAAAAATAAAAAAAAATTAATAATTATAATTATAATTAATAATAAAACCAACCTAAACCCATCTTATGTCTAGATCTACCAAGTGCGGATAGGGATAAAATATCTTGAGATACAAACCTCTTTTAGAGTGAAAAGATATTTGATACCTCTTTGTGCTCGGTAGATCTAGAGTTAAGATGAATCTAGGTTGTGTTGAAGCCCCAAAACTCCATTGCAACAACATGGGGGATAGCCGCCCGGTCCAGACCTTAAAAGTAACTCCTTTTCCATTTGGTATAGTGGCTCCGACTAGGGATAATGGGACCAGTTTCCCAGCAAATAATTGATATGATGATGATGGGTTTGATACAAGATGAAATGGAAAATGATTTTAAATTGATTGAAATAATCTATTTAAGTAACAAACACATGCATCTATTTAATCTAATATTTAACTTAATCTATACCCGAGAAAAATTTAGCTTATGCAATCTACAAAGATATCCTAAAGAAAAAGATAATAAAAATCATTCAATTGCTAGGACAGATAAAATTGTTTAAAGATAATTATTTTGACTAAATAGTTAGGAAAAATAATTGTGAAACTATATCGCATATATGGATTGATTATATACTCAACAAGGAATTACAACGGAAACATCATGCAATAGTTCTTTAATGAAAAACTATAATCTATATCTCATACACAATACACTATAAAGAAATTTATTTCTAAATCTTAAATAGAACTCAATAAAAAAGATAATAGTGCCAAATATGAGAGGTTATATTCATGAAATCGACAACATTGACCTTCTCTTATTTTCAACCAAATACCCTCTAAGAGTACAAAAATGAAAATATAGTAGAGCATGCTTCGATATTCTAGAAAATCAAGATCTTCTTCCATGTATTTCAACAAAAGAATCCCAAGAGTACAGAAATGTAAGCTTTTTCAAAGTGTTTTTGATAAAATCCTGGACCCCTCTCTAAATTCATGAGAGGGGTTTAAATAATATTACATATGTATCAAAAATAGAATATTACATAAAAAAATGAGGATATTTCAAACAACCTTCCTTAGAATACTGAAAATAAAAGATAAAAACTAAAGGAAAGATAATGACGTGCTTGATCAGGTTGAACCATCCTTCCTTTCCTTTGAGCTTTTCAGTTCACAGATATCCAACATTGGCTTCACTTGGGATGGTTGGCCGACTTTGGATCTTGTTTTTCTGGCGAATACAACATTAGAGAGAGGTGGCACCATATTTTGAGTGTAATTCGTTAGAGATCGTAAAGCCATCTGCTGACTGTATGGTTTTACTAGAAACCACTAATAAGATTCATGATCAAGCTTAGATATATTTTTAACTGCTTCAATTTGATTTTTGATGGTTTCCCTTCATTGTCCCTCTAATTTTTTGATATATGGGAAAACTCCAGGCTTGCATTCTTTAATCATATTAATGTTATAAAGGTTTTCATTCACAACTTCAATTATATTAGTTTCTATATCATCTGCTCTAGTTGTTGCCCTTTCTTCTTGCTTTAATTGCATATCCCAATCTATAAAAAGAATATCTATGTGGGCTTCTTCAATATTCAACACATCAGTTTTTCTTCCTTCCTCAGATTCTTGCCAGGAGATAAAATCTGAGATATTCTTATCAACTTCTTCATATTCCAATCTCTGATCAACTATTTGACGGACTAATGTATCACTTGTTTCACAATATGGTTTGTTCATTGAGATTCTTTGATAGAATATTTATTGTTGTTTTGACAATTGCGTATTTAGCTGAAGTGTTTCTTTGATTAATTATTTTGTTTGATGTTGATTTATGAGTTTATCAACTTCATTTTGTATTAGATAAATATGTGTCTCTTGTTATATAATGATTTCCTGGTGCTGTAACTTCATTTGCTCAAAATATTTCTAAAATTGTATCATCTACAACTCTGTTTTCTTATTGACATTTTGTATTTCTTGCTCAATTTGTTGCTCTAATAGCTAAATTCTTGCATCTTTATCTTTAATTAGAAGACCAACTTCTACTACCTTATCAATTGTAGCTATTTCATAAGCACCTGTGAATTGTGACAATCTTGTCAAATTTTCTGATGGATCAATGGGGTTGTCTTTCCAGACAACCTCCATTAGTTCATTCTCTAGAGTTGCTGATGATAAATAAATATGTCTTTTCTTTCTCTGTCTTCTTACCACTGCTTTGTGTGTTGGACTATAAAATATATCTAAAGGGGGTATCTATTCAATTCTCAAAAAAAATTCTGACGTTGGGTAGGCCGGGATGATTTCAACATCTGCTTCTGAATTTACAACTTGTAAGGTCTGTTTAGGAGTTTGAAAATCAGAAGTTCCTTCAATTCCATTGTCTGTTTGTGGTAGCTGGAGCTTTTCTTTGAAATTCTCCCATTATTTATCCATGTCATTTATTATGGTTGTCTGTGTATGATCCTCTATAGAAATAATGTCCAATTTTTCTTCAACCAAGGTTTCTTTGGTTGTTTCTCCATTATTTCTCTCTATATTCTTTTCAAAACTTTCCTTAGGGTCTTCTTCTTGATTTTGAGATTGATGCTCATAAATTTCTGAACCATGACATGATTTCTCTTGTGATTCTTGATCATAATTGTGATCAAAATTTTCCTCTAAACTTATACTAGAAGTAGGCTCTCTTGCTTTCTCAACCTGCAATAGGTCTAACGGAACCCTTGTCAATCTTTTCTTTCTATAAATATGAAAACAATTGAGTTCGGATGGATTTAATTTCATTGACGCAAAATTCAATACTTGTAAGAAAGTCTCAGCCTTTTCAAATAGGTCATCAAATTCATCTTTCTCATGCACGAATTGTCTAATTTTAACCAAAGAAGTAAATTCTTAAGCGACTTGGTTGGGATCATATTGTCTCCCTGGCATCATAACCATATTCAAGTATGTAATATTCTGCACCTTTTTAACTGTGTGTCCAAAATCAAACAAGGCAAAAGAACCACATTGTACCAGAAAAGTTGGCCAGATAGATTTCTTCATGTCTTTTAGGGTTTTGGTAAGACCTTCCCCTACTGTTTGGTATGCGATTTCTCTCGCCAATAACTTATCTGGAACATAATAAGGAAGAAAATGGGGAGCAGAAATACTCCCAAAAACTCTGATATAAGTAAAATTTTCTTCACCAAACCATCCTACCACTACAAAAATATCTATCTTTGCTTCTTCTGAAAGTCTGCGGCTTTTGTATCAAAAATAGTTTGATAGATGGGCAGCATAATACTGTGAAAAATCTTATAAAAAGAGGGACGAAATTGAGATTCCCATAAAATCTTATGATACACATGGATAGAGGTAGGGTCTTTGAGAGTCCAATTCCAACGCATATTAGGAAATTTTGTACAGAAACAGATGGCATCAATCACATAAGCACTCATAAAAAATGGAGGGATGAAACGAGTAGAGAAAACTCTATACTGTCTGATAGACATAACCAAATTTTTGGATAAAATGTTACTCCAATTGATAACGGTGGAGTTGATAGCTTCATCAATTAATGGAATCCATTCCATAGAAAACTTGGTACTGTCATATTTCCCAAAAATCCTACACATCATAGCAGCTACATAACTATGTGAAGCCAATAGAGGTGCAATTGGGTACATAAAATTTTTCTCCCGTTCGCTGGAGCCGGACCTCCAAGTCTGCATGGAATCTATTGGGTATTCATTCTCTTTTTCGAACTGCTCGATCAAAGCTATATTATAATCCTTTTGAGGTTTTGGAATATGATACATTCTACGCAAATCGTTTACAGAAAATGACCCCATGACCTCTTGCTTTGAATTCCTGAATGTCCTGTTCGAGATATCTACATTCTCGATAATCCACTTCACCATATCTGTATATGGAAATATTTTAGGCCTTGCAGCTATTTTGTGTAAGAAATAATAGGCTGCTTCAAAATAGGAAGCTTCAGACGATACTTTTTTCCTTTCTTCGTCATTTCTGAGCATTATTCCCTGAGATTGAACAATAGAGAAATCAAAATGAACCTAAAGCAGAGGTAATAGTACAGGTTTAATTAAAATAATAAATTTGATAAGGATAGGACTTTTATTGTAAGCATGAGTAAACATATACAAATCTCCTTGAGCCTTTAAAAGAGTAAATGCATTTGATTTCTATTAATTACACATTATGGATTTCGTGTGATTCTTTTCGAGTCTTGTCAAAACATCACATCGCAAACCCGAATGATATTTCAAAATGATAAGATTTACGTGTGATGTCGATTTTGCGATTGCGATAAATCGCAATATCGCAATATCGTAGAGTCATAATGGTAATATTTTACAACATCGCAATATCGCATTATCACATTATCACAAGATTGCAAGATTTTCCATGTCACAGTATCGCAAGATTGTAAGATTTGCCATGTCATAGTATCGCAAGGTCGCAATATTAGAGTTATGATATTTCAAAAGTTATTTTTCTTTGCGATTGACAATGCGCGATGTATTCTTTGAGCAGCTTTTCCCTTATATGAAGTATACTTTAAGCGCCTCATGAATGTTTAGAGATATTTCTCGGCCTTTATAAAGAGCGCAACATAACACTTAATCTTAAAAAGGGTTTTATTGATCTCTTTATCATGGATTCCAACTAATGATTATTTGTGTTACCTTTGGCTTTTGCGATCTGTGATAAAGTGAAAAGCACTTAGTCTTAAGGGATTTGGCATAATGCTTTAACACTTTTTAAAGGGAAAAAATCTTACTTGCTAGTTTTTTTCTTGAAAATTTTAAAAGGGTCCCCATTTATTATTACAATATTGATTATTATAAAAATGAAATGGGGGGGTTTTTGAATAGTACAACAATTGGAGATTTACTAGAAGAATTAGTTATCTCTGATAATTTTGAAATTCCTAAAACTTAAAAAATAAAAATAGTTCAGAAAATAGAAATTGGATGAAAGATTAAATAAGTAATATTTCTCTGAATAATAAAAAAAACTCTCCTAATTATAATTCATTTGATATCCTCTTAAAGGTGAAAATCCCTATGCCTATATCAGTCATTACTAAAATTAAAGATAAAGTAGTAGGCTTTTGTATACTAGCTCGTTAAATAAACTCGTTTGTCATAGGTAAATCCTTTGCTGCCAGCAGGCGTCTATAGCCTCGATAGGGTTACCTTTTGGCCAACAATGATTATGTGTACCATCCATGTAAGAATGCAGTTTTTAAAGATAAATCCACAATAATATAATTTTTCTTGTTTTTAAATAGCTCTTATTTTTTATTACTTAAAAGCCATTGCCTTGGTGTGGTGACCAAATAGTGACAATGCCATTCATTGGTTGTAATTCAACTGAACAAGCTAGTTCGTGATGAGACTCCTTGTATTTTGATTAAGACAATCTCAAGCCATTACCCTGTTTTGGTCTACAGTAGTGGTAATGTCAGTCTTATTATTTCCCTATGAATATGATAGGCATGCTCTTGATGAGACCTCTTATCTTTTAAGTTTTAGTAAATTATTTAGGATTACACTCTAAAAAGAGAAAAGTTCACTAGACATGGAGAATCATTGCCTCTTTAAGAGGATGAAAATTTATAGAGTTAAGGATGCTTATCTACTAAGAGTCTTTTACTTGGTTAAAAATATTTTTCTTGATTCATAATAGAACACAAGTATTTTATAAAGTTGGAGTTTCTCACAAAATGAATAATTTTGGTAGAAAAAGAAAATTTCAGAGAGACAACTTAATTAATTTTCAAACCTCTTAACTATTTCCTTAACAATTTCCATTTATAAAAGCGAAAAGTCACAATATTTCAAGGTATTTTATTGAAAGGCCAACAATTATATTATTTAACTTTTATTTTCCTAGGAAAAGTAAAGACAATAATGTACATGGGATAGAAGAGGTTATCTCCTATGAGAAGTAGTTTTTCAAAATATTCCCATTCACAGGAAGAGAATATTTCTTGCGTGATAGATCTTGCAATAAAAATTTTTATGGGCTGATTTGTCCTCCAATTTGAAATGGTCCAAGCCACATTCTTTGGAATTTGGTATGCTTAACTTTTTCCTCATGTGCTTTATCCCATTTTAGTACAAGGTCTCCAAGTTGAAATGAATTTTAACTAACAGAATTTTCATCAAAGGAAGATTTAACTAACTCTTGATGATGAGCATGGGTGATTTTGGCTTTCTCTCTCACTTCTTCAAGTTTGAGAATTTGTGATTGTCTTAACTGCAAAGAAGAAGAAGGAGTTTCTTCAATAAATTGAACCAAGGATAGAGAGGGAATAACTAAATTTGTAGGAAGAACAACCTGTTTCCCATAGACTAGATTAAATGGAGAAGTACCTATAGAGGCTTTATGTTTTTATCTGATCTACCCATAGATAAAATGTTAAAAATTTATGCCAATTTCTTTGACTCTAATTAATAGTTCGTTTAATGATCCTAATGAGATTTTTATTAGTTGATTCTACTAAACCATTTCCTTGAGGATAATAGTTAGTGGAATATTTAATTTTGAAACCTCTTTTGAGAGAAAATTCTATCATAGCATTACTTGAGAAATCAGATGCATTGTCAAACATCAAGGAAGTTGGAAATCCAAATATGGTAATGATAAATTGATCAATAAATTTGATAGTGTTCTCATAATTGGTTACCTTTAGTGGAATTTCTTCCACCCATTCAGTAAATTAATCAATTGTTGTAAGGATATATCTATGTTTCTTTGAAGAGTGAGGAACAATCTCACCTATTATGTCCAATCCCCATTGCTCAAATGGTTGTTCAATATTGGCTAACTGTAATGGGAATGCAGATTTCTTTTGTCTTCCAGCAGTAGTTTGATAGATTTTTGCATCTTTGAACAAGGTTGGCCAGTAATAGCCAGCATACAAGATTTTATGTCTTGTTGTTTCTCCTCCAAAAAGTCCACCAGCTAATCCATCATGAAGTTCCTGCAAAACCTTTTCTTCCTCAGATATTTCAATCATAAAATATAATCATAATTTTTTCTGAAAAAAAACATCATGAGTCATTTGATATTGCTTTTCTTTCAGTCTCAAATCTTTTTTCTTTTTGTAACTGAGTTGCATAGAGGAATATCCATTTTTAAATAAAAAATGAGATCAACATATTGAGATTTAGTATTATTGAGGCTTACCTGAGATATTTGAATGTCATCACCTGAATGTTCTTCTTCTAGTAAGTTGGATGATCTTATTAACATTCTGCGAAAACCTTGACCTCTAACAATTTTAGTTGGTCAAGTTTCAACATCATATTCTTGTAATGCAGTTACCTAGTTTTTTGTTTTTTCTCCTACTTCCCTTTGCACCAGTAATTTCCTTACTGCTGAAAATGAAACTATGATTTTAGTATGAGCTTTGAGGAGAAATGGTCTGAAATGTTTTATTGATTTGAAGACAAAATGTTCTTGTTTTTCCACAGCAAAGTAATTTAATTCCGCACCTTGCATATTTGAACTAAAAAATGAGATGGGTGCTTCTATTTGTTGATCATTGATTTGTGTTAAAATGACATCATATGATGTTCTAGATTCAAATGTGTATGAAACAAAATTATTAGAAAAATTGGAAGTTGTCAAGATGGAGCATTAATAATAGCTTGTTTGATCAAGTCAAAGGCTTCCTTTTCGTTGTAACCCCATTTGAAAACCAAATTTTTCTTAATCATATTCTATAAAGGTAAAACTATTTTTGAAAAGTCAGGGACAAACCTTTTTACAAAATTTATTTGTCCAAGGAAATACTACATTGATTTCTTCTTATGGGGTAAAGGTATTTTTTCAATTTCCTTAATTCTTTCTGGATCAATATAAATACCCTTTTTGATACGATGAATCCTAAAAGCTTACCTTCGCTTAAGGAAAAATAAGACTTTTTTGGATTTAGCGAGATCCCATATTTCATACATCATTCAAAGATCTATTTTAGGTCATTCAAGTGGTTGCTTCTATTCTTGGAATAAATATTGATATCATCTAAGTAAAAAACAATTGATTTGTTAATGAGTCCTTTAAAGGCTATATCCATAATTCTTTGAATTGTGGCGCCTGCATTAAACAAACCAAAAGGCATTTTTTGATAATCATGTGTTCCCCATTTAGTTCTGAACATGGTTTTCAATATATCATCTGGATGAACTAGGATTTGGTTATATCCTAAAAAGCCATCAAGAAAAGACATGAGCTCAGAACCAACTACTGACTGTAGTACTTGTTCCATGGTTGGTAGTGGAAAATTATCTTTCTGACATGTTTTATTCAAATTTCTAAAATCTATGCATATACAAATATCACCATTCTTTTTTCTAATAGGCACTAATTTGGATACCCATTTTGAATGCCTAACAGGAAAAATGATTTTGGCCTTAGGAAGTTTATTCAGCTCTAATTTGATTTGATTTTCAAGGTTTGGATGAATTTTCCTTAGTTTTTTTTGCACTGTTCTATCATTAGATATCATGGGTATGGTGTGTTTTATAACAGAGGTATCATAAGTTTTGAGATCCTAATAATCCCAAGCAAAGATACTTTTATATTTCTTCAACAGTCGAATAAATGATAATCTTTCATCAGAAGATAGATCTAGAACAAGATTGATATTGTGAGGCTTGTCATCATTTCCAAGGTTTATTAATTCAAATTTCAGAGTTGAACTTTGAATTTTGGCATTATTTACCTTTTTAAATCTATCTTTGAGATCATACAAATCTTCCAATTTGACTACAGTTTTGGGTATTGTATTTTCATCTTCAAAGTTTTGTTTTAACTGTATGTCGTACTCATTTTCATTTACGATTTGGTCATCGTGTGACCCTTCTGATGTTATAAAATTTACAATATCATAGTCATCATTGAATACTCGCCAATTTGTGACATTATCAGGAATGGATGATTTAAAAGCTAGTTCAATAGAAAATCTATGAGGACTAAATTCCTCAGATGGTATGAGTTCTGGTGGAACATTCACTTACAGATCAGCACTAGCATTTTGTAGTCTTGGTATAGGAGAGATATTAAATGCCAAAAAATGAGATGTAAGATCTTGGACTAATGATTGATAATGTATAAGATGTCCAGAAAGGAAATGGATAATATTTCTCACCTGTCTAATGATGATTTCTAAGTCTCCAAAAACCTGTAAATATTTGATATTGAGGCCAATCGCTTGATATAATCCTTGTATTAACACCTCATATTCTGCAGTATTATTTGTACATTCAAATTCTAACATGCAAGCTAACATGGTATTTTCTCCTTTTGGGATGATTAAAACACAACCAACTCCTACACCGTGATTAGATTTGGAACCATCAAAGTGAAAAGTCCAAAACAAAGTTTTAACTATTGGTTTATTTACAAAAGTTTTGCACTTGGAAGTATCTGTTTGTGAAAAAATTTCAATCTGTGAGATGACAATAATGTCCAGAAAATGAGACTTGTGTGCATTAAAATTCACTAAAAATGATTCAGATGAATAATTCCCAATAATATTATTATTGAATTTTATTGGCCCATTATCACCTTCAAATTCAGTCACTGTATGTTTCAAGTGTTTTTCTCGGTCAACGCAAATTTGCTTTGGCTTCCCATTGTAAGGAAGCCACACGTGAGACCAATCTGTAGCAAAATATCCATGGATTTTTTCAGACCAGTCTCTACTTAGAATTAGACTGTAAAATTCAGGAATGTCAGCAACCAAAATATCTATTATTTTATAGACTTTGGGATTTGATGAAAGTCTAATGCCGACAGAATTAATTTCCCCTAATACTTATACTTTATTTCTGTAAAGTTGTACTATGTGGACGACATAATTTTATGGAGTGATGTTCAGCTTGGCATTGATTTTTGTTGGCATTATATTGGAAGAGGCTCTTGAGTCAATCAAACAATTATGAAGGTTTTTATTGAAAATTTCATAAGTGAAGAGAAAGAGAGGTGTATGTAATTTAGATCTATCACTGATCAGGATTACATTGGTAGGATGGACTTTATTTGAATAATTTGGGGGGTTTCCCATGCCTTTAGCAGCCTGAGATACAACAACAATAGGTAAAGGTGATACATGAACTGAATTCAATTCTCTAAGTAACATTTTATGTTGTTGTTTCAATTTGCTAATTCCATGTAATGAATTTTTTGCCCTGGTCTTCTTCATATCTTCCACAATATTATACTCCATAGTATCAGTGACTACTAGGGTCTTTGATGTAGAGGGAAGATTTGATGAAGTCGGATTTGGCTGTGAAGTATTGGGAGGGGACTTTTTATTGTTTGATTTTTCCTTAGCAGGAGGAGTTTGAGTTTTCTGCTTTTGATTCAAATGAGTTGTATCAGCAGACCCTTTTCTTCCGATGCTAACAGGAAAAGCTTCTTGTTCTTCTTCACTTGGAAGAAAAAAGTACCATATTCCATTTAGTTCAACTATTTCTTCATCTCCAATTTTTTCGTCTTCAGTTTCTTCTTCCTCTTCTTCTAAGTCAGACTCAACATTAGATATGGTATTTAGGGGTTGAGAGTTAGAAGACTAATTTCTCTTAAAATATCTAAATGGTCTTTTTACAGTAGAATATTCAACAACTTCTTTTCTCATTTCAACCATTTCATTAGATGTATTCTTTAAAACTTTCTGCAGGCCTTCAAGATCAAAAGAATATTTCTGGACTTTCTTTTTATAATCATCTTTGAAAGACACTTTCTCAGATTTTCTATCTTCTTGAGAGTTTTTTTTTCCAAGAGAAACTATGTGTTTTTCCATATATAAGGCTTCCTTCATGTTTTCTACTAATGTAGCTAACTGCGCTCTATCTACAAAAATGGTTGTATTAGAGGGAAGAGAAGATATATACCACTCAATTTGAACATAAGCACCAGGCGCTGACACAGTACAGATTTTATTAAGTAATTTATTGAATCTAGAATTGAAGTCTTTGATATTTTCTCCCGTTTTAGCCTTGAGATTGGATAACTCATTGATGAGCGATGCAATGGTTCTATCATCTCCAAAATTAGCTAAGAATTGTTGTTAAAACATATCCCAACTAGTTATAGAGCGAGGGGGTAATGAAAGGTATGAGGATCATGCAGATCATATAAACGTATATGGGAATAATCTAACCACATAATCTTCTTCAGTGTCTTGATTTAAATGTATGGATAACATATAGTTGTGGAGATGTTCTTCTGTTGGTAGACCATCATCAGGATTAAATTTGGGCAACCATCTTTCAGGATGTTTAGGAAGAGGATGAAGAGAACTTGGCATTGATACAATGCATATATTATTCCATGGTTGTATTCGCGGTGGTGGTTTTTGTCCTGCCATGATGATAGGAGTATGGATGGATGAAGATATGAGCAGGATGTGAGTCGAAGAAGAGGCAGGTTGACTACGTGAACTAGAAGAACTAGAACTGGTAGTTATAATGAGAGCTATTGAAATGTGTGGAGGGAATGAATGCATTTGAGATAGAGAATTGGATAAAACCTCACTAACAGATGTTTGTGATTTTGATTTCTTGGTATTCTTTCGGAAAGAAGTAATGGGAAATTCTAAAGGAGGAATTCCAATTTTCTCACTTAGAGAACGAGTCAAGATTTATCTAGGTTGTAAAACAGATGAAACACTTTCTTCAAATGGTTGAGAAATCACAAGTTTTTCAGCTGAGATAGTGATTTGGTATAAATTCTATATTAAAGTTTGGACTTCTGGTGATTCAGATTTATAATCTGAAGAAAGTAATCTTTGGGATCTACTAGGAGATTTTAGAGAATATTGTTCAACTTATGATCTTAAAATAGTAGTTCTGGATGGGGATCCAGAAGTTGGAGGGGATCTAGAGGGAGAACGACTATTAGGATGGCTTCTTGATTTTTTATTGGTTTTCCTTTCCATTCGCAATTGGCCCTCCTTCTAGTGCCAAAATGTTGAAGCCCCAGAGTTCTGTTGCAACAACATGGGGGATAACAACCTGCTCCAGAACTTAAAAGAAGCTCCTTTTTCATTTGGTATAGTGGCTCCAACTAGGGATAATGGGACCAACTTCCCAAAAAAGAATAGATTAAATATATGCATGTGTTTGTTACTTAAATAGATTATTTCTATTAGTTTAAAATCATTTTCCATTTCACCTTGTATCAAACCCATCATCATCATATCAATTATTTGTTGGAAAATGGGTCCCATTATCCCCAATCAGAGCCACTATACCAAATGGAAAAGGAGTTTCTTTTAAGTTCCAGACCGGGTGGTTATCCCCCATGTTGTTACAACGGAATTCTGGGGCTTCAACAGGTTGGTAAATATCATTATGAATTGTACATCATGAAAAAAGTATGGAAATGTAAACACATTGAAATGCGCACGAGGTGAACACATATATATAGGACTCGAGGAGGAGGAGTTTCTTGTAAACCCACAACTTGCATTTTCTTCATCACTTAAATATTTGTTGGTTAGATGGAATATTATGTAGGAGTTTAAAGGAAGACACAATATTCTAAAAGAGGGATGAGCTTGTAGACTCACCTCCTAGATCACGTGACAAAGTGAACACCCAAGAGGATGCAGGGAGGAAAGACCTCAACGAGGAGTCCTGGTAGAAGAGGGATGCACAATCTAGGGTAAACATTTATATTATGCAAGGAGAATTCCGAGAAATATGGGGGATGAAGTATACAACGTGGAGAGGAGTTTGGTAGCTAGGTGAGTTAGCCTAGAAGACTCGATCTCCTTGAACTAGTGTTTGATGCATGTGCTTGCAGGGTGGGTTTCCTCTACTATTGTTGAGGTTGTTTCAATATGCTTATATGATTTTTGATTGAGGAATGTGCATGTGCCTATGTGTTTTTTTTGGCCATAGAGATTTCAGTAGAGTTGGGATACTCCAGTGCATACTGGGATGATAAACCTACGGTGTCTTTGTCATTGATAAATCACTTGAGAAGTGGCTAGCTTTAGGGATGAGAAACCACTAGGGAGCTTTCTTTGTTGAGAAACTACTGGATAGGTTGAGGCACCACAATACTTGAGGGATTGATAAACACCAACTGTAGCCTTAGGGATAATAACACTCGTGTTAGTAGCCTTTGATAAAGTATTAGGATGCATGTGCTCTTTTCCCCACCATAGCTAATCTAACTAATAAACCTCTCATTATACAATTAAATCTTCTCCAGAACTAAACTGAGACTCTTTGTGCTCTGTTGGACCCCTTGTGGTTGTATTGTCATTTCGTTGGAGCCACTATGGTGTTACAACTAGAGGATGTTGGAGGAATCAATTGAGAAGTTGTCTTTTCCTTATATGAACAATTGACTAGTTAAGCAATCCTAAGCAATTTACCTCCTCAAAGTTTGAATTCAGCTAAGAGGTGATTGACTGCAAGAAATATTTACAATGCACTCAACCTATAGTTCAATGGAAAAGCAAAGTCCCTTCCTCGATTCTAGTTAATAAGTTACTAAGATAAATGGTTGTTTGTATTTTTATACTTATTTGTGCGATGTGAATGATATTGTTGTTTAACAAACACACACACACACACACACATAGGACATCTATTATTGTTCAGAATGCATGATTCCTTTGTATTTAAATGAATGGTATGAATGCTTATTCTCATGTCAAAGGGGCTTAAGGATCCATGTTCAATTGGTATACTCTTGGTAGTTCCATGACTTGTTTATTGTATGATAATTTAAATGTCTTGTTGTGGTGGATGAAATTTCATGGCGAGATCATTATGGTTTAGTAAAGAGCCTCTACAAAGGTTGGGAGGATGTGAGGATATCGTTAGGTAATAGATGTAATGTTCCATTGAAATTGGATGGGTGTAAGTCTCGTGATAAGAATGAAAGGAGAAGTGAACTTAATGTACAAAATACAAAGGGATCCACAATCAAGTTGTTGTTGTAGCACAAGAAAAGGAATTTTTCTAGGTGTTGGAGGGTTTGATGAAGACTTATTCCTCTCATCTAATAAATGGATTTCCATTCACGACTTGGGAGTAGGGAAAGTGGGCCATTCCGATGTGACCCTGTGAGACATACATTATGTATTTTGGGTAACATGAATAAATCTTGTTGCAATTGCAAGTTTTGCTAGAGCTCCCATTTGGTGTTGCAACATGAAGTAGTTGGGGCTTGATTATGCAGAGGCCCGTAGGATGGGCTCCACTGCGACTCCATAATCCATTATAATAATGAAGTATATATTTTCTCGTGAAGCAAAGGCCCTTAGTGGGATCTAGGGCAAGGCAGAGGTGACAACTTTATGTGGAGATAGAGAGGATGTGGCATGGGGACAATGTGACATGTGGCAGACACCAAAGGCCTTTTCGGAAGGCCATGTGGCTTGAATTTGAGTGACACATTGTATTCTCAGAGGGGGCCACATTGCACTATGACATCAACATGCCATCAGCATAGTTGTAGTGGTCTTAGTTAGGTGCACTACGAAGGGTAAGTCATGATAGACAAGGTCACGAAACAACAATTATGCCTGGTAGTTGACATGAAAAATTGTGTCATTACGGGTTCACGTCATGATGACATTATCATGGTCGCGGGGGTATTCCGCATCAAGAAGAATAGGCCATGATTGATGGTTGGAGAAATGAGAAACTTGTCGAAAGTGGACATGATAATATGTATGTTCGAAACCCAAGGTGTGGTGAGTAGGTGCTACATGTTGTTCTCCCGGAAGACGAGAGTTGTGAGATGGAAGGACCTTCCATTAGTTAACATACAAATCACATTATAGGAGGTGAATGGAGTGGTCAGCCTACAATCTAGCAAGGTGGCATAGCCCACAATGACATGGCAGACGATGTGGAGATCAGGGTTGACAAGAAAGTGCCACATGGGCTGTGTGGTAATGCGATGTGATAGTGTTAGTTGATGTGGCAGTCTTAGATGGCTGAATATTTAAATGGCGATAACTTTTGATCTGAAATTGAGATTTCAATAAATTTTATATTATTAGAAAGCTCTCGAAAAGAAGATTATGATGGTGTAGCCCAAGGTTGATTATGTTAAATTTAAGAGATGAGAAATTTTGCAACACCATTTCCATAATGAGACCATGGAAGTTGGGTGAAGATAATGTAACACCTTCCATTCAGCTTCGGAAGTCTAAGGGGGTGGGAGGTAGTCTTACACTAGAGAATATCCTCCCACCCATGCTATGATATACCACCTATGGTGTTCATATTCCTCCTTGGTGGATCATAACATTCAATTATGAACGTTCTAGTGAATATAATAGGGAAATGTCTAACTTATTCAATTCCTAATATGGAGTTGGTACGTGGCATTTAAAAAATATTACTAATAATAATAAAAAAAATTATGTGGATTATAAATAAAATATTCAACATGCATGTGAAGTAGAGAGAGAGAGAGTGAGAGAGAGAGAGGGAGAGAGAGAGAGATTTATTATTCCATGAATAGATTCTTTCTTATTCTTGGGACGTTTCATGCCATGACATACCGCCTATGGTGTTCATCTTTTTCCTTGATGGATCATAGCATTGTTGTGAATTTTCTAGTGAATAACTATAGGGAGATGTGTAATATATTCAATTCTTAATATCAAGTTAATTTGTGGCATTTATATTTCTATTTTTTTATGGGTACAATGATGTATATTCCATATAAGGAATATACATATACTCTCAATATTTTCAACAAGCTACCTTTGGTGCAATGACATGAAACATTTAACAGAAATGTTGAATAAAATATTTCAATCTCAACTATGTAATATAGTTAAGGTATTTTATTAGTGTTACCCATTAAAAAAAAAAGATATCTAATTCCTTCTATACTTTGGCATGATGAAGATCTAAAAAAATAAAATCTCTTTCCACACTAATTTGAAATTAATATAAATATTATAATAAAAAAATAAGTAATACAAAATTAACAACCAACCTATCACAAGACTCTTGTCATTCAACCTCACCAAACAAAATTAACTGTCTATTCTTGTCGTTCAACATCACCAGCAAAACCATCAGTCTATGAGTGTAATCTTGCCGTTCACCATCAACAAGAAAGCTTAGTGTAATCCTGTCATTCAACATCAAAAAATTAAAGGATAAACAAAGTCATACAATTTCCACATTCGACACAATCCCTTAAAACATCACCATATTTCATTAATGCTCAGAGGGGAGCGACATTATTGTAAAGTTGGCCAACGTCCCATCCTCCGCGTGATTAAAAATCTCTTTGAAATGTGTGTAGCCTGCAGGTGATAGGCAAATATGTTCGTCACTTGAAAAAGGAGACTTTTAATTTAAAAACAAATCAGTGTATTTGATGCTAGAGCTCTGGAAGTCAATTCTCCGAGACTTTTTATGCATCTCACAGTGGCCGTACTAAAATCCCAGCGGGATTACCGAACAAAATAAGCCTTTGCCGTCCTTGTTTGTGGTCACAGATTCTAGACAATTAGCAGCGGAATCTTGGCAGCAGGAGGAGGGTTTTAGCGCTTTAGGGTTGATGATGCAATTCGGTACAATACCCGGTGTGTCGTGGCGTTCAGAGCACTGTTCCGACAGTTTTTTGGACCTTGCCGCAGATCTTTACTGTCTTAAACATAGTCTTGCTATCTTAGATCATGAAAGCTTGCGGTTTCTTTAAAGCCTCTGCTATCGTAGACCATGAAAGCTTGCGGTTTCTTTAAAGCCTCTCCTGCGGGAAATTGTTAAAAAAGTCTCACTGCGTTTTGTGTCTTTTTAGCGTACGTTTGCCATGGTTCCCAGGAAGGAATTGAAGTGTGAATTGAACAATTAAACTCTAAAAGATCCGAAAGATGGCCTACGAAAGGCAGAATCGTAGTGTTGAAAAGATTGAGGAAGGGATTTAAGGCAGAGCAAGTCCAGTCCTAGTATCTTTCTGCTTGAAGGCTGACATTTTCCAGTCGATCTGCCCAAACTTTTCCAGAGTCTTGTGAACATTACAATTCCGCCGGAATCTTTCGAATCTTTTAGAGTTTAATTTTGCCAAAGTAACTCTTCCCGCGGGCTTGAAAATCTAACGAGCTGCAAAATCTATGGCCGCGAGCTGCGGCGCCGTTGGACGAATTCCGGAAACTTTAGGCAATCTTTCGGAGATAACAAACTTCGATTTATGGATGAGCCGGTTCTCCGGTTAGATTCTGGGAGGATCACGAAGCCGGAGAAGATTATAAATATCTAGCCTTACCAGTACCTTTTCTCCGGTGGCAATGGCTAGACCTCAAACAATGAAAGAAGTTCGAGGCTTCAACGGTTGGAATCCCGCCTGCCCAGGGAGCCTGAGTCTTTGTGAAAAGAATTTGATCGCGAAATACCTTCAGGCTTGGGTTTGTTTACCAGCCTCACGGAATTAAAGCTCTTTTCCAATAGATTAACCAGTACTCTACTGGTGCTTGCTCTTCTTGTGTTTGTTCCACTCTGAAGTTGAACTCTGCACTAATTGCTTCAATCTGAACTTGATATTGATGTTAGAGCTTTCATAAATATTGGTGTGGAGTATCCCGTACAGTTCTTACATATTTTCGCTGCGGGCCAATGTTTCTTATATTGTGATTATTTTATCAATGGATTTAAGTGTTTTATGTTTTCTACTTGAATCAGTTAGCTTGTTTTGTAAATTGAATAAGAAACCAATCCTACGTTAATCTTGCTTTCCTTTAGATTTTGAAAGAGTTCTAGAGATTAGTTCAGAGATTTGCTTGTGATATTGTGCAGAGTATTCCTATGTATTTAGAGGGTTTGGAGTGGTGATATTGGAGCTAATACCCTGTTAGTGTTATTTTTCAATGGATCATTTTTTTAACATGCTAATAATTGTTAATTGTAAGTTTATGTACGCATTCTTAAGCATTTTTATCTACTTAGGTGGGACAAGTTATCTTTTACTCTGGACTTTCTTCATTCACGGTTTGCTTTGGGTGTTTTTCATTCATTGTTATAAATACTAAGAATCATCTTATCTCCATACAAGATTAAGGATATAATTCTATTTTCTGTTTGGTTTTATAGAATATAGGTTTATTCTTTTTTTTAGAAGAAAAAAACCGTTGTCTATTATTATATAAACAATGCATGTTCCAGTTACATATTCCAAAACACTGATGAAGCCCATAACTTGGCTTATACAGTAAAAACAGATATCAACAGATATCATTCCATAATTCCAAAATGTCTCAAAGAAACATCATTTCATATATGGCTTCCATGTTAACAAAAAATAAACAGGGATTAAACGTCACATAATTATATGCCTAAAAACAAGAAATCAGCATATCCCCATTCGAACAGGAGTTGGATGACCTTTTGCCAGGGGTAAAATATATGCCAATGCATATGTATAACATTGCCACCCCGAATACACCTGCAAATTATCAAGCCATGGCCCTTGTTAACAGTGGGGTGGTGTTAAATCCGGCTCGCTTGTAGACAAAATCCCCACAGAAAACCTACATATCAATACAAAACCAGAAGATATATACAATGAAAACCAGTCATATCCAAAATTTATAACCTGCTCGCTTGCCGACGTTGCCAAAAATATAGCCCGCTCGCTTGCTGATGTTGCCATGCCACCGTAATTAGGGAATAGGAATCTCAGTAGACCATACACACTGTCCACCCCTGTACTGATTGGTCGTCATTATACCAAAAATCATACCAATGCCCTTTTTTGATAAGCCATCAGCCCTAGTGTTCATTTCTCTATATATGTGATTTATAGATGGCTTCTGCATCTTTTCCCATAAACACTGTGTTCTCAACAGCCATCCCTGAGCACCAGGAAGGCCAAGTGTAGACTTCCCAATCACCACCTCTGTGATGATACGAGAATCGCCATATATGCTTGCATCCGATATGCCCAAACAATGACCCACATATAGACCCCCCCGGAGGGACATAAGCTCTGCCAAAATATTATTACCTTGCTCTCCATTCCAGCAGACATGGATTCGCTCATCCCTTGATATCTTAATCCATGCTCCACATCCCATCATCCCTCCCTGGCAAGCACCGTAAAAGAAAATCGCTGGAAGAGCAATGGGATGAGGTCTATACCTGTGTGAGCCATCCACAATGCCGACCCCAACTGGCTTCTGGTGGATTATCCATCACATAATGGCAGAGTGAATTTGTGCAGAGGAGAAGATCATATCTTCAAAAATCATCCGGTTTCTCTCCAACCATACTTCCCATATGAGAAAAAAAGGCAATGCTTGAAACTTGCCATGAACTTTGTCCCATCTGTGAGTTGCCTCCATCAAATCCTGTGGGATCCACATTGGATCGATGATATGGAGGCTGAAGAGCTTCTAGATACCAAGTACTGTGGGGCATGTGAAAAAAATATGTGCAACTGTCTCTTCTACCATACCACATAGTACACACCTCCCATGCCCCTGATAACCTTGTCTCATAAGGGAGTCCCAAGTTAGTACTTTTCCTCACCATACCAGCCAACTGAATAATAGAATCTTGGTAGGAATGTGTCATCTCCAAAAAGGCTAGAACTCCGTGGATATTCCCTCCATAGCAGACAATGAAATAATATGTGTGTATGTATCTTTGACAACCACAAAATCGAACTTTATAGAGCCCTCCCATGTAATCGAATCACCCTTACCTCTGTAGCATAAGCCAACGGCCCGAATGCTCTGTGTATAAATCTTCCAGTCCTCAGCATCCTCCCCAGTGAGTCCAAGTAAAGAAGCAGATTTCAGAATGGGAGCCCCCTATGCCCAATAATAAATTATTTGGAAGAAATGAAAAATTCCTCTGTGTGATAGTCTGTGTATGATCCTTGGTGTGGGAAGCACATCCGCACTCATACCATATATCCTATCAGCTCCCAATACAATCTCCAATCCATTTCCAAATTGACACACTAATCTTCCAGAAAAAATATAGAGTATTTTTTTGAAACCCAGCCATATGGCCGACATACATCTGGGCATGGTGAAATGCCCACATTACAGATCCTGTAGAGATACGCCATGCAAATATTTGATAGATATAATGTTATTCCAAATTTCGTTTCCCTTGATAGCCCTCCATAACGACTTAATGAGAAATGCGGAATTGAATGCACAAATATTCAATATACCCCATCCCCCAAGTTTTTTGGGAGTGCATCACAGATGAAACTTAACAAGATGCATTTGGTTATACATCCTCGGACCGCCCCACAAGAAATTTGCCAGTATTTGATTTATGCTATGCATAGTTTGCTCAGGGAAGTAATATAAATGTCCCTAATAGACAATTAACTGTGTGAGAACTGCTTGTATCATGATGAGTCTGCCACCCAGCGAAAGCCACCTATGTGTCCATTTTCCTATCTTAGCTTTGAATCTTTCCACCAACCACTTCCACTCCTTGTTCCTATATCCACATGATTTAATTTTTCATCCCAAATATGTAAAACCATCTTCTTCCTTCTTGATGTGGACACCAAGAAAATCTGCAATAAAATTGATCTCCCCGTCATCTCCATATTCAGCGATAAGGAAAGATTTCCCCTTGTTTATACTAAGACCAGTCGCCCTCCAAAACCGGATCAACAAGAAATGAATATAAAACCAATGGTTCCGGATGATTCTGCAAAATATTAAAATATCATCGACAAAAAGTGAGTGCATAATACATACCTCCTTTGAGAAGGAAAGTCCAGATATGAAATGTGAGGACACTGCCATCTGCATCAACCCGCTAAATCCATCCATGATCAAGATGAAAATAAGGGGAGATAGTGCGCATCCTTGTCTAATGCCTCTTTCAGCACCAAAAAATTTCATCGGCACTCCATTTATAATGACAGCATATGCAACAGATGTTATGCATGCCATTATCCATCTAATAATATTAACCGGAAGCCCAATCTTGAGGAGTACCACACGAATGTATGACCAATCAACAGTGTCGTAAGCTTTGAATAAATCAATCTTCATAATGAGAGCCTCCATCTTGCCATTGTTCATAGAGTGCATAACTTCCTAATCTATCGCAATAGCATCGTGAATGGACCGGCTCTTCAGAAAACCATACTGCTCCTTGGAAATGTGCTTTGACAATGTACTTCTCATTCTGTTTGCGATGATTTTGGATGAAATCTTATATATAAGATTGCATAAAGCAATCGGCCTGAAGTCCAGGAAAGACTTGGGATCTGATGACTTTGGAATGAGCACCAAGAAGGTTGAGTTCATGTTTGCCGGAATATGCCCCGCTATCCTAGCATGTTCTACCACATTCATAATTTCATCAGCCATCATGTCGAAAAAATTTATGTAGAATTCTGCAGGCCATCCATCCGGCCCGGGACATTTGTCGTGGGCAAATGATTTTATTGTTAATTGAACTTCCTCCCTTGTAATTGGAGCGTTTAATTTCCTTAACGCCTCCTTGTCAAACATATGTGGAAAATACTGGAGTATCCACTCCTAGCATTCATGTAAAATGCCCTGTTCAGCTCTGTAAAATGTCGAAAAATGTGTGAGTTCTTCCCCCAAATCCTCATCCTTGGTGTGTATGCAGGTGCCATCCTGCTTCACAATATACCAAATAGCATTTTTTTTCCTTCGTGCATTTGCAGATTTGTGGAAAAATTTAGGATTCAGATTCCCCTCCCTTAGCCATGTGATCTTGCTTTTCAGCTTCCAAGTGATCTCCTCAATCTTTAGAATCTCATCTCTTCTCTACTGTAGCTTGGCCATATGGCAATAAGTCTGCACATCAGGGGGATTTATGATAATTTTTTTGTACATATCACTGAGGGCATTATTAATGTCATTTACCTCGCACCTGAGTTTTTCCTTCTTGCAGATTTACCATGCTTTAGTAGTGATTTTGATTTGCTTTAACTTGGCTTGAAAACGCTCCCATCCTTGTAAACCCGAGAAGGAGGAATTATCAGCCCACTGTTCACAGATGATCATATTATATTCCTCATCCTGAAGCCACACCCGATTGAATTTGAATGGGATGCCATATTGTTTACTTTCCACTCGCCATGAAAGTACAACTTCCATATGGTATGATATATCAGCAACATGTATATATGACTGCATGTTACCCATCCGATCCACCATATCCCCCTTTACCATGGCCTTGTCCAATATTTTGCCTATATATTATGTTCCAGTACGTCGATTTGTCCATGTAGGTATAATGGGATTTGGACGCACATCAATCATCTTAGCCTTCTCAAATACCCAGCCAATGTATCCAACCAGTGGATCACCTTTTGCCCTGTGACCCCATGATTCATCGACATTTAAATTTGAATTGAAATCCCCCATAGCAATAAGGTTCTGCATCGATAGGATACTGGATTGGTACATGCGCTTAAATTTGTCTGTTCTGGCATGGTGCATATATGTTTAGGATATTAATAGAGTCTCGTATCCAACATATATTCCCAGATAGCAATATGCCCCCAAAAAATATGTATGCCAGGAACTTAACAATAGTCGGGTCCCATAATGCCATCACGCCTCCCGCTTGACCAACAACGTACATGGCCACCACATGCCAGCCCGGTATAATGGATAGAATACACCTAATAGCTTTCAATCTGTCACATAGAGTTTCCTGGATAAGAACAATGATTGGCTTCACCCTATTAATAATCTCACTTAGGCGCTATAATTTTGAGGAGTCGCCCATACCCCTAAGATTCATAGAAAGAATAGAGTTCATTTGGATGAGTCCAGGGGTTTTCTTGCTCTAAGCGCCCCAATGTCACCAATAGCAGAGATGGGAACATCTGTGAGATCAGCAAAATCATCCATAAACAAGGATTTGGACTTAGATTTCCCTCTAAAGTGTCTCGACCCCTGTTTTGTGTTCTTACGGATATTTATGTTATTTCCTGATTCAGGTGATATAGTAATCTCATGATGCGGGGGAATTTTATCAAATACCGTTAATGCAGCGAGGTCCAGTTTAGATTTTCCCAGCAATGAGTCGATGTCACTTCTGACATAATTTTTGGGGGACTCCATGATATCAAGGGCAATATCAAGGCGAGGAGGTGATGGAGATGCCCATTCAAGGGGAGGCATCGAAGGGGATACATATAGCAACTCAGAAGGTCTATGTGGTGCCCTAGAAACAAAAGTATGGCAGGGAGTCTTCGGAGTGGAAGGCAATTTAGTTGCGTCCGGTATATCAGAAGGTATATTGGATGTATGGGAGGGTCCTGGTACAGGAACATCCCGCATACCATTTAGCAAGTAGGAGGTGGAAGACAATGGAGCTTCATCCATATTATCAGTAAGTACGACAGAATTAAGAGATGTCCCAATGGCCGACATACCCCCCACTTCATATTCTTTTACCATATGAGGGTCAGATGATCTTTGATTATTATCCATATGAGATACAGAGGATGTGTGATTATTTACTAAAGGCATTACCCCCCCATCAACTCGGTTAATAGCAGGACCACTTAATTCATTAGCAAATGGTAATTCCAAATCAGGATGTGCAATATTTACCTCACATTAATTTGCCGATATATATTCCTCATCACTCAAAGATGGCAGAAATGACTTACCCAGATGTAGCACATGATTCCCTCCCGCATCCACATCATCATTAACACATTCTAAACCATTTTTGCTCGCCATGATAGAACGGGAGACTCTAAAGGGCATTGGGCAATTGTTTTTCAAATTCTCCGTTCGGTGACAAATCAGGCATCGGAACAGTAGACCCTAGTAGTCAACCCGTTGCCGATGTCTGCACAAACCCCATATAAGGTCGATATCCCCCGACAAGCCACCTTGGAAGTTTATCTCCACAAGAAGCCATACAATCCGCTTATCAATGGTTCCAATGATACGGGGATCTATATACTTGGTGTTTCCAATGGAATCACCAATCGCCCTTAGAGCTTTCAACATCCAAATCTCAAGGGGCAGCCCAGGAAATTTCACCCTAATCACCTTGCTCTTGGGGGCTTCCATCACTGGGTTGAAATCCAAATACCAGGGAACCAATTGTATAAAACTTTTTACCTGTATCCATGTCCGTTGAATAATCTTTGCAACATCCTCCTCTTTCAAGAAATGAATACTAAACCATTGATTTAATAGCTTACTAACCTTGGGTGAATAACCCAGAATAGGGCTCCAGTGTAGCTTTGCCCATTCCACCATGTCGATCTCTTTGCCATCAACAAACATCCACCGCCCAATTAATGCACGTTTCTGTAAGCTCACCACCCTGCCCCATAGATCGTCATATTCCATAATCACTTCCCTAATCTCCATTTCCGACTTGTAACAGCAGCTCCTTTGATTTCAATGCTTTCCACCCACAGTCTCTTTCCTCCCAGAAACCCTGTCCACGTTGGACCCCCAATAAGCCCCAGCACGAAAAGATGGAGGCGCAACAATAGACTGGGCAACTAAGGATGCATCTTCATCCAGGGGATGTTTGCATCTGTTCTTCGCATCAATAGCAGCAATGTGTGCCTCCTGTGCCGAAATATCAGAACAAAGAATATCAGATGTAATCTTCATCACAGATAAATATAGACTAAGTCACAGCGAGAGGAATTCAAGTGTGCGAACTACGTCACCATCCAATGTGTCCACCAGATGATAAAAGCTGAACCAAAGTGCCCACCTAACCCATTGGATGTCGTGCATCAACCGCGTGGAGAAACCGTACTATACTGATCCATTACATAGGGAGGAGAAAAAAAAATTAAAAAATTTTGTAGGTTGTCAGAGTCTGATCGCCACACATCAATGAGTGTCATCACCCACGGAGTAAAACAACCTGGATCACCACATCCCCATACCCAACTTGTCTCTCATATATCCCAATGTCAGAGAAATCAACAGAGAGATTTTATACTGGTCATGACATAATCACATCGATCTTCCATCAACCTGACCGATGGAAAGAATGAGGAATGTTTGTACTCACCATTGTCCCACCAAATCATCGAAAACATAAAAGAGCCATCTGATACGACAGAATCCCAATCCCCCCATAAATAGGTGTTGCCATATGTATCTAAAAAATCTATCTCCCGACCTAAAATAGAGATACAACTATGATACTGGCAGTAAAATAAACGCTGACAAAATCAACCCCACCTGGTGGCCAGCAAATATGAAAATCCCCCTGCAAAATCTTATGTGCATGTGTCCGTTCCAATCTGAAATTCAAAATGTTGGAAAAACACCCAGTGAGATAATCCTATCCAACATCCAAATAACCAAAAAAAGAGAAAACCCGGCTCAGTAAGATAGATCACAGCAACAGTAGCAGCATCCAGGACATGTCCACCATCGGGAAAATAGTTTGAACCCAAAGTTTTTACAAGGTCTAGAAATTATGATATGCTCAGCCCCTCTCCACCATATATCATACCACCATGAATGATACAAAGTATGTGTTGAAGTGTTAACTTCAACTGCTATGCAGTCTAGAGCCGCCTTCTATTTTTGTCTGGAGGGACTCTGTCACTGGTCGCTTGCCATTTTAGTTGCATTGTCACTTTAATCACCCTTACAATCCTTTATACAGAAAGCAGAGCTTTTGTTCTTGTGTGTGCGTCAAAGATTTTTTTGTTTGAATAGGAGGTCGCGTCACATAGGTCCCACAGACCACGACATAGCAACATGTGGAGGCAGGTTATTGGCTTGCATTATTTTTTGGAGCGGGCTCGCAAGGTCAGTTTCGGACCCGAAGATGTTATAAGCTGAAATGCATAAAGTTTCAGGTTTTTTTTGGGCCTATTCGCAGAGCTCATTTCTGGACCCGAAGAATTTATAAAATCCAGTCAATAAAGCTTTCGGATAACATTTTTTCCCTATGTCAGCATTCAATTTTGCAATGCAATTTTTCTATGCAATTCCGTTTATTGAGTTTGAAGTCCGGCGGGCTCCACCAGGGCAAAGGGTTTCAAAACATTGGTCTTTGGTGTATTTATTTTCAAAAACATCGGGACTAAATCTTGTTTTTTTTATGCGGCATATGGTCACAAAACCTTAGTTTTTAATGTATTTGTTTTGTTATCGCGTGGACCAAAGTCTTTTGACTTTCGGGTATATATATATATATATATAGTTCGTTCTTTTTATGCTGTGACATATAATGAAAAAGCCCGAAGGCTTAGTGTATGTAATTTCACAACAGTGCGTAAAGAGAAAAATATACACACAACAGTGTATTGTTAAAGTGAGGAAAAACAGAGTGTTTAGACAGAGCATTGTATGTGCCATTTTGCAAGAGACAGAGGATTTTAAGCATTGCGTTTCAGAAGCAGTCTATTTTGTAATCCCTTAATAGAGGAATTTTTTTTTTGTAACAGTTTTTTTTAAGTTAATGAAATGGAATTTTTCAAGTGTGCAATCTCTGTCTACCAGCAAGCAATTTTTTTTTAATTTCTCCGTGTTAGAAGGAGAGTATCATTCTCTCTATATTGTTTTGGAATTCTCAGAAATTCCAACATGGTATCGGAGCTAGTCCAGGCTCTTTGAAGGTGTCAAAGAAGCTGAAGGAAGGATTTTTGTTGTAGCAACTTCTCCAGCAGAGTGAAGGCTCAGTCAAAGAATCCAAGGTATTCTCAAGACAAATTTTTTGTGTTACTGTTTGAAGACAATCAGTGTATTTTATAAATTCACAGTCAAGATTTAAAGCATAGTTCAGAGTGCTAGGCATGGCAGGAGCTAGCACAAGCCTGAGTATTGGTAATGCTCAGCTCCCACAGTTCAATGGAAAAAACTATGATTATTGGGCAATCACCATGAGAGACTTGTTTGCCTCTCAAGACTTATGGGAAATTGTTGAGGATGGTTTTGAAGAGCTAGTAGATGAAAATGAGTTTAATGCCTTAACACAAGCAGAGAAGGACTTGTTGAAGAGAAATAAGAAAAATGACTCTAAAGCCGTCTTCTATTTGTATCAAGTAGTACATGAGAGTGTGTTTCCAAGGATATCAGCAGCTAAGAAATCCAAAGAAGCATGGAAAACTCTCAAGACAACCTATCAAGTCATGGAGAAAGTGAAGACAACAAAACTACAATTGCTAAGGAGATATTTTGAGATTATCTGCATGAAGGAGTTTGATAACATAGACTCATTCTTCACACATGTGATTGGAATGGTCACACAGATAAGGTCTCATGGAGAGACACTTGAAGAAAGAAGGATTGTGGAGAATGTTTTGAGGAGCTTACCCTCAAGGTTTGATGTTATAGTCACCACCATAGAAGAGACAAAGTATCTCTCAAACTTTTCAGTTGATGAGCTTCATGCATCACTGATGACGCATAAACAGAGATTGGGTAGAAATGAAAACTCATCTTTGGAGCATGTCTTAAAGACCCAAATGTCTTTTGGAAAAGGAAGAGGTCAAGGCAAAGAAAACAAGAGAGGAAGAGGCAAAAGCCAAAACAGAGGAAGAAGAAGTAGCCCAGCAAATGCTCAAGGAAGGGGCAACAATCAAAATCAGAACCAAGGCCAAAGCAGCAGCCAGAAAAGTGGACAACAACATGCTCATGGACAAAGGTATGAAAAATCCAATGTCCAGTGTCATTATTGTAAAAAATATGGACATTATGCAAATGAATATAGGAAGAAGCAGAATGATATGGGTAATAGACCCAGTGCAAATTTCACTAGAGAAAATATCAGCCAAGATAAATTGTTTTTAGCATGTAATATGGCTGAGGAAAAGAGTGAAGATTTATGATTTTTAGATTCAGGATGTAGCAACCATATGACAGGAAAAATTGCTATGTTTTCTATGTTAGATGAAAATGTGAGGTCTCAAGTCACATTGGGAACAGATAGTAAAATTTCTATCACAGGAAAAGGCATAGTAAATGTCTTGACAAAGAAGGGAGAAAAGAAGAGCATATTTGATGTATATTATGTACCAGGTATGAAATGTAATTTGTTAAGCATTAGGCAGCGCATTCAAAAGGGCTACAATGTTTTCTTTGAAGATGATGTATGCACCATCATGAATAAACCTCCAAGAAAACAATGTATTGATGAAATAAGGATGACAAGGAACAGAATGTTCTCTCTCAGGATGAGGGCAGATTTGAAGAATGGAGAAGAAATGGCAGCAGTGACACAAGAGGCTTTCCAAAGAGAAGCAAAAGATGAGAATTGGTTATGGAATTTGAGATTTGGACATCTCAACTTTGGAGGTCTTAATTTGTTACATAGGAACGGAATGGTAAGAGGATTACCATTGATTGAGAAACTAGACAGCCTATGTGAAGGTTGTATCTTGGGTAAACAACACAAAGAAAATTTTCCATCAGGAAAAAGCATAAGGGCAAAAGCACTCTTAGAAATTGTCTACTCAGATTTATGTGGACCAATGCAAACACCATCACTTACAAGAAACCACTATATGTTAACTTTTATTGATGATTTTACAAGAAAAACTTGGGTTTATTTTTTGAAAAATAAAAGTGAAGTGTTTGAAAAATTCTGCAATTTCAAAGCACTTGTTGAGAACCAAAGTGAGCAGCATATCAAAGTCCTTAGGATTGATAGAGGAGGTGAGTACATCTCTAAAGAATTTCTGAGTTTTTGCAGAGAAAATGGCATACACAAGCAATTTACAGCAAGGTACACTCTGCAGCAAAATAGAGTTGCCGAAAGGAAAAATAGGACAATCATGGATATGGTACGGAGTATGCTAAAGGAAAAACATTTGCCAAATGATTATTAGGCTGAAGCTGTACATTGTGCAGGGTATGTACTAAATAGATGCCCAAAAAAAGTAGTAATGAACAGAGTTCCAGAAGAAGCATGGAGTCTGATAAAACAAGGAGTCACCCACATGAAAGTTTTTGGTTGTGTGGCTTATGCACACATTCCAGATCAACTAAGGAAGAAGTTGGACAGCAAGGGGGAGAAGTGTATTTTTATTGGATATAGTGAGGAATCTAGAGCTTACAGGTTGTATAACCCATCCACCAAGAAATTTATTGTGAGCAGAGATGTTCAGTTCATTGAGGAAGAAGTTTGGGATGGAAGCATTGAGAAAATAGTCAACGTAAAGAACTGTTTGTCTCATGATGAAAATGAAGATGATATGGATGAAATACATCCATCATTAGCACCACTACCTCCACCAACACAAGGGCAGCAAGGAACACCACAAGTTGGAGTAAGAACACCCTTGAGAAGTAATGAGAGTGCTTCTCCAAGTAAACCACAAGGAGATGATTCGAGTGCTACTTCAAGCACTTGTACACCAAATGAAAGAGGAACACAGTTCAGAAATTTAAATGACATTTATGAACAAGAGGCAGCAAATGAAGGTATGAACTCTTTATTTTCTTTGTATTTTCATGTTGATGATCCTATTCATTTTGAAGAAGCCATTAAAGATAAGAAGTGAATAGAAGCTATGGATGAAGAGATTAATGCCATAGAGAGAAACAAAACATGGGATTTAGTTGAACTCCTAAAAGGTAAGGAAGTCATTGGAGTTAAATGGGTCTATAAGACCAAAAGTAATGCTGAAGGTAAAATTGAGAGACACAAGACCAGACTTGTTGTCAAAGGATACAAGCAACAACATGGGAGAGAGTATGAGGAAAATTTTGCACCGGTTGCAAGAATGGAAACTGTGAGAGCAGTGTTGTCCATAGCAGCACAAAACAAATGGAAAGTTTACCAAATGGATGTGAAATCAACATTCCTAAATGGAGTGTTAATGGAAGAGGTTTATATTGAACAACCTCTAGGCTATGAAAAGAAAGGCCAAGAGCACAAAGTGTGCAGATTGAAGAAAACTCTTTATGGGCTGAAACATGCACTAAGAGCATGGTACAGTAGGATAGATTCCTATCTACTGGAAAATGGGTTTGAAAAATGTGAGGGAGAACCCATCTTATACATCAAGGAGAAAGATGGTAAGATGCTGATTGTTGTTTTATATGTTGATGATGTGATCTTTACAGATAATGATGATTACCTTGTTGAAAATTTTAAGAAGGTCATGAAAGATAAATTTGAAATGAATGATATGGGTTTGCTGAAATATTTCTTAGGAATAGAAGTAAAGCAAAATGAAAATAAAATTTTTATCTCTCAAGAAAAGTATGTGAATGAAGTTTTGAAGAGATTTAACATGCAGGATTGCAAGACAACAATTACTCCCATAGTGATGGGATTAAAACTCAGCAAAGAGGATAGCGGCAAGGATTTTGATCCTAGTTTGTACAAGAGCATAGTTGGCAGCCTCATGTATTTGACTGCAACTAGGCCAGATATTATGCATGCTATTAGTTTAATTTCCAGATTTATGGAGAGGCCAAAAGAAGCACATTAGCAAGCAGCAAAAAGAATTTTGAGGTATGTGAAAGAAAATAAAAGGTATGGTATTTTGTATACCACTTCAGACAATTCTGAGTTAATTGGTTACACTGACAGCGATTGGGCTGGAAGTGTAGATGACCGAAAAATTACTTTTTGTTATGTTTTTACATGGGTTCAAGAGCCATTTCATGGGATTCTAAGAAACAACCTATTGTAGCATTATCTACAACAGAGGCAGAGTATGTGGCAGCTACAGCAGTAACATGTCAAGCAGTGTGGATGAGGAGAATGTTAAGGAGTTTATGTCAAGAATAGGTAAAAGACACAGTGATTTATTGTGACAATAGCTTAGCCATAGCATTGTCTAAAAATTCTATGTTTCACAAAAGGACAAAGCACATAGATGCTAAGTTTCACTACATCAGGGAGTTAGTGAACAATGGTGAAATTATTTTAAAACATTGCAGGACTCAGGAGCAATTTGCTGATATACTTACAAAGCCACTGGGGCATAAAAGCTTTGAATATTTGAGAAAATGCATGGGTATGACTGATAACCCAGCAGTTGAACTTAAGGGGGAGTGTTGAAGTGTTAACTTCAACTGCTGTGCAGTCTAGAGCCGCCTTCTATTTTTTTCTGGAGGGACTCTGTCACTGGCCGCTTACCATTTTAGTTGCACTGTCGCTTTAATCACCCTTACAGTCCTTTATATAGAAAGCAAAGCTTTTGTTCCTGTGTGCACGATAAAGTTTTTTTTGTTTCAACAGGAGGCCACGTCACATAGGTCCCACAGACCACGTCACAACAACACGTGGAGGTAGGTTATTGGCTCGTATTATTTTTTGGAGCGGGCTCGCAAGGTCAGTTTCGGACTCGAAGATGTTATAAGCCGAAATGCATAAAGTTTCGGGTTTTTTTTGGGCTCGTTCGTAGAGCTCATTTCCGGACAAGAAGACTTTATAAACTCCAATCAATAAAGTTTTTTAGATAACATTTTTTCCCTACGTCAGCTTTCAATTTTGTAACGTGATTTTTCTATGCAATTCGGTTTATTGAGTTTGAAGTCCGGCGGGCTCCACCAGGGCAAAGGGTTTCAAAACATTGGTCTTTGATGTATTTCTTTTCAAAACCATCGAGACTAAAGCTTGTTTTTTTTATGAGGCATATGGTCACAAAACCATAGTTTTTAATGTATTTGTTTTGTTATCGCGTGGACAAAAGTCTTTTGACTTTCGGATATATATATATATATATATATATATATATATATATATATATATATATATATATATATATATATATATATAGTTCATTTTTTTTATGCTGCGACATATAATGAAAAACCCCAAAGGCTTAGTGTATGTAATTGCACAGCAGTGCGTAAAGAGAAAAATATACACACAACACTGTATTGTTAAAGTGAGGAAAAACAGAGTGTTTAGACAGAGCACTGTATGTGCCATTTTGCAAGAGACAGAGCATTTTAAGCACTACGTTTCAGGAGCAGTCTATTTTGTAATCCCTCAACAGAGGAAGTTTTTTTTTTGTAACAATTTTTTTTAAGTTAATGAAATAGAAGTTCTCGAGTGTGCAATCTCTGTCTACCAGCGAGCAAATTTTTTTTAATTTCTCTGTATTAGAAGGAGAGTATCATTCTCTTTGTATTGTTCTGAATTTCTCAGAAATTCCAACAGTATGAGAATCCGTATCCGATAATGATTCAAGATTAGAGTTTTGATACCTGGCGTTTAACATTTGCCCCAAAAACAAGTTTCAGCATGGCCCTCTGTATTATAATCGCAGACAATATCATCAATCCAATCATAATCAACTCCTCATATTCCGATAGCATTTTAATCATACAGAGAATGCCCAAACGAAAAACCACCCCAGAAGTAATTTTGGATGGAACATTACATAGTCAGACCAATATACTTCATTCCCCAGTTAAGTGTGAAATTTTTCACATCAAAATGATACTCCTTCTAAACCTATATCATATGTCAACGGTCCATAAAAGAAGCCTCATGTTTCAGCACCCCAGGCTTTCTACCAAGAAATCCACAGACTATTCTCACCAAATCACACATAATTTTGACAAAAATTCCTCTGTAAACAAAATACCTCAACTAACTAACTGTACCTCATGGCAGAAAAACTATTCTCACCAGCGCAAAACTCTAATCCTCTTCCCATTCACGCAGGCGTTGCCATTCCACTGTCCACAAACTTACTCCTATGTGCTAAAATTGCGGTGTCGCCCACGACTGCATCAAATTGCTGCCAAGCCTCTCTTCGGAGAGAAAGAAAAATCTTCTTTCCCCTGCATAATTCTGCATATGTGGATTTTCCAAGTAAGGTTAAATCTGAATTTATACATAACCGGCAGGAGGTTGGCAGATCCTAAATTTAGAAGAAAACAATGCTCTTGTGAAATAGGGTGTGCAATAATAGATGGAAGAAAGAGGTATTACAGAAGTGTTGGAACTCAAGCTTGTGAGCTTCGAGGAGGAGATGAGCATGGCTATGAAAGTAGGAATCATCTGCACAGGTGCCCTGCCCAAGAAGGGGTCATCAACAACGAAGATGATAGAGATGCTGCAGGATACCAATCCCCCGTAGAAGGCCATGAAATTTGTTTCCTTACAATTATAAGGAGTTCATTACTTGCATGATGGTTATTGCATTTGATCTGGACTTCAAGAATCTCTGTATTTGCTGCCACTTTTTAGCATCTAAGTTTGCTTCGGCTTTGTTATGTGTAAGTTTCGAGTTTAACTCTAATATTAATACCCAAACAACAGCTTGCATTTGTAGCTTGTTATGATTCATATTCAGAGTTAAAATGGTTATACACTTCAGATGTTATTGGTTACAGTTTTTATGATAGACATTTAATTCTAGATGATTAAATTTTGTATTTAATTCTGGAGATTTTTTACAGTGAATTTAGAAATAAAAAAAGTCAACTAAAAATATTGAATGTCCTACACTGCAGTTTAATATCTAGAAATTTCAAATTCCACAAAGAAAGTGCACTTGTTACAACTAAGTAGCAAAATGTATATTATTAATAATAAGATTTATTACATGTATAATTAGTGATTATTACTTTATAGATTAATATTATTATTATTAGATAATTATAAATGGTTATTAATTTAATAGGGACGTTTATTTTAGAATTTAATTTAATTATCAATTTTAGATTTTTTACAATTTTAATTTAATTATCAATAAATATTAAGTAATCTCTATGAAATATGTTGGAATATTTATAATAATATTTATAGATCAAAGATTAAGTTTTAGCTCTAAATAAATAATATTTTTTTAATTAATTTGTCTCAAATTAATTAATTAAAAAACAATGTCATATCAACAAATATTATATTGGGCGTTTGGTATTGATAAACCATGGTATTTTCTCTTGGTTTTGTAAGAAAAGTTATTTACAAATTCAGAATTCCTATGGTAAAGTAAAGATGAAAATTATTACGTGTTGAGAGAGATTTTTAGGAAAAATCACATTAAAAAACTTTTAGTCTACCCTTTTCAAATCATTTAATATATATAGTTCATCTTCAAAACAAATTTTTTTTTATATGATTTTTACCAAAAATATCTCTCAACATTCATAATATTATTACATATATTTTTAAAATAAATAAATATATTAAATCTATATACTAATTTTCTTTTTAATTAATAATAATATTTTTTTAAATAAAATTATAATCTAATTAATTTTTATAAACCTATATTAGTAAAAAATGATTGTTAGTAATATGATTGTTAGTTTTTGATCCCGAGTCTCATCCAAAGGGAAAAGAGGTGTGGTGCTTTACCATTAAGATCCGACTCCCTTCGAAGTTGATGCCGAATTCACTTTGCCCGAATCTTATGACTACTTTCCCTACTTGTCATATTTGAAACTTTCCCTACTGGTCATATTCTTATTTCAAAGGGCCAGTGAAAGGGAACAAAAACTTTTAAATTTTGTCCACATATATTGATAAGGTGGGTAAATAGAATACAGGAATAATTGAACAGATAAGAGGTATTGCGGATTCACATTTATTATGTCTTTGTGCATATTTTAAGATTAATGATTTGAACAAACCATTGAATATTTCATTGTTGAACTAAACCAGCCTAGATCCATCTAACTCCGGATCTATCATGCGCCGAGAGGGATCAAATCTCTCGAGGTGCAAACCTATTTTTTGAGTGCAAAACTTGAGGAAAGGTTTGCACCTCGAGAGATTTGATCCCTCTCGGCGCATGATAGATCCAGAGTTAGATGGATCTAGGCTGGTTCCAGTCGGAGGCATCAACGTCACATTTTTCATATTATTAAAATTTTTGTATATTTTTGAGATGTAAGATAGATCTAGGCTGGTTTCAGTCGTGTGCTACCAAGGAAAATCTATCAAAGATATGATTAATTTTATCAGTAATATGTAAATATATCAAATATTAATATAATCATTTTAAATATGCTAAATATTTATGAGATTAACTTGGTCATTTTAATTTTAAATTTTCTTAGTTACCTTAGTTAGTTGAGATGATAATTATTGTTACTAACTATAATGATGAAATATTTTTTTTAAATGCAAAGTGACAATAATAGTGTTGAAAGATAGAAAATGTGAATAATAAGAACGTACTCATGTTACAATCAATCTCAAACTATTTTCTTCTACTATTCTTATTTCCTCCCTTGTTAGTTTTGTTATCTTTTCATATCGATTATATGAAAAAGAAAATTTAAATCATAAACCATTTAAATCTTTAGCTTGATCTGTTGTAGTAAACATGATACCTTGTCTCTCTTGCTCTCCAATATTAATAGCTTAAATTACTATAACACAAAAATCAATCTACATTGTTAATAACTTTTTGTGCTTACACTAAAATCAATGCATATTGTTAATCCAATCACTTTAATATTAATATACCGTCATATATCCAATTATATCAAATCATAAATCAACATATACATTGAAATCAATGCATTTAATGCAAGCAATCAAATAAGATTAGAAAATAACTTCTACTTTGAAATCAATGCACCTACTGCAATCAATCAAATAAGATTAGAAACCAACATCTACACTGAAATCAATGCATTTACTCAAAGTAATCAAATAGGATTAGAAATCGCCATATACACTGAAATCAATGCATTTAGCGCAAACAATCAAATAGTATTAGGAATAATCTACATTGAAATCAATGCATCTAGTGCAAGCAATCAAATATAATTATAAGTCGACGTCTAAATTGAAATCAACACATCTAGTGCAAGCAATCAAATATAATTATAAATCGACGTCTAGATTGAAATCAACACATCCAGTGCAAGCAATCAAATAGTATTAGGAATCATCACCTACACTGAAATCAATGCATCTAGAGCAAGTAATCATATATCATAGAAATAAATATCTACACTAAAATCGATGCATCTAGTGCAAATAATCAAATAGGATTATAAATCACCATCTCCACTTAAATCAATCCATCTAGTGCAAGAAATATTCTTCCCTCTCTCCACCCTCCATCCATATCTATATCCCCATCCATCTTTTTTTTTTTTTGTCTCTATCTAACCCCCCTAAACACACACGCTCTCACACTCCATATATATCATTCTCTTTGTCGATCACCCTCTCTCCCCATCTCTCTCTTCTTCCCTCTCTTCCCCTTCTCTCCCTCTCCCCCACTAATATCTCTCTTTCCTCCTTTTGTCCTCTCTCTCTCTCTCTGTCCATCTTCCTTATCATTCACTCTCTCTCTCTAGGAACCAACATCTACACTGAAATCAATGCATTTACTCAAAGAAATCAAATAGGATTAGAAATCGCCATCTACACTGAAATCAATGCATTTAGTGCAAACAATCAAATAGGATTAGAAATCATCTACATTGAAATTAAGTCATCTAGTGCAAGTAATCAGATACAATTATAAATCAACATCTAAATTGAAATCAACAATTTCAGTGCAAGTAATCAAATTGTATTAGAAATCACCACCTACACTGAAATCAATGCATCTAGTGCAAGTAATCAAATATCATTAGAAATAAATATCTACACTAAAATCAATGCATATAGTGCAAATAATCAAATAGGATTATAAATCACCATCTCCACTTATATCAATCCATCTATTGTGAGAAATATTCCTCCCTCTCTCCACCCTCCATCCATATCTATATTCCCCTCCATCTTTTCTTTTCTGTCTCTCTATCTCACCCCCCTAAACACACACACTCTCGCAATCCATATATATCTCTCTCTTCTTCCCTCTCTTCACCTTCCATCTATATCTCTATCTTCCCCCTCTCTCCCTCTCTCTCCATCTTCCTTATCACTCATTCACTCTCTCTCTCTCCACCTTTCTCTCTCTATTTCTTTCTTCTTACCTCTCTCCCCCTCCCCCTCCAAGTCCATCTCTCTTTCCCTCCCTCTCTCCACTCTCTCACATCCTCTCTCTTCCTTCCTCTCTTTCCCTTTCTCTCCCATCTCTCTCTCCCTCTCTCTCTTCACCCACCAACTATGTTACTATATCCCTCCCTCTCTCCTTATATCTCCTTCTCCCCCCTTATCTCCATCTCTCCTTATTTGTCTCCTTATCTCAGCCCCAAACATACATGCTCTCTCCCTCTCTCTCCATTGTCACTCCTTCTCTCTCTCCACTTCTCACTCTCTATATTTCTTATTTCCTACATCTCTCCCCCTCCAACTCCATCTCTCTTATCGATCCCTCTCTCCTCCTCCTCTCTCAAGTCATCTCTCTTGTCCTTCCTCTTTCTCTCTCTCCCCTAAATCCCTCTCTCTTCCCTGATCTCTCTCTCTCTCTCTCTCCAATACTCTCTCTTCCCCCATCATTCTCCTCCTCTCTCTCCCTTTCTCTCCCACCTCTCTCTCTCTTTTTTCTCTCCAATCCTCTCTCTTCCCCCATATCTCTCTCTCTCTCTCTCTCTAATCCTCTCTCTTCCCCCAGCCCTTTCTTTCTCTCTCTCTTTCCACTCCTCTCTCTCTCTAATCCTCTCTCTTTCCACCCCTTTCTCTCTCCAACTACATTACTATATCCCTCCCTCTCTCCTTCTCACTTCTTCTCTCCCCCCTTCTTTCCATACATCTTACTTTGTCTCTTTATCTCACCCCTAAATATACACACTCTCTCTCCATCTCTCCCTTATCACTCTCTCTCTCTATTTCTTCTTAGTTATGTAAACTAATGAACATAAATATTCGTAAATATAAAGCAGATTATGGAGTAAATATGAAAAGAGGTTTTATTTACTTACCATACCTCTAGTTTATTTATATTTTTATTTATTTACCATACCCCTTTTCTTTACTATGGTATTTGGAACATAGGCTTGTTATATAATTAGATTTTTATTTATAATCCTATTTGATATATTGTTGTTTATTTACCTTACCTCTTTATGCCTCTTTTATATTTATTTATTTACCATACCTCTTTATATCTATTTTATATTTATTTATTTATTTATCATACTTGTTTATACCTCTTTTATATTTATTTATTTACCCATGGTATTTGGCCCATGGTATTCATCCCATAGGCTTCATCTAAATAAAACCTCTTTTTAAAGTTTTTTTTAAATATACAAAGGTTTCTGGAATAAATATAAAAAGAATTTTTATTTATTTACCATATATCTAGTTTATATATTTTTTTATTTATTTACCATACTTTTGGAGTAAGTATATATTCATTTTACAAATATTTAATTAAAAGAAATATTAAAAGATTTTGGATTTTGATTGTTTGTGTTGAATTAACTCTTTTCCTTTGATTATTGTAAATTTACAATTAAAACCATGATGGTTTGTGGTGATTCACAAAGAGACCGAATATATATTGAATTATTTCAGAATAAATTTACATTCAACCATTTTTAAAAGAAAATCAATTAAGTGAAATAATAATCTACACTTAACCACTTACCTCATTGAAAATCAATTAAGTGAAATAATAATCTACCCTAAAAATATGAAATTAACCACCTACTCAAGGGAAACCCATTTTAGGATATTGATAACACATTTCTTTACATTAAAAAATGGGCATCATGAAAGTCAATAGTAGTTTGAGAACCCGAAATGTTGAAAGTCAATAGTAGGTTGAGCACCCGAAATGGTCTTCATAGTTATCATCATGAAATGACATATTATCTCACCTTCGAAATGTGGCCTTCCACTAACCATCATTAGTGGGTGGACCGATTTGCGCATATATGGATCTCATGGTGTAAGTGCAACCTCCCATTATTCAGCCTATGGTTCTCGATCCCAAACTTTATTATATTCAAAATATGTTAGTGAATAGCCGCCCATCAATAACGTTTAGGTTAATTTCAGACATGTTTTATTTTAATAATGGTGAGAGCAGGGAAGATTTCAAAGGTACGCCCATCAGGATATAAAAAGGTATTAACAGGGCGAGGAATGAGTCGTAAACCTTGGCCTCCTCGATACGACTACGTCTTTCTTACATATTATTCATTCTCTATTCATGCTCGGCACCGGGCAAATTTGCTAAAACCTAATTTTTTTTTTTTTTTTTTTTTAATAACACTAAACCTCAACCAAAAAATTCTAATAGGTAATCTACCTAATGTAAAATTTGTAATTCTTCTTTCAGTTAACCCTATTTACACATCATTCTCACAACATTCTCATAGATGTAGAGGCATATTAATTGTTGTTTACATCTGCGTTACTGACAGCATTTCCCATTATCTTCAGTGGATTCTGAAGCCTATGTATTGGCTGAGAAAAGGTTAATATATTAAATTCTAATTCGATACACGACTGCCTGTAAAATTCTAATTCGATACACAGCTGCCTGAAAAATTCTGGTTCTGGTTGACTTGAATTGAGCATCGTAAAGGAAAAACTGATCCATCTAACAGTGATAATTGGAAGGGCTGAAGATCGAAATTCGATAACCCTATTCTTGCATTTGACAGTTAAAAATTGGATTAAACCCTCTCCCACTACTTCTCTGATTTGTGCCACTATTTAATAACAGGTTTAATGCGTTCAAAATGATGCAGAAAATAGTGCGATTCTCCGAGCTGGAAAAAATTGTGGGCAGATGGACCTTTTTATACCTTACGTACTTTCGACCCCTATTTAATAACAGGTTTAATACTCAAAATTCTAGAAAGAATATCGTAATGGAAGTGATGGTTTCGACTACGAAACAATATATACGACTCACCTCTATAATATATAGCCTGGGCAGCAGCGCGGTGCAGAACAAAAAATACGACTAATATATAGCCTGGGCAGCAGCGCGGTGCAGAACCAAAAATACGACTATACGACCATCGTAATGGAAGTGATGGTTTCGTCTATACAGAACCGCGCCACAGAACCCTCACCTCTATGTTCGATCGAGCTCAGGAGCTTCCAGTTCAAACCGCACCACAAAAGGAAATACTACTCACCTCTATGTTCGATGAGAGCTAAGTTATTTTAATTTTTTTTGTTTATTTATATGATTGTTAAAACTTATTTGTTAAGTCGACAATGATTCAATCAACAATGAGGACATGACCCACCTGACATCGAGATCATACTGGACTGTAGATGCGCCTCTCGGCGCAAAGAGGAGTTGATAAAATGTAACCGCATTGGATGGCAGCCGTGAAATTTGCTTTATCATTTCACCGTATTTTCTTTCTTAAAGCATTGTTTTCCATTAACCTCTATTTTAAAATCATTTTAACTTTGTTTAGAATAAAAATGGTGTCCGATATTGTTAGTTGGATGTTTGCTGTAATTTATGATATGATTTGTTTAATAGTTAAATTATTTAATAATTTCGTTTTGATTTTCTGATTATGAATGTATATGTTTTATGAGTTGAATATATGTAATTTAAATAAAAATGTTTATTAATTTTACAATAGGTAGGTTAAAATATAATTTATATATATATATATATATATATTACTAATAAATTTATATAAATGGATTGGTAAAGAAAAGTATTATTTGTGAGTATAAATTAAAATAATGATTTATACTTGTAATTATCATAATTTTTTAAAATGGAAGTTTTACAGTATGTGTAAGTTAAAGGTTTACAACAAAGGTTTATACTTTGAGTTTGAGGATTGTAGTAGTTCTTGGTAATCTTAATTTGGTGGATGATCTAGAGGTTGGGGTTGCAATATTCACACTTGTAGGTCGGTTAATATCTTATTTTTATGTTAGCAGTTAATGAAAAGTCCACGGTTGAGGGAAGTGATAGAATGGGGGATGCAATGGATTATTCATTCGATCGTAGTGACTATAGCCTTATTTGGAGAGAGATGCCACCTCAAGATCATAAGGTGGAGGTTTGGGGACAATTAGCACAATGGATCTGGGAGTTAATGCTACACTTCAGCCTCATAAGAGGGTAATAAGGGTTGTTTCTTTCATCTCCCCTCTTGCATGCCCTCTTGAAAAAAGTAAGGGTTTAGATCTGGTGTTAGGGTATCATATTTCACTATGGTTGTATCAACTGTGGATGCATGTGGTGAAGAGAACATCACTGCTCCTCAGGATGACCAATTTTTGGGTACCCTCATAGAGGAATTTCATGAACTCAAGCAGTCCCTTAATGAGGCGACTTATCCAAGTGGATATTTCTGGCCACTCGTCTATTCCACTTGGGCCCCCAACATTGTTTCTTTTAGTTTCCTTAATTGTAACACAATTTACTATTTTTTGTAGTTTTTTGGGTCCTAAACTTCCAAAGTAGTTTTGAGGCCTTAAATGTTAGAAAATTATATATTACAGAGCAATGAAACAGATAAAAATATGTAGAAATATAAACATAGAAAACATATGAAACAAGAGAGACACAAATATATGTGGTTCACCCAACTTGGGTATGTCCACGAAGAAATAGTCAGTCATTCCTTTATATTATCCAACAAAATAAAGAGACACAACCTACAACAGATCCATTGTAATATCCTCTACTCTCCCACACAACCCCCCTTTCTCTTTCTCGCTCAGAATACAAATACCAAACATAGCTGCAATACAATACCCTTGTGTGAACCGAGGGGTTTCTTTCTAGGGAAAAAAACCCTAAGTTAAACACAACTTCTATCGTCAAATCATCCGCCTAATGAATGACCCAAATTGACTACAAAATTACAATAATTTACAAAAAAAAATTACATGTATTTTTAGCTTTAGTGGCACTGCCCTCGAATCCTTGCTAGGGGGGGTTCAGAACCCCCTGATGACGATCAAATGATGGGAAATGTTGCCGCCTCGTTAAGAACAGGGGTTTAACACGACGATAAATCTAAATAAAGAATATAACCAAGTTCCACACCCAAAAATATCCCACCTAGAGACTGATTGTAGCAACTCCATCGCTGCTTCATTTGTTGGAAAATTATTCCACTTTGGACTTGGTCATCTTCAACATCATACTTGAAGACCAATTGAAACTAAGCAGAATCTCATTTTTCGCTAGTTAAAACTTTTGTTAACATATCTGCGAGATTCTGGCAAGTGTGTATCTTTTACAACTTCAACTGTCCATCTTCCAACACTAACCGTATGAAATGATACTCAAGCTATATATGTTTAGTCTTGGAATGAAATGTTGTGTTCTTTGTAAGATGAATGGAACTCTGGTTGTCATTGTATAATATTCCCATATCCTGCTTCTTACATCCATAAACCTTTATAACCAAATCATTTTTTTACTAGCCTCTGTAGCAGTAACATATTCTTCTCTCGTTGTTGAAAATGCAACAACACTTTTCACTTTGGAAACCCAACTGACAGTTGTTCCACCTATAGTAATTACATACCCTATAGTGCTCCTCTTGGTTATCTCTATCACCTGCCATATCTGCATCAAGATATCCCTGTAGAGAAATGTTTGAACCACCAAAGAATAATGCTTGATTTGTGGTACCTCTAAAATACCTAAGAATCCATTTCACTACCATCCAATGTTCTTTTCTTGGATTTTTCATGTACCTACTTACAACTCTCACTGCATATGCAATATCAGGCCTTGTGCAGACCGTTGCATACATTAAGCTTCCAACTACTAATGCATATGGAACTTTAGACATATAATCCATTTCTTCTTGGGTCATGGGGTACATTTGCTTACTAAGATTGAAATGGCTAGCCAAAGTGTACTAACTGGTTTTGCATTTTTCATATTAAATATTTCCAAAACCTTTTGTATGTACTCATTCGGAGACAATGTTAATTTTTTTATTTTTCGTGTCTCTAGCTATTCTCATACCAACGATTTGTTTTGTAGCTCCCAAATCCTTCATTGCAAATGAATTTTCCAATTTTCCTTTGGGTACATTTATTTCCTGCATGTTAGACCCTGCAACAAGCATGTCATATACATACAATAACAATATAATATAGCTATCATCATTTTGTTTTTTTGAGATAAACACAATGATCAGAGTGACATCTATTGTAACCTTGATTTGGATTTATGCAGGAAAAAAATGAAATACATAAATACACATCAAAGTAGAGATGCAGCAGAAATAAAACTTAATTTCATTAATAGCAAACAACTGAAATATGCTTACAGACATAATGAAAATAAACTAGCTAGGGCGCTGGTAGCTTATCTCTGAGAAGAGATGTGGCAGCTACAGGCCTTTGAACTTCGTTACAATGAGGCTCAAGGGCCTATTTATTATTGATAAATAATGAAAAACCATAAAAATCCAAAAGCCTAACACTAGGAGATGAATTGCCAAAACTATGGGCCCTGTTTGGGTAAATTGGTACATCAATATTCCTGGGGACATAACTTTGGCATACGATCTCCATTTGATGCCCACAATACCTCGTTAGAAATATATATCTGAGGACTACAACTTTTGATGTGAGAAACATCGAAGGAACTTCCATGTGCTCCCCAATTTTCCAAAAAATGTTGTGTAGGGCCTAAAAACAACTGCATAAGTTCAAGACCCGAAAAATTTCTAAAAATAGTAAACTGTGCTACAATTAAGGAAACTGAAAAACTCAAAGAAACAATGGTGGGGCCCCAAGTGGAATAGGTGGGTGGCCACAAATATCCACCTAGATCATTTGAAAGAAACAATGGTGGGGCCCCAAGTGGAATAGGTGGTTGGCCACCAATATCCACCTAGATCATTCCTCCCCCCTTAGGAAGAAATGGTACCCGTTGCGTTGAGTTCCTCAATGAGATAAGGAAAATTTTGTTGAAGTTGGTCCTTGGTGAACCATTTTCCTTGGTGCAGGAGTTGGCTAGCTTTCACAACCTAATATAGTTGGATCTTCTGCTGGAGAGTGTTCTTGATTTGCATGTCCATGATATGATTCGTGGTGGTCTGTTCCATGCAGTATGGGTTCAACTCTGTTGGTGTGAGTTGTTTTGCAATGTCAGAGGTGTCGATTAGAGGTGGGAAGTAGGGCCGAAGGTGGTCCACATTGAACACTGGGGTAGACCAATGAATGGTGGAATACTGAGCTCGAAGGCATTGGCCCCTATAGCCTTGGTGGATGAAGCTTGTGGTGGGGTTTAGTGAGGCACTCCTTCTATAAATGTAGCCACAATTTGTCACCCACCTGAAAGTTTTGTGGCACCCGATGTTGATCATGTTGTTGCTTGTACTTAGCATTGGCTCTGTCCAATATGTCATGAACCTGTTGGCAGATGTGGTGAATGTGCTCAATGAAGTTGTTTGCCTTGTCAGCTTCAGAATGTACATGAGCCGAATAGACTTGAGTAGCCGCAAATGGAATGTCTATGCCAATGGGACATAGTGGTTGGAATCCCAAGCCCACTTGAAAGGGGTTGTGGTTGTTTGAGCTGTTGACAACCGAGTTATAATTGTGTTGTACATAGGGAAGGCTCTCATCCCATGTGCGTGGATGGTTTGAATTGTACATGCGTAGATTGTGTATGATCATCCTGTTGACGACCTATGTCTAGCCATCAGTTTGGGGATGGAAAGTTGTGGACTTGGTGAGCTTGTTGCCCAACATTGACCAGAGGTTGGACCAAAATGTGCAGAGGAACCTCTTGTCCCGACCTTAGATTATAGACAGTGGGATCCCAAAGTGTACCCACACTCGTTCAAAGAAGAGTTTAGCAGTGAATTCTATTGTAATATTCTTCTTGCAAGCCGCCATAATGGCCATCTTCGAGAATCTGTCGACAACCCTGAAAACTGAGTCATTTCCATGCTTAGTATAAGGAAGGCCCGGCATGTAATCCATGGAAATGGATTCCCAAGGTCGACTAGGGGTAGGTAGCGGAGTATAGAGGCCTTGCTTCTTAATGGTTGGTTTGGAAATACGCAAGAAGTTTTGGATTTTATGTACTTCCTAACATCTTGTCAAAGGTTCGGGCAATAGAAATACTTTTGGAGTACGACCATTGTTTTCTCGACTGAAAAATGCCCAACGACTTGACTATAGTGTGCTTCCTAGATCATCTTGGCATGTTTTCTTGAAGGAACAGAAAGGTGTCCCAGGTGACATAATAGTGCATCATGGAGATGAAAGTTTGGAACTTGCGTACCCTCCTAATTCTAGATCACTCTTGTAGAAAAGCGGCCAATCAAAAGTCTCGTGCCCACAAGAGTTGAGAATGGTCGTTAGCACCATGATTGATGGTCACCTAAGGCAGTCTGTAACAATATTGGTTCTACCCTTCTTGTACTTGATGTTCAAATGAAACTGTTGCAGATATGTCAACCACTTACTATGGTGATCATTCTGTAATTTCCCTTGCGTTTGTATGAAATTCAATGGTTGGTGGTATGTGTGGATGACCATTTCCTTCCCCAAAATGTAATGCTTCCATTGTCAGCAAGCATGCATAAAGGAATAAATTTATTTGTCATAGGTTGGATACTTGCGGACTGTGTCGAACAATGCTTCACTGTGATATGCCACTGGATGCCACTGTTGAGTAAGAACTACCCTAATAGCATAGTCAGAGGCATCTATCTCGATCTCAAATGGTTTTTGCAAGTCTAGTAATGTCAGCACTCGGGTATAGTAGAGGCGATGTTTTAATTCTATGAATGCCTTCTGTTGAGATTCAGACCAAATGAATTTTTCTTTCGCTCCTCCCTTGGTGACTTGACTCAAGGGCCAAGTGACATGAGAGAATCCTAACATGAACATGCGGTAGAAATTATCAAGGCTCAGAAATTTGCGAAGCTCTGTTAGAGTGGTTGGGGCCGACCAATCCCGAATGAATTGGATCTTGGTTGGATCCACATGCACCCCCCACTCATCAATAATGTATCCCATATAATAAACCTCGTTCATGCCAAAAGTACACTTCTCCAAATTGGCACACAACTTATGTTGCCGCAGTGTTTGGAGGACCTGTCGAATGTGGTGGAGGTGCTCTTCCCAAGACTAGCTGAAGATCAAGATGTCATCCAAGTACACTACTACAAATGGGTTGGTGAATGGTCATAAGATGTTTTCCATCAACCTCATGAAGGTTGTGGGAGAATTTTTCAACCCGAAAGGCATGACCAGCCATTCAAAAAGTCCCACCTTAGATTTGAGGGTAGTCTTCCACACATCGGAGAGTTTTATTGGTACTTGGTGATACCCGGCCTTCAAGTCGATCTTGATGAAATATTTCACCCCTTTGAGTTGGTCTAGAAGTTCATCAATCAATGGGATCAGATACCTATTCCAAATAGTGATCTTGTTTAGCGCTTGATAATCAATATAGAGTCTTCAAGTCCCATCCTTATTCTGCACTAACAAGATCGAGCTCCCATAGGGCAATGAACTCAACCAGATGTGACCTTTCTGCAACAACTCTTGAATGTGCCTCTTGATTTCATCATTTTCCATAACAGAGCGCCGATAGATCGGTCCATTGGGAAACAATGCACATGGGGTTAGATTTATGGGGTGTTTGACTTGACAGTGTAGAGGCACCCTTTGGGTGAGGTGAATATGTCCCCATACTCCTCCGTGACCTTGTTCATTTGTTTTTGTCATGCGGATAAGCCCTGTCTGGAGGTCGTGGCCATAGTCTTCTTCTTGCCCTAAGGGAAGCTCACCAGAAAAAATTTCCTGATTTTGGAAATGAGCTTACTGTATTGTTTTGCAGTAACGAAAGAGATAGCGGTAGGCAGTGTTACCTCTGGTATCCTGTAAAAATTATATCCCAAAGTAACAGTAACAGCGCGAGGCCGGAACTCATACACCATATGTCGCTTCCACAAGTATGGTTGGCCTAATAATACATCACAAACATCAAGAAGAGGAAAGCCACATAATACCTATCCATGAAGGGCTTGATGTTGTAGGGAAGGCGACACTGTTGGCTGACACAAAGATCACTTCCATGGTGAAGCCACCCATTGGTGTACGACTATGGGTGTGTTGTGGTCGGAAAGCCTAAATGCTTCAAGAACTTTGCTGAAATGAGGTTTTTTTTGGCTCCCATTGTTGACAATGAACTGTATCGGGGAACCCTTTACCCAAATCTGGGAGTGGAAGATATGATCCTCCTCCTCTAGATCTTCCGGTTCCTCCTTCTAGATCCTTGTGGTGGCAAGGTGGCGTTGGGCTCCGCATCGATAATATTCTTCCCTTTTTTGTTCCCCTTGTCTTGTTCTGATTCAGAGTCGTAGCATGCATCTGATTAAGAAGCCTTCATCTCGGCCACCAGTGTCTGCTTCGCCCGACACTCACATGTTTTGTGAGTTGAGCTCTTATGGAACTGACACCACTTTCGTGTGTCCTTCTTCGGCTTCACATTGTTTCTCTTTGCTTGTGGCTTTAGCAAGTTGTATTGGGCCGCAAAGCCTTGGATTTGTCCTTTGTTCTATGGTTTGGGGACACATTTCCCTTATTTTTGATTCGCAGATCCAAAGTCTCACTTCTTCTGTTTGAATTTCTGCTCAATCTTGGTAGCATACCGGTATGTCGTACCAGTAGAGGAGATGTTGAGGAAATCCATTTCCTCCTGAATGTATCTATGAAGACAAGTGTTGTACTTCAACACCAGATTTTTCTCTGAATATTTGATACCCAACTTTGTGCGCAGGGTGTTGGGACATGAAAAAGGTACATTTTACCCTCATAATTAGCTCAATTTATTACTAACTGTCATATGTTTACCTTCACTTTATAAATAAATCTAGAAGAAACAATTGTAAAAGAAGGGTAAAAATAATTATCAACAAGCTATGTGATTATTGGCATAAAAACTAACTTTCACTATTTTTATGTGCAGGAAATCTGAACCAAATGAATGTTGTTCAAACAATTAGACAACATCGACCAAGAAAAGGAAAAGATCGTATATTGTTCATGTGAACTAAAAAAATATGAGGAGAATTACACCTATTTCATAACGCAATCTTCTTGATGGCTATGAAATCCTCAAGATCTCCTAATCCTAAGGATTCGCTATAATCCATTTTGTTTTTCCATAGGTTATAAAAGACCAATAGGTGAAATAGAATGATAGATTTTACCCATATGTTGTAATTTTTCTTTATTAACATTTATTCAAGACAAAGTTTTTGCACTCAGTGATGTTGTACCTTTACTGTTGAATTTAATGAAAAAGATAGTGGTTCCTTCGTAATCCTGTTCTGAATATCTTCTGGTAGAGACTTATGGAGGCTCTGGGCCTGGTCACTAGGAGCTCTACTGCTTTTCTGTGTTATATTATTATTTTCTCCTTTCTGCAATTAATCATTCCTGTATTTCGTATAATCGTAGTTAATTCAATTATCGTCAACATTAAGTGATTTGCTTTTCCATTGATTTGAAGTCTTAGTTGCTTTTAATTTTCCACTTAAGTGTTATTATTTCATTTACTAGATTTATTGAAGCATTTGTGAATGATTTCTGTTCATTATGAGTGATGTTATTTAGTTGATCAGTTATTGTGAATTTCAATTACAAAGCGTGAATAAGTTACTTGTTGTTCAATTGCTGCATTATTCCCTTTCTGACTAAATAGATTTCCATAGACATCCGTTAATGATTCTGGTTAAGTGTGAATTCTTTAATTCTTTCATTTCGGTTTTCTTTCTGCATAGAGTTAATCTGAATTATGTTAAGTTGATTGATTGAAATTATTTCACAGTTTCTTTCAGAATTGTCTTGATTGAACTTCGAGAATTAGATATTACTTCTTGCAACGATTTATAATTGTTAAACTTTGATTTCACTTGAATATACTTTTCTTAACACTCTTGAAATAAACAGACTTACCATGTGTTGATAATTAATGTAGGTTTTAAGATTACTTTTAAATAGTTGTCTTAGTGCACCAACATTTTGGTGTCATTTCCAGGGAGAGTGTTTAAAAGTGATGTCTTTTTATTTTATTTTTGTTGTAAAAGAATTGGGTATTGAAAACAGGAGGAATGAACCTGCATATCAGCAAGTAAAATGCTTTCCCATCAGCCTGCTTTTCAGAAAATACATAGAGGTTAAATAGGAATAGTTTTTTTTTATGAATGACTAGAAAGAAAAATATAGAAATAGATCTGAACCCGTCATCCAAATCCACAAAACCCAAGGGACTGATGACCCTTGGAAGAACAATGTTCATAGAGGAAATCATAAGAAAAGTTGAATTTGAGGCATCTGTAGGACCTAGGACCATTTTCGAAAAAAATCCTACTATAATCCCTCAAGTAGTAGGCTCACCATCTGCAACTCACGCCAAGATCCATAGTGAAACCAAAGAGTTTGAAAAAAGCTTTCAGGTCACAGAACATTTGAGTCCTGACCCTTCATAAGAGGGAAATTCTTGCAACTTGCAAGAAGGAGAGGGAGAAACCAGTGGTGTTGTAAAAACAAACCTACAATCTCCAGAACCTGGATCTCCTGAAATTTTGGTTGAATAAAAGACATCCGATATCCATGATTGCGTATGTGTTGTAAGACCTTTTGAAAATATGTCTCCTATTCCAGTCTGAATCAATTTCCTAGACCAGGAAATTCCTTAAGGTTATTGGAACATCTTTGACCAGATGGCACACAATAAATCCCAGGGACAAACATCGACGTTGGAGTACCCTATCATTGACACATTCGCTAATGCCCCCATGTAAGTTATTCTGTCGCAGAATATCCATACTTTCCATGGATTAAATTTGGAAGATCCAAATGATTTCCTGTTTGAATTTGACGTTTTATGTAGGGGATACGATTACACCACTTACCCTCAGAAACAAAAATTGTTTCCTTCTACATTAAAGGGAGAAACTTTGCACTGGTTTATGGGGCTGGGTGGAGGGACTATTAACTCCTGGGATCAAATGAAAAACACCTTCCTTACTAAATATCAATATTACTGCAAACTAGAGAAATAAAAGATGAAATTTTCAACATGACTGCAAAAGATAACAAAACACTAAAAGAATATGTTGAACGGTTTCAGTATAATCTACAAATGTCTCCTTATGTTGCATTATCCAAGGATGTTTTAAAAGTAACTATGATAAAAAGGAATGAAAGATGAATGGATGGAAACACTAAATCTAATGGGAAAAGGAGATATCTATCAGGAAAGTTACGGCGATATTATTTCACTGTATATCATGTGCTCTCGAGGCAGCACGTGCATCAGGCCAACCAGACGGGATTCGACTGCGAGGAATAACAAAAATTTAGTCAGCAGTGTAACCTGAACGGTAATCAGAAATCTCTTGGAAGATCTCAAGACCGATATCCTGGGCACCCTCACAACACAATTGGATGTCCTGGAAGCCAAGCAGAAAAAAGCATTAGCAGAACATAAACTAGCCATCTTCTACCCACGCTGTCGAAAGAAGCACAACCAGTGGGAATGCCCATTGGACATGGTCGAAATGTGCACCATCTGCACTAAAGACCATGCCACTGAGTAGTGACCGTAACTTCCAGGGTTGAAAGCAATTTTCAAGGAAGTGGAAGAAGAAACAGAAGCAATATATTTAATGAATCAATGTCGACAGTGGCAAGCTTGATGTTCAGGTATGTCACAAGACCCATCCCAGTTCTTTCCTTCTTCACAATTCAATCAACAACAAAACTCTAGAATAGTATGGCAAGGCCAATCACATTTCCCTACTTGGCCATGCCAATCATTACTTATTCCCCCCTGGCCAACCAAATCCTTTTTTAGGTAGTGGTTGGACGAATTCTTATTTTTTCCCTCCATTTTTGCAGCACAATCCATAGCCATCCGAGTGACCTGCCTCTACTTCACAAAATCCAATCTGGTCTCAAAACTGGCATCGACCCTTGGCAATAACCAATTAACCTATGGGGATGGGTCCTCAACCTCAACCCACATTACCAACACCATATCCGTTAAAACATAATTCTCAGTCTCTTATACATCTTCAACTCCCAACTCAACTGAATCCAAACCCCAATAATAGATCAGTTCAACTGATACAGATTGTTGAAAATCCAGACCTTGAAATCAAACAAAAATAACGCAATGAACTTAGGCTGAGATCAGGGTGCGTTATTTCCCTTGATGAAAATTAAAACCTACAACAAGATAAGTTAGAACCCCCAACCGTAATCAACCCATCAACTGTGATTAACACAGAAATAAAATTGGGAGAAGACACACTCGAGCAAGAAGATCCTGAAAAAAATTTCATTAATTCTTCCCCATTCCCTAAAAGATTAGTAATACCCAAGCCAATTGTTTATGCAGATTTTGATCTCTTAGGGGAACTTATAAATATTTGTATTAAAATTCCTTTCCTCCAGGCCATTCAAGATATCCCTATTTATGCTAAAAAGATTAAGGAACTGTGCACGAAAAATCCTGTGAGGAAAACAAAAACTTCACCAACTATCCATGTCATTGGGACCCTGTCTGATTTACTTTTAGGAAGAGAAGAATTGGTAAAATATGAAGATCCAAGGAATCCCATAGTTATAATCCAAATATATGGCCGATCTTTTCCGAACACACTAGTCGACTTGGGCATAGCCATTAACATTTTAACTGCAAAATCTTGTGAAACACTTGGTATTACAGCTTTGGAACCAACCACCACCTTACTGGAACTTGATGACCATTCAGTTGTTAAACCAAAAGGAACTTTATAGGATATCATGTATTCCGTTGAATCATGGGAGTACCCTGTGGATTTTATAGTCATTAACCCGAAAAGCCGATTAGATGGACACCCTTTAATTCTGGGTCAACCTTGGTTGGCAACAATCAACACTTACATAGGTTGTCATACAAGAAACATGACCATTGCTAAGGGAGATGTTGTAAAAAACCTTGTTCTATATCCCCCTGCCAAACTGAGTCTTCCATTTGTAAAAATTCATAAACATCTGCCTTCATACTTGGAAGAAAATGTACGTTCACCACTTACAATAGAAGAAGCGCTTGAGTTCAAGAATAAGACTGAAGATGATGTAATTAATAATTTTATTAATCAAAAACTATTGCAGGAAATGTAAAATGCCAAATGTTAAAATAAATTCTTGATAATGAAGCCCGAGAAAATCCTTTAAAAGATAATTATGACCAACACATACCCACAACTTCCATTCATAACATCAGACCTATTGAAATTGAACCAGGAAAGATTTTAAACATCAATGACAATCTAGACAGTGACCAACAACAAAAGATCATTAAAGTTTTACAAATATATATAGGGGGCTTTGCTTGGGACTATCCAGACATGAAGGGCATGGTTCCCCAACTGTGTACACATCATATTTAAAACGAAAATGATGCTCGCCCCATCAGGAAACCTCAACAAAGATTAAACCCGGATCTTAAAGATATCGTAAAAGAGGAATTACAAAATTTGGCGGATGTAAATTTTATTTATCCTATTTCAGATAGTAAATGGGTCTCTCTACTGGTAGTTGTCCCTAAGAAGAAAGGGAAGTGGTGAATCTATGTGGATTATAGGTAATTGAACAAAGCCACACAAAAAGACCACTTCCCTCTTCCATTTATCGATAAAGTCCTTAATACATTGGCAGGAAAGCGATTCTTTTCCTTTCTTGACGACTTTAGCGGCTATAATCAAATCCAAATTTCCCCTGAAGACCAAGACAAAACCACCTTTGCCTTCCCATGGGGTACGTTTTCTTATAGATTATTTCCTTTCAGTTTATGTAATGTCCCAACTACATTTCAGAGGGAAATACTCAGCATTTTCTATGATCTAATAAACAAAGGAATTGAATTTTACATGGATGACTTCACCCCGTATGGGGACGATTTTGATCAACCACTGCAAAAATTGGAAAAAGTGTTGGAACGATGTATCACCAGCAGGTTATGTTTGAGTAACAAAAAGTGTCACATGATGATGACAGAAGGCGTAATCCTAGGACACTACATTTTTTGCGGCTGGAATACAGGTAGATCCGGCAAAGATAGAGGTAATTATCTTACTATCTACACCCTGTACTCAGACGGAGGTACATAGCTTCCTTGGATATGCATGATATTATCATAGATTCATAAAAAAAATTTCACAAATTGTTGTGTCTTTGTATGCTTTAGCTGGAAATGATGAATTTAAATGGTCTGATAAATGCGACACTGCTTTTACGGATTTGAAGAAATCATAGTCTCGACTGCACCAGTATTGTGTGGTCCCAATTGAAAACTACCTTTTTCATATTTCGTCGGATGCATCAGATACATCAATAGGTGTTGTTCTCAGTCAAGAGGAGGACAAAAAGCCCTACGCTATTTATTATATCAGCAAAATCCTTACCCCTGTTGAACTTAATTATACAATAACAGAAAAGGAATTCTTAGCCATCATTTACACCATAAACAAATTTAGACATTACAAAATTGGCTATCAAGTATTTCTGTATACTGATCATTCCTCCATTAGGTAGTTAGCTAACAAACCAATTATAAATGGGCGGGTGACTCGTTGGCTGTTACTTTTGTAGGAGTTTGACATAACTATTAAAGACCGTCCAGGAAAGGAGAACCCAGTCGCATATTTTCTATCTCGGGTTCCAAAGACAAATGATCCGCTAACAGTGGATGACCAATTTCCTGATGAACATTTTTTTCGGTAGTAGTGAAAGTGCCATGGTATGCAGATGTAGCAAATTATTTGGCAGTAGGAAAACTGCCTTGGCATTTAATAACAAAATAAAGGAAGTTGATTTTCCAGCACAACGGCCGATTCTCTTGGATTGGTGGATATCTTTTTCAGACAGGGTCTAATATGAACATACGCAGATGCATTCGAGAAGATGAAATATACAACATCCCGAAGGCCTTCCATGATGATCCTTGTGGTGGACACTTCAGAGATCGCAGGACCAGGCACAAATTATTACAAATGGGCTATTATTGGCCCACTATTTTTAAAGATGCTAAGAAATATGTGCAGGCCTGTGATAGCTGCCAAAGGATGGGCCGCCCTGGTCAATCTGATGAAATGTCGTTGCGGCCACAATTGGTAATAGAACCTTTTGAACGATGGGCATTGGATTTTGTTGGCCCATTCAATCCTCCATAAAACCATAAAGCCTACATACTGGGTGCTACAGACTATGTATCAAAGTGAGTTGAAACAGTAGCTTTGCCAAGAGCTACAAAAGAAACTGTGATTAATTTTATTTTTGAGTTATTTGTGTGGTATGGTTTACCCAAGGAAGTGATAATAGATGGAGGTGCGCAGTTTGTAGGCATAAGATCACAACCACTCTACGAAACCACCAAATCATGCATAGAATCACTTCTCTGTATCACCCATAGGCAAATGGGCAGGTCGAAAGTAACAATAAGGTCATTGAAGAAATTATGACCAAGACAGTTTCGACACATCGGTGGGACTGGGCTACTAGACTACCAGAGGCTTTGTGGGCTTATCGCACAACTTGGAAAAATACTACTAGATATTCTCCATACCAACTTTTATTTGGAAAAGAACCTATTTTTCCTATCGAATTTGAAGTAAAGACTCTTAGAAAAGCCCAAGAAGTGGGACTGGACTTGACAGAGGATCAAACTAAAAGACTTCAATAGATAAACGAATTAGAGAAATATCGGTTACTTGCTCTATAACACACCGTAATTGTTCAATAAAAATGGGCTAAGTGGCATGATAGCCTTATAAAAAAGAAGATGTTTCAGGAAGGAGACTGAGCACTCCTCTACGATTCCAGATTTCAAGAATTTCCAGGTAAATTACAAACAAGATGGCTTGGCCCATATGAAATTTAAGAAGTGCATAACAATGGCACTCTAACTCTAACCACCATAGATGGGTCTGAATCTTCCTTTCGAGTAAATGGACATCGGGTAGGTCTTTATCATAAACCACTGACAAAGGATTCTTTTTGCCAACAGGTACATGACGACCCCACTATGTAAATCTTAGCTGGAGGTAGTAATGAATCGATAGCTTTACTTTCATGAAAACCTATTTCATTTCAGTTGTAAATATTGTATATATTTCTTGCATTTGATTGTAATTTTCTGATAAGCATCACTGTATAAATGCAAAGGCTCCCCTTGTTTTTTTTTTCATTATTTTTGGTATGTTTAAAATCTGCTGTTCAATTAATTGAACAACTATTGTTTAGTCAATTGCACATGTGTTGTTCGATCAAATGAACGATCGTGTTTATTTTGTGTGTTTAATAACTGTTTTTCAATCAATTGAATAGTTATTATTAAATAAATTGAATAGCTATTATTCAATCAAATGAACAACTATGTTTCTTTTGTGTTTAATAACTGTTGTTCAATCAATTGAACACCTATCGTTCAGTCAATTGAATAGTTGTTTTTTTATCAAATGAACAACCATGTTTCTTTTGTGTTTAATAATTGTTGTTCAATTAATTGAACAGATGTTGTTTAGTCAATTGAAAAGTTGTTGTTCGATCAAATGAGCAATCATGTTTCTTTTGTGTGTTTAATAATTCTTGTTCAATCAATTGAACAACTGTTTTTCAGTCAATTGAACAGTTTTTTTTCGATCAAATGAACAGTCACGTTTTGGGTGTGTTTAAAAAACTGATGTCTAATCAATTAAACAGATGTTGTTCAGTCAATTGAACAGTGGTTTTACGATCAAATGAACAACCACATTTATGTGAATTGATGTTCAAACGATTGAACAAATGTGGTTCAAATTGAACAATTGTTGTTCAGAAAAGCGAACGGTTGCATTTTCTTTTCTTGTGTGTTTAATAATTTCTGTTCAATCAAATGAAATTTTGTGATTTTTGTTCCCATTTGATCTCAATCAAATAACCATTTTTCTTCATACATTTTGTCATGAAAACTATCTTGTTGGATGGGGAATGTGTACCTAAGATAGAGAAAAACAACGATACTAATAACATTATGATTTTTTTTGAACCTTTGATGGGTATCTTTATTTTCGGAAATTGACATGGCTCATCTATATAATGACTTGTTGAATATCTTCTCTTCAGACATATTAAAAAAAAAAATATTATATTAATACCATGCTGGTTTATCTTTTTACACTCTCAATTGATGATTCTCTTTGGCATGGTGACATAGGAATAAGTTCATAACTTTTGTTGTCATTTTTTTTACTTCTCACACCATCCCTAACTCTTAAGGAGTTAATGGGCCTCCCTCCATTTATAATGAAAAATATGAAAATAATATGAAAATCTTCTTAGAGAGGATAGGGGGTCTCATAATGAGCCAACCTACCATGATCATAAGGAGGTAACAAGTGACGTTCCCATAATGGCCACCACACAAGGGCAATGACCTTCTAGACAGATAAAAATACAAGAAGGACAGGAGGTCTCATCACAAGCTGACCTGATCACTTTGTTAAAACCTTTTGAATGGCATTGTGACTATTTGGTTACAATGCCAGCACAATGGTCTCTCTATAGGAATAAAAAAATTATCTAAGTCCTAAATAGAGGGTTCTGGCTCATTTTCAAGTTAAAAAGCAACCATGTCGAGGCTATGGACGCTTGCTGGCAGAAGTGGCTCTGCTTATGGTATTGGAGTTTTATGATGATGGACAATTATTCTATATCCCACTTACTTCATATTGATTCATTCCCTAAGACGAATTTACCATTTGAACAGTGTTATCTTTATATCAACCAATATGCATGGTAAACTACACTCTCATATGAATTAAATTAATTATGTCCGATCAATTGATACTAGCAGTTGTTATCATTTATTACCTGTCATGCTTCCGTCATATCATTCCATCAAAGGAAAAATATTTTTCTCATAATAATTATTTCTCCTCTTTTATCCTTTTTTGTCATTTCCCCATTTTTTTTATGATTTGTGTTGATTTGATTTCTTTCTACCATATGTACGCCGCTCTGACTATTATTCAACTACATTTATGGATTCCCAACACCTTTCTTCTTTTCCTGTGCTCTAAGGTCATGGAAGACCTTCTCTAATTGGAGGGGGAAGGGTATACATTATGAAAAACATGCGAACTAATTATTAAAATCTGCCGAAACCTACTGATGTGAAAAACAAGTATTATTGCATTTACATTTTTAATAACAGTCTCAAAGTGTTGCATGCAATATTTGTGATGTTCCAAACTAACGAAGCTGTGATAAGTGCATCCAAAAGCGTGAATTTGGTCTTTTAAGCACAACAACTATGGGTGGGAGATCTATTCGTAATGAACCCACAATATTTAATATAACATAACAGGCTCGCACTATTCTTCAGCGCACTGGTTGGCTTCCATATTTGGACAAATTACAGGGATTTCATACTGAGATAGCACTTGAATTCCTGTAGAACCTGCAGGATGGACACACATTGATTGTAAGGGGTATAAATATAGCATTATCGGAAGAAGTAATAGCTAAGGTCTCTGGACTTCTAGGAGAAGGAACAAGGTGGACTGATAAGCATGTCCTCTTACACGATGCAGTTGCAATGTTTCAGGACCCAGACGAGCAATTGGTACGCAAAGGAAAAGGGATTCACCTCGCATCTTTGAAGGAACCTTGAAAAGAACTGGAAATCACTGTTCAAAGGTACATCATGTGCGACGGACGTCAAGACATGGTAAAACCTTGACAACTCAAACTATTATCCATACTCAAACAGAAAATTTCAGTTAATTTGCCATTCTTTTTTAATTCCATGTTGCATGAAATTTCTAGATAGGTTAGGAGGGATAAGAATCCACATACAGTTATCAGCCATCATGGTCTGATAAATTTGATTATCATTCATGAATTGATCAAGACTCAGTTAACTTGGGACAACTTTGTAAATCCTGCCCTAACCCCACCAGAATAAAAACCTGATAACATAGAGATTTAACAGCAGAGAATAGAAATATCAATTCCAAATAAGGCAAGAAAAAAGAGGACTTATCCCTCGGCCTCGGGCCTGGTAAAACGAAGACACTCTAAAAGGATAAGTTCACGACAAGATACCTCAACCTTGGCAGACGAGGCAGAGCCATCCGATACACCTCCTCTAAGCACACAAAATGAGTTCCTACAGGGATATGAGGAATAAATGGCCCGAGTACTAGAAAATATGGGTGCATTTTGTGAGGAAAGGAATCCACCTAGGAATTCTGAGGAACAGAGTTACCCCCTGGACCAGTCTGCCTATGCTGGCAGTTCTAGCCACAATGAGATCTTACCTTCTATTGAAGAATTGTAGGATTCAAGTGATTCAGTTCCCTTTGTTAATGAATATTTGGAAGAAGAAACCCATACGGAGAGAGCTCCTGAATCTGAAAACCAGTCGGGAGATACTGTTCCATTAGATTAGGATACTGATATTGGCACAACACCCCTGGTGCCTAAAGAAAACACTGCCTCACTAGATCATGGCCTTGATATTGGCACAACTCCTCTTGTGCCTGAAAAAAATATTGTGCCCTCTCCTACTGAAATCCTTATAAAGAAGAACAAATCAGTTAGGCCTAAGTTAAGGAAGTGGCGCAATAAATATAGAAAATTGAAGGAAACAATCAAACAATTAAGGGAATGGCTAGAGGAGGCAAATAAGGCCTAGAAACCTAAATTAGAATCAGACACTGTTGGGACCCAAACAGAACAATTCTCTATTGAATATTTGGGGACCTAAACAAAACCATGTCCTACAGAAAACACTGGCACTCAAACTGAACAACCGTGTGTTCATTCTATAGAAACCCAAACAGACTTTTTTGTGGAGTTGTTAGATGCTGCTGTTCAAACAGATTTTGAGGAAAATATTGAGGAAGAATACTGCATTTCCCATGAGATAGTTGAAACTGTTGTACAAACTTATTTGATGCCAACATATGATAGGGAAACACAGATAGAGGAAAAACCTTTTTACAATTCTCTGATAAAATAAGTTGTTATTTTTAGGCTTCAAAATGAATTGACACAGACCTAAGATGTGTTGGCTAAATATAAGAAGGAAGTGGTGCCCTACAAGTACATTAGGAGTTGATGAGGAAACTCAACAAACTTGTTGCAACCGAAGATGAAACTTTTTCCAACCTCAGAGGCGAGCAAGAGAAAGTAAAGAAAGCACAAGCTCAACTTGAGGAAGCCCTGAAGAAAACCAATACTATTTTTTCTCTTTACTCGGATGTTTTATCTTGCAGATCACCTGCTACTAATTATGCATTGTTTTTGTTGGATAAATATCTATTGTTAAAAGTGAAAGTTGTTAGAGCAGGAAAACCAACTGAATTTAAAACCATTGCAGAATTCATCCAGTGTTGTGGGTTACCGAATGAGAAGGTGCAATGCCTTCTATGTGAATTGTATTTACACAATTTCTTTTTGGAAGATGAGCGATATAGTAACCCTAGCCCCTTCATTGGGGACATCCAATTTAGAGCTTTCCTTTCTTTCGCTGATAATCAGATTAAATGGGCTAAGGCATATAACATTTTTTAGGAAAGGGAACATGGTTTGGATCTTTGGGTTAGAGGGGAACCCACAAAACCCTTGCATCTCTTCACCCAACAGAAGAGATTCATGAAACAGAAATGGATTGTAGCTAAATTGGGGCCAGTTCACAAAGACATTGTACAGGCAGGGAGAAAGTATTTTCATGATATCAAGGGGGAGGCTTTATTGGTAGCCAAGCAAAGATGGCAGGCTTCCACTAATAATGTCAAAAACCGGGAGCCATTTAGTTACAGGAACTTCAAAATTGCTGCTGTTCATTTCAACATGTACAACAACATAATTCTATGCATGGGTCCTAAATGGATAGGGTGCCGCTACAAATTTCTTACTATATGGGATCCTCCCAAAGGCTATCACCATGAATATGATCTACTAGAGGGTCATGTAAACGAGGCTTTTGAAAAAATAAAATAGAAAAATGGTTTTATATTATATAAGGAGGAATTATATCCTACTTATTCCTTGACACAACTACACCTCAACCATCTCATTACATGAGGACATGCAAAAAGCTAAGCAGGGGAGTATGTTGGGCCATGAAAAAGGTACGTTTTACCCTCATAATTAGCTCGATTTATTACTAAATTTCATATGTTTACCTTCACTTTGGAAATAAATCTAGAAGAAAAAATTGTAAAATAAGGGTAAAACTAATTATCAACAAATTATGTGATTATTGGCATACAAACTAACCTTCTCTATTTTTTTGTCCACGAAATCTGAACCAAATGACTGTTGTTAAAACAACTAAAAATCAGTGGCCAAGAAAAGGAAATGATCGTATCCTGTTCATGCAAACTAGCAAAAGATGAGGAGAATCACGCTTATTTCATAATGCAATCTGCTTGACAGCTACAAAATCCTCATGATCTCTTGATCCCAAGGATTCACTATTATCCGTTTTGTTTTTCCATAGGTTATAAAAGACCAATAGGTGAAATAGAACGAGAGCTTTTACCCATATGTTGTAATTTTACATTATTAACATTTATTCAAGACAAAGTTTTTGCACTCACTGATGTTGTACCTTTACCGTTGAATTTAATGAAGAAGATATCGGTTCCTTCGTAATCGTGTTCTGAATATATTTTGGCAAAGACTTCTGGAGGCTATGGGCCCAGTCACTAGGAGCTCTACTACTTTTATGTGTTATATTCTTATTTTCTCCTTTCTAAAATTAATCATTTATGTATTTTGTAGAATCACAATTAATTCAATTACTATCATCATTGAGTGATTTTCTTTTCCATTGATTTGAAGTCTTAGTCGCTTTTACTTTTCCACCTAAGTGTTATTCTTTCATTTACCAGATTTATTCAAGAATTTGTGAATGATTTCTGTTCATTACGAGTGATGTTATTTGGTTAGTTAGTTATTGTGAATTTCAATTGCAAAGCGTGAATAAGTTACTTGTTGTTCAATTTCTGCAGTATTCCCTTTCTAATTAAATATATTTCCATAGACATCAGTTAATGATTCCAGTTAAGTGTGAATTATTTCATTCTCTCATTTCAGTTTTATTTCTTCATAGAATTAATCTGAATTAAGTTAAGTTGATTGATTGAAATTATTTCACATTTGCTTTCAGAATTGTCTTTATTTAACTTCGAGAATTAGACATTACTTCTTGCAACGATTTAGAATTGTTAACCTCTGATTTCACTTGCATAAACTTTTTTGAACACTCTTGAAATAAACATACTTACCCTGGGTTGATAATTAATGTAGGTATTAATATTAATTTTAAATAGTTGTCTTAGTGCACCAACAGAGGGTATGGAATAGATTCGTCAGCTCATGCACATATTGATCCCTTTGATGCCGCAGTGTATTCCATTTTATGTACTTGTCCTCATAGCTCCCCACAGAATAATATTGTTCCTTGATGGCGTCTCGGAAATAATTCTGGGTGGATATGGTTGAGAAAAGAGAGGTTTACCCTTCTTCCTTTTACTTACAGTAGGTTTCCCACCAGTCCTTCACACGGTGAACGACTTTGTGGAGTGAAAAAATAATCTTCTCCTTGTCGGAAAAGTCAAGAACCGAGAAATATACTTCTAATATATTCAACCATATATATATGAAATCTTCATCTATTTGGCCCTCAAATATGGGAATTTAAAAGTTTACTTTTACCTTAAAAGGATTGGAGCCTCCAGAGTGATTGTTGGATGTAGATGCGTTGTCGGTGGGCAGCCGTTGAAGGATCTGGGCAAAGTTATCCATCATTGAGTTCCTTTGTTTCTCGAGGGTCTCCTCGAGAAATATTTTGATAGGATATCCTGCTCCCCCATCTTAATTTTCTTCCCCCATGGGTGGCCATTAGGGTTTGTGAGGCTGATCTTGCAAAGGTTCAACCAAATCGAGACCTAACTTCTTATACCTCGACCTCATTTGGGACATGAAAAGGATAGAGAAAGAGCAGACCACTCTAATACCACTGATCCAGATTTATGTAGGAACACAATGAAATTTATAAATACACATAAAAGCATATATGCAACAAAAGTAAAACTTCATTTCATTAATAGCAAATAACTTAAATATGCTTGTAGACAGAATGGAAATAAACTAGCTAGGGCATTGGTAGCCTATCTCTGAACAGAGATGTGGCAGCTACAGGAATTTTAACTCCATTAAAATGAGGCTCGAGGGCCTATTTATTATTGAGAAATAATGGAAAACCCTAAACATCCAAAAACCTAACACTAGGAGATGAAGCGCCAAAACTATGGGCCCCGTTTGGGTAAATTGGTACATCAATCTTCCCGGGGACGTAACTTTGGCATACGATCTCCGTTTGAAAAGCACAATACCTCATTAGAAATATCTATCCGAGGAATACAAATTTTGATGTGATCAACATTAATTAAACTTCTTTGTTGCTCCTTTTTTTCCAAAAAAACGTCGTTTAGGGCTTCAAAACGGCTCTGGAAGTTTAAGACCTAAAAAACTGCTAAAAATAGTAAATTGTGCTACAATTAAGGAAACTGAAAACTGAAAGAAAAAATGGTGGGACCCCAAGTGGAATAGGTGGGTGGCCACCAATATCCACCTGGATCAAACCTTTTCAGACATAAACCTTTCAAATTTTAGAGACCACTACCTCGGAGCCCGTTTTAAGCCATACAAGCTCATCTTCAACCTGCACACTAATTTTTCCTTCCCTTTGACCTCATATCCTTGTGGTTGCTACATATAGATATCTTCTTCCAAATCTCCATGGAGAAAGGTTGTATTTACATCTAACTACTCAATATTCAAATATTCCACTACTACAAGACTTAAAATAGTTCTAATTGAAGTCATTCTAACAACGGGAGAAAATATTCCATCAAAGTCAATAGCTTTCTTCTGTGCAAACCCCTTCACCAGTACCTTTGTTTGTCTCCATATTCTTCCTTCAACATGTAATTTTCTGTAAACCTTTTTATTCTGCAATGTCGTTTTACCTGCAGGAAACCTGACTAAGTCCCAAGTATGGTTATGTATTAAGGATTCCATATCTTCTTTCATGTCTAGCTCCCACTTCTTCCTTGTTTCTCCCTGCATTGCTTCTTCATAACATTCTGGTTCACCAAAATTAGTCAAAAATACATAATATAATGAAGGATAGTATCATTCAGGGGGTCTACTTATCCTTGTATGTCTTCTGACACCACTTCATGGGGGCTTAACTAGTGGAGCAATACCATACCAGCGGGTTCATATTGGGGTATATATATTAACGAAAAAATGACATTATATATTGGGGGATATATAGGGGTAAAGGGTTTTTATATTTTCAGGTATACAAAATGGAGCTCAAAGTTAATGAAAAAATATAAAGCGGTATAAAAAATGTTAATAAAAAATTGGATACCTACAATATCTAATAAAAGTAGGGGTTTCTTAAATTGGGAAAGTATATTGGGTTTGTAATAGTAGGTGGTTAAATAATTTGACTTTTAGAGGTATTTTGCAATACGTTTTCAAATTAAGGGTATTGTTTAATATTCCACGAACGCACGTGATATGTCATAGGTTCATTGAGTGAAGCCCCTGCACACCACTTTCAGGTGTTTGAGGTGTTTGTTGCTGTTGTGGTGGTTGTTTTTTTTGTGGTTGTTGATTATTGTTATTTGCAGACACCTTTACTTTTTCTATGATCTCATCAAGAACCGTGTATTCTTTGTTTTCTTTTTCCCATTTCTTTTCTTGCAACTAATCCTTATACAAGACCCTTTCATTGAATATTACATCTTTGCTACTAATTTTTTTATTTATTTCCATAATCATATAAGTGATAACCAAAATCATTAAAACCATATCCAATTAAGGTACATTTATTTGATTTTTCCTCAATATTTGTTCTATTTTCTTTATTAATATGGAAAAAGGCCTCACAACCAAAATAATTTAAAAAATAATAGTTTACCTTTTTACCTGTCCATGCCTCCTCTAGTATACCACCATCAAGGGAAATTGAAGACCCTCTTTTTATTAGATATAAAAAAGTATCTACAACATCTGCACAAAATTGTAAAGGTAATCCTGCATGCAATCTAATGCACCTTGCATGCTACATGATTATCTTGTTCATCATTTCTGACACACCATTTTTCTGTGGTGTTCCTGGAACTGTCTTCTCTTTGTGAATTCCATGCTCTGAATCGTACCTATCAAACTCTTTTTTGTAATATTCACCTCCATTTTCCGATCTAATACACTCCAACTTCTTTCCTGTCTCACTCTACACCAAATCTTTCCATTTCTTGAAGGTATCAAATACATCATATTTATTTCGATTACAATAATCCCAAGTGTTTCTTGTTGCATAATTAATAAAAGTAACATAATAATGAGAGCCATTGAGTAATGATACCTAAGCAGGTCCCCATACATCTGTATACACAAGCTCTAATTTTTAGCTCTTATTTTCTTTCGCATCTCTAAGAAATTTGACTCTCATGTTTTCCATAAACACAATTCTCACAAAAATCCAAATCAATATTCTTCAAACCTGGCAACAAATTTCTTGAGTGAAGAATCTTCATCCCCTTCTCACTCATGTGTTCGAGCCTATGATGCCATAGTGTTGCATCTTCTCCTGTGGAGTTTAAATAATTAACACTATTAGAAATACCATTGCATAAATACAATGTACCAGCCTTTTCTCCTTTTTCTATTACCAGGGCTCCTTTAGTGACCTTCCAAGTCTTATCTGTAAAAGTTGTCACACAACTTTCACCACCTAATTACCTTGTTAAAATCATACTTATCTTCATATTTGGAACATGCCTTACCTCCTTTAATAGCCATTGGTTTCCATTCCGTCGTTTTATAATAAATTTACCCATTCCAACGATTTTATAGGGTTTATCATCACCAAGACAAACTTGTCAAAAATCTCCTTGAACATAGTCATGAAAATGTTTCTTATCAGGTGTGGCATGGAATGAGGCCCCTGAATCTACTACCCAGACATCAATAACATTTTCTAAAGAAATAATCAAAGAATCTTGCAACACATCACCTGTCACATTCGCGTCATGATTTTTTTCTTCCTATGCGTCTCCTTCTATTCCCTTCTGAGACTTACATTATTTTTTTAGATGTCCTTTCTTCCCGCATTTCCAACACACTATCCCTGATCTAGACTTTGATTTTCCTTTCCTTGAATTACTGCAATATAGTGGGCTCTTTCCTCTTTCCATTTTACCCCCTAGTCTCGACACTCAAAATCATTACTTGATGTCTCACATGAGCCTTTATGTTGCATTTCCTCGCTAAGGATGGCACCAACAACATCATCAAAATTTAAACTACTAGATCTAGAGATAGAGTTACTATTGGCCATAACTAAATAATTCTAGCTTTCTGGATATGAGCATAGAAATAAAATATCCCCACCTTCATCATCAAATTCCCCCCCTACAGAAATTAACTGATCGGTAACCGTATTAAATTCATTTAAATGGTCAGAAATAGATCCACTTTCCAAAATTTTCATACTAAATAAACACTTCATAAGAAATGAATTATTTTAGGTTGAGGGTCGCCCCCACGTGGAGCCCCCTGATAGCGATCAAACGAAAGGCATTTTTTCTACCCTGTTAAGAACATAGGTCAAACGCGGAGATAAATCTAAATAAAGAAGATAACCCGGCTCCACACCCAATAGTAAACGATGATTTTTTTGAAAACAAGCAATCGCTTTACTTACAACAAGGGAATGCAATTGAAATTCATTCTCCTTGAATAGATATTTCTAACAGGGTATCATATGCGTCAAATGGAGATCATATGCCAAAGTTATGGCCTCTGGAAGTTGGTGTACCAACTAATCCCAATGGGGGCTCACAAAATTTTGGCGCTTCATCTCCTAGGCTTAGGTTCTTAGATGTGTAGGGTTTTCCATTATTTATCAATAATCAAAAGGCCTTCAAGCCTCATTGTAACATAGTTTAGAAGGCATGTAATCATCACATCTATTCTCAAAGATAAGCTAGCATCTCTTGATCTAGTTTATTTCCACTCTATATGTAAAAAATTTCCATTATTTGTTGTTAATGAATTGAAGTTCATCTCTCAATGTAGCTCTATGTTTATATTTAAATATGTATTTCATTTCGTTCATGCATAAATATGGATTATTGGTATCAGAGCAGTCTTATCATTCTATATTTTTATGTGCATGTCTTGAATGAGGTTAGGGTATAAGGAGTTGGGACTTGAACTAGTTTAACCCTTGCAAGGCTGACCTTGCCGACCTTCACGACCTCCCATGGAAAAAGAAAATAAAGATGAAGGAGCATGATATCCTTTCAAAATCTTGCTCGAATAAGCCCTGAAGGGAGAAAGGAATGAGATGATGGATAACTTTACCTAGACCCTTCGATGGGTATCTTTGGGCAAAAAATCTTCATCTGGAATCCAAATCAGAGGTGCCGCTCCCTTTAAGGTAAAAGTGAACTTTTAAATTCCTATATTTGAAAATCAGATAGATACAAATCTTGTAGATAAATAGTTAAATATGTTGGAAGGATATTTTCGGTCCATAATTTTTCCAATAGGGAAAATATTACTATTGCACTCCTCAAATCCACTCCCCATGTCAAAGACGGGTGGCCCAAAACCTATTGTGAGAATAGGGATGAGAAGGAACACTCACTATTTTCAGTACCCACTTGGAATTATTTCCAAGATGTCTTCAAGGAACAATATTACCCTTTCGAGATCTATGAAGATAAATACATAATTATGGACCATATTGCAGTAGAGAAGAGACAAAGACATGCTAGAGTTCAAAAAAAAATTTCATACCCTTCGCATGAATTTGGGTATCAAGGATTATTTATGGCATCTGGTACTCAAGTACTGTAGTTTTCTACACAAATAAAAAATGAAAAATATGGAGTTCCTATACATCTCTTCATTGGGAATCACATATCGATATGTTTTCAAGATTGAGTAGAAATAAATAAATAAATATCAATGCCTTGTATCTACGAATTTGAAGTGAGGAAAAGGAACCCCCAAATTTCAAAACAATGGATAGTTCCAAGGTGGGGTGACCCAATACAACCCATCAAATCCACAAGCAAAGAATAACACGAGATGATGAAAAAGGACTTAGAAAAGTAGTGTGAGTACCACAAGAACCCCACTCACAACACGAATGAGTGTCGCGCCAAGCAGTCACTTCTGACTAAGCTGAAAGCCTTAGAGTCTAATGAATTTTTTGACTTTGAGTCACAACCTAACAAGGGGAACAGGGGGAAGTAGAGTATCGATGTAGAGCTTAGTGCCAACGTTGCAACCACCATGGTCCAGAATATTGAGCTCGAAGATCCATAGGAAGTGGAGCATCTCTTTCACTCATATATGTGGGTGAAGGGGTCACCATTATAGTTCATTATCGATAATGAGAGCCAAAATAACATAATCTCAGTAGAGTTCGTTAAGCGGTTCGACCTACTGACCACACCACACCTACAAGAATATACCATCGGGTGGATGCCACCAAGGACGAGATCTTCATGTTAGCCAATAGTCCGACCATCCCTACAACATCAAGCCATTCACAGATGAGATACTGTGTGATGTTTCTCCTCTTGAATTCTGTGATGTGCTATTAAGCAAACCATACTTGTGGAAATGTCATGCTATGTATAATTCCAGGCCTCACAATGTTATTATTACTTTACGCAGTAAGTTATACAGGATATCGGAGGTAGCCCTCCCTATTGTGATCTCTTTGATATCTACTAAGCAATGTTTTAGCATCATCTCCTAGACTGGGAAATTTGTTTTCTTTATGATTTTCTCTCAAAGAAAGGGGAATATTGTGGCCACATTCATGGCACCTGGGAAGGGTTCCTCCATGCAGCATAAAAGGTGGATAAGGTCGTGGAATAATACATGGACATATTTTCCTCCCCCACAAGTGTACCTTTGCATTGTTAATTCAAGCATTCAATTGATATGAATCTTGGAGAACCTCTACCCAATGGATCGATATACCACCGCTCTATCATGGAAAATAAATAAATCGAGTAGAATATCCAGGAATTGCTATAAAAAGGGCACATATTATTAAGTTCTTCACCTCGTGGAAGCCCGGTTGTACTCGTACAAAAGAGGGATGAGAACTGGAGACTCTCCATTAATTATTAGGCCTAAATAAAATCATTGTCAAGAACAAGTATCTAATCCCATGTATTGATGAAATTCGTGACCAATTCAAGGGGGAAAAATAATTTAGCAATAATGATTTGAAGTTTGGCTATCACTAAGTTCCAATAGAACCCACAAATATATGGAAGATTGATTTCAAATCCAAGGAGGGTCCTTTTGTGTGGTTGTTCATGCCTTCTAGGTTGACAAATGCCCCTGCAAATTTTATGAGATTGATGGATGAAATCTTAAGTCCCTTCACCAAATCATTCGTGGTTGTATACTTAGATGACATCCTCATCTTCAACTAGAGTTGGGAAGAGCAATCGAAAGTTCGTTCAAAATCTGAAACAATACAAACTATGTACCAACTTGGATAAGTGTATCTTTGGCATGAGCCAGGTCAAATACCTGGGTTACATCATTGATGAGAAAGGTGTGCATGTGGATTTAGCTGATATCCAAGTCATTTGAGATTAGTTAGCCTTAACCACTCTATTACATGCAATTTTGTCACATCAACCCAAAATTCTCGAAAATCGGATCAATCAACATCCTTGAACACTTTTTTATTATCCCTTTGTAAAGCCCTAAGAATTATTTCTTAAAAAATTATGAGTTTTTGGTTCTATCTTCTAAAAAACCATGTTTTTAGCCCCAACACACTCTGTATGATTGTTTACCTACACTGGATTCAAGTTTCATAACTGACAATTTTCGCTAACCGTCATAGGTTTCTATATTCCACAGGTGCATTAATTCTATAATTTTGGGAATTTTAAAATATTTTCGAATCTTCATCTTCCAAAATATTCTAAGGTGGTTTTAACCATTTACCATTGATACATATCTTGAATTCCTATCTGATCCCACTCTAGTGATCTTATCTCTTATCTCTTGAGCTTATCCTCCCTCATAACTGGATCTCAAGCCTATATTGGTAAATCCTAAACTACCATGTTTAACCTATAAATTTATTTCCTCCCTTGCAGTATGGGTTGCCTTTTGTAGATTGCTAGTGCCCTAATAATGTTGGGTTGAGATTAAGGAATCAAAATCCATTTGCATTAGGGTTGAGAGTGAATATTTTTTTTGTGGAAAGGAAGGACAATTCATTTGGGGAGACATCTACAAAGTCAACTTCTATATCTGGTTGTAACTCTCTCCTTTATTTATTGATACAAAAAATACTATGTTTTCCCATACTTGTGTCATGTTGATGCTTATGTATAATGCCATGTTGAATCATTGATTAGAGACATTGGATTATGATATGTAGCTATTGTAGTTCTCTTTCTTGTTTTAGTCATTATTGTAGGTTTCGTTTATAGCCTATGGAGCTAGAGTTGGAGCTTACAAGCAAAGAAAAGAGGAGGACTTACTATAGAATATAGGTAGGTCTCTTTTCCATATTCTAATTTCTCTAAGGAAAACATAGATATTTTTTTCCTCTATTATTATAGATCATACCACTAGATCTAGGGAGTTCATTTTTGTACACAAAATTGAATTTTCCATATAAAAATTTGATGACCATACTAGGCAACAATATTTCCCTTAGTGGTTTCCTAGAACTTAGTAATTTTTCTCCTTTCAAAGCGACCTTAATTGGTGTATTTAGATAGTAATTTACCTCAAGAAAACACTCTTTTAATCTTGGTTGGGTTTCTTATGTTGTGTTTTGACCAAACTTACCTGAACACACTCTCTGTTCTAAGACAAGGCGCCTGAGCATAGTTACTCTTCTTTGTAACTACATTGATATGAACTAACGTCTGTTTTGCATGTGCGTTGATGTTGTAGCATGCAAAAAATTGCATTCATTTTCCTTTCTCTTCATTCTTCTTTGGTTCAAAAAGTTGTTTTGAGACTTTGAGTTTGTTTATGTCTCTAAAAATACATTATAATGTTTGCATTGGATTTTATTAGCCTTTGATGAGAATTTATTTGGTTTCTTCTTTCTTCTTATCAAATAGATTTTTGTAAAATTTTGGCTTGATTATTGATTGGTTTGACGAAATTTAGATTACAGTGATATTTTGTGTAATTTATTTTATCAATGATCTAGATGCATATTAGTTTTCATTTTATTTTAATATTAAGAGGAAATAAATAAATAAAATAAAAAATAAAATCATTATTTGCATCATATAGGGTTTTGAATTTAAATCGGAGAAGTCACATTACAAGACCTAATTTGGAAGATTTATTTGTTGAATTATTATGTGTTGCGTTATTATTTATTTCTTCCCTCCCATAGATATATTTTTATTGAAAATAAAAGAGTTATTGTTATCATGTTAGATTGCATTATAGAGAATTCAGGTGAACTCATTCAATGATCCTTAAAATTGAAACATAAACAAAGGTCAACTCTAAAATTTACTCAATAAATCTAAGGAGCATTTGGAACATCAATGACACACATAGAGGTCTAAGACAGATATGTGTTCCTACATCTATAAGCTAGGGGTTGTAATTACTTGTATACGTTACATTTTTGGGGTAGTCGACATTCCACATATGTAAGTATATCTGATTGTTCTCCACGTACCCTTGGGTATATCGGATCACGCTCCATATATGAAAAGTCTATCATAATATTTCCAATTGTACATGATGCATTAGATAAAACTACCATGGAACACGCTTACATGTACCTCCAAGTATATTTTTCAAGTCCCCTATAGGTTTCTATCCCTCCTTAGGTAATCTAGTTGGCCGGGTTGTCCATTGTGATACACCCAACACAAAATTTAGAGAGATTGCCTGAACATACTAGAAACAATATTCTACAGTTCATGGTGACTTGGTAATTATTTTCTTCCTAGTTACCCCTTTTTTTATTTATTTTTTATTTTTAAAGTTATAAAATTTATTAAACCATCATGGAAGAACAACCTCAACAACCCCATCGTTCACATAGAATGCAAAGTTGGCTTCCTCTACCTCTCGAGGAAACACCTAGTCGTTGAAAGAATAAAAAGACATAGAATATTGAAACAAGTTCTTCGAAAGCTACTCCTTCTATAATTACATCTGGAATCAACCATCCTGAATCGTCCCTTCCCGTAAGTACTGAACCCGAAATCACCTCTTTACAAGCTGGTGAGTGTGATGCAGTTGAAACTAAAGCCCTTGAAACTTGACTAGTTGAAGTCATTAAAATTGGATTTCTTGATTCAGATACAACATGAGGAGCCTCAGTTAACTGAGGCTATTACTTCAGGTCCTCCTTGCTCTCTTCCTTTTCCTTTGACGCAACCACAACCCACATATCTTGGTCCTCCCGGAGAACAACTCCCACCTGGTCTTTATAGTATCATGGAAATTACTGAAGAAGAGTCTCAACCTTCCTCTCCTGTCCATGTAAGAGGGACTCATATTTATCAAGCTCATCCTTTCCCTACTCCTCATACTATGATACAAGCTCCTTTACTTAGTACTCCTCGTTCCAACTCACCTTTGAGTTTCTCTCGACCAAATCCTTTGGGAAGTTTGACCATGACAGAGTCATTGATGCTTTCTCAACCTGTATCTTCTATCATCAGTGATTCAACCAAATTTGAAGCTACTTTCATGTTTGTGACTTCACTAAAAATACATTTGTATGGTGTTCCTTCAGTACCACCTGGCTACTAGTCGTTATCTAGAACATTTTTTGGTGCGTTGACTTGTCCATGTACTTCTGCCTTCTCATCCTCATTTGGAATGTTATCTTGTAGTTATTTTATTAGCACCTCACAACTCATTCCACATATTTTGGCCCAAACTTCATTCGGGAAACAATATGGTTCATTTTTTAGTGGATTGGGCCATCTATAGTAGTCTACTCCATCCTATACTGGGTACCATCCTCCTCAAGGGAAGGTACCTCCAGAGTCTCCTTATCCCCTGAAAGGGGGGAAACATGTTGTTGTTATTTCTCCATGTCCTGATCAAATTTCACAAGTTGGTGTTCATTCCTATTTGAGTCCTCCATTTCCAAGAATGGTTTCTAATCCTTGTAATCTCATGTTTCCAATTCAACCTAGTTTTGTTTTGAATTAGCTTCCCATTTTTCAACCTACCTCAGTCACACCCTAGGTTCGTAGTTTTCAACCTACTCAGTCCATGCCTCAATCTGCCCAAGTTTTATCTCAAAAAATTCAACCTATCCAGGATACACATCAAACACAACCTATTCCACCAGTATATGTGGTCTCTCAAATCCCACTTACCTAGCCTCTTTAAGGTGCCTTGCAAACTCCACCACTTGGCCAATTTATTCTCAAAAGCAAGTAAAATAACCTCTATATGGTATGGCCCAAATGTTAACCAGTAAACCTAATGTAGGGATGATGCAAAATCCCTCTAGGAAAAGTTTCCAAATTATTCCTCAAATTCATGTTGGTCAAAATACCATTCAAAAAATGGCTTATCAATGCCAACTGATTCAAACACAACCATTTCAGCATTTTCAAAGTTATCTCGGAACTGGACACTCTAGGTATGGTTATCCTAGTTACCAAAACCCTCCTTATCTCAGAATGCAGAAACTTGTTTCTCAACCAATTTCGTCATACCTAGGATACCCTCCCCCTGATTTTGATAGGTAGTTGTCATTTGTAGCAACTCTTGAATTTCCAGATTTAATCTATTGGCGAATAATCCTATTTTTTATTCTCCTGACTGCCCAACCATTCCTACAAAATTTCCGAGAAATATCCCAAAATTCAATGGAAATCCTAGAGAATACTTGTCTACTCATGTTATGAATTATAATTTATGGTGTTCATCCAACTCATTAAATGATGATTCAATTTTTTATGGATTTTCCATAGAACTCTTATTGGTATGATTGTTAAGTGGTATGTTTAATTTCCATGAGCTTCGTTTAACAATTTCAATTCCTTAGAAACTATGTTCCTCACCCATTTTTAATTACATATCTAATACGAAACTGGAACCGATATTTTGACCTCATTGAAATAGTTTGAATCCACTCACATTTCTGATCATATTCATGACTAGAAACATCAAATTCGTTTGGTCAAAACCTTCACCCCCAATAAGTTATTGGTTGAATGGTTTATCAAATATTTGTTACCATCAATCACTAATTCTAAAGGAAAATTTGTTACCGAAGAGAAAGTCATTACCCGTGCCAAATACCTTGATCTCATTTATACTCAATCTAGTACAATCTAGGATAAAATACCTGATTTTCTAATACCTCAGCACACTGTTCCACCACCTCCCACTAAATATTCAAATACCTCTAATGGTGTGATTGGTTCTGCTAGTCAACATAAAATGAGTAAACTATATGGTTCATCTCTTTTTGTGACTACTAAAAACCCATCCTCTGCTACTCTTGCGACTACTTCTGAGATTAATGTCGTTCAATATACAAAAGGAAAATCTTAGCAACCCAGAAGTAAGAAGAAATGAAAAGGAAAGAAGAATAAATATAATTCTTCACAAGAAAAAAAAAGTAGTCAGAGTCCTTAGGACAAACGAAAGCCTCGTTATCCTTTTCCTAATTTTTAATGAGTAAAATTTTACTGAGGAGTGCCACATCGGGTGAAATTTAATCAATTATTAAAGTCATCATCTAACGCACCTGCTATGTTAATATAAATCTTTCCCAAATAGGAGACGAATATGGTTGTGTGAGATCCAACTTCCTCTTCCCAAGTTATGATGTTATATTCCTCCAAACAGAAAAATGAAATTTTGGTGGCTACGAGAAATAAATACTATGGTAACCTAAGTACCTCAATTGGTAAGGCTACTAATCAACCATCCAACTTCACCTTATCATCTACTTCATATCCTTATCCAAATGCGGTACCAGCTGAATTGACCATTAAACCTCCCAAATGCATTATTCACAAATCAAAAATCAATCCTCGTGTGAGAGCTACACAAAACTATAACATAGTTGAGGACTTGGATCAAGCTCCTTATGTTATGTCAACTATTGAGGTTTTTCATAATTGTCCTACCCAAAAGAGGGATTTACTTGATGCAATTAGAGGTATATATTCTTCGGATTCGAATTTTGTCGTATTTAATCACAAGAATTGTGCCCTTGAGCTTCCACCACAACTGGCATTTATGATCCAGGTTGTTTTTTGAAATAATACTATGCATCAAATAATTGTGAATGAAGGTGCTTCAACCTGTATCATGTCACTTTCTTGTTGGAAGGCTATTGGTTCTCCTCAACTTAATCAGTCACCCACTACTCTTAAATATTTTGATGAAAGAGGCTTCAAACCTTACAAAATTCTAAATAGAATTCAAGTAGAATTAGCTAGAAAAATAGTTTCTCTAGAGTTGAATTTATTGATGGACGGTTACATTATAACCTTTCACTGGGACGCACATGGATTTATGCCATGACAGCCATCATTTTGACTTAATTTAGTATGATTTATTTCCCTCACTAGGGGGGAATCATCGCTATCGAATAACTTACATTTTTTTTTAATAATACTCAAACTACTAGAAGCATCCCTCTTGTGGGAGAATCCACATAGTTTTATGAAGATGTTGGAGTAGGATTTCTTAAGGATTCCTCTTTGATGGGAACTTTTTCCCTCCCTCCTCCTGACATTCCTAATATGGTTTCCTTCATCAATATGATTTCTTCTTGTACTATTCCATCTGATGCCTGGATAGTATAATATATTTCTAATGTTGATACATTTGGTGACTTCATCTCGCTTAGTCCTATTGAGATTGAATATGAAGCGATCTATTCATCCTATTTGAAAAATTATGATTTCTTGTCCTCGATATAATGGGTTTATCGTTACAAATAATTTTTTTCATATTCTCATCCTTTCTCTGGTATATTCTCTATGGATGAAAGTATCATGGAGATCATGATGTCAGATGATACACCATGGGAAAATAATCATAATCATTCTGCTTTTTCCAAAAACCTTGAAAATAATGTTGGAGTTATTTATTCACCCAATAATGTTGATCCATCTAAGGATTCTATATCCATTCATGTCGTCGATTTTGAGAATAATTTTGTGAATATTGAAGAGAATGAGAATGTTCCTTTTTATATTTTGATTCAACTTGGAGTTGTTGAAAATGTACATATTGGTGCATCTTGTTCTCCTGATGAGGTTAATATCTATAAAGACATTTTTTAAGAATTTTGATACATTTTTGTCTGGATGTATGAAGAGATGCCATGTATTGATCCAAATATTGTGGTATACCAAAATGTATCCAGATGTTAAGCCAGTTCGACAAAGCTTTCGTCTCGTTCACCCTAATAAAGTTGTTATGACTAAAGTAGAGGTTGAGAAAATTTTGTGTTCTCGTTTGATTTACCCAGTTCCTCTTATTGATTGGGTCTCGAACAATGTTCATATGATGAAGAAAGAAGGCATGATTCAGATATGTGTCAATTATCTTGATATCAACCTTACTTTTCCTACAGAAAACTACCCAACCCAATTTATCGACCAAATTGTTGATGATTGTGCTGGAAGATAATTTTTTTCGTATATGGATGGTTTTTCCAGTTACAACAAAATCAACATACTCCCATTGGACCAACAAAAATTATATTTTTTTTTCCATGGGTCACATTTTCCTATTGTAATATCCCTTTCATTTTGAATAAAGTTGGTGCAAATTTCTAGAGGGTTATGAATTATGCCTTCCACGATATTAAGCACATTGTATAACACTATTTGGATGATTTACTTTCCCACTCCAAACATCATGAGGATCATCAGATGCATATCATGGAAATTTTATTATGTTGTCAGCATTATAATATCAGACTAAATCCACAAATGTGTGTTTTTTGTCCAATCTGGTAGACTTATCAACTTTGTAGTGTCGAAGCAAGGAATATACATCGATCCACTCAAAGTACAGGTGATCCTTGATTTTCTTTCACCTTCCTCACTTGTTCAGTTACAACACCTTGAAGGGAAGGCTAAATTTCTAAGGAAATTTGTTCCCAAATGATGAAGAAATAGCCAAGGGATTTACTTGCTCGTTGAAGAAAGGGGTTCCCTTCCATTGGTATGATACCTCCCAAAAGGATTTTTATGTTTTGAAATACGTTATTGTTCTAGCATCATTGTTGTATCCCCTCCATTATTAATGTGGTTATTTCATGTATCTCACTGTTGACGTTACTACCATTGCTATGGTATTGGTCCAAGAAGATGACATAGGGCATGAAAATATAATCTATTATTTGAGTCGGAATTTAAACGACACTGAAATCAAATATACTCACATTGAAAATTTAGATTTGGAAGTTTTCCAAGTTGTCTAGATATTTCTCCACTACATTCTGCTTCAGAAGACTATGGTAGTTTCTAATTTCATCGTGATGACATATATTTTGTCATGAAAATTGCTGGGGGTAAGGACTCTAAATGAATTTTATTCTCCATGAGTTCAATTTGGAATTAATCAAGTCCAAATCTAAGAACTCCTTAGTATTTTTTGAACTCATGCGTGACCTTCCCTCATTCTAAACTAAGTCTACATCTGACGATTCTATTCTTGATGATTCGTTGTTTCTGATTGATTCATCCGGTCCTTAGTATGGAGATATGATCATCTATCTCCACACTCAGACTTTTCGGCCTAGTACCTCTCACTCTAATCAACGACATATTCGATACTAGGCTAAAAATTACATTATAATTTGCGACACACTTTATCGTCGTGGTGTCGATAAAATTTTTATATGGTGTATCAATCATGAGAAGGTCAAGAAAGATTTGAACGAATTCCATGATGGATCATGTGGTGGACATATCTCTAGCTATGCAACCGCCCAAAATATTTTGTGAGCCGGTGCCTTTTGGCCTACCATGTTTTGAGATTAAATCATTGTGTTCCAAAGTGTCATGCTTACCAAATCTATGATAGTAAAACTCGTGCTCCACCTGCTCCTCTACATCCTGTTGTCATCATTGGACCCTTTACAAAATGGGACATTGAGTTTATGACATGTAACCCTCACTCGGACGGGGGGGATGGCTACATCATTGCGATGGTAGATTATTTTACCAAATGGGTTGAAGTGATCCCATTGAATATGAGATTCCATATTTGAAGCTTGTCTTTGAAATTCTCCCCACAAATTGCGCAGAAGAAGAACGCTTCTTGCATCTAGCACACTTATATGAAACCCGACGGGATTTTAAAATGAACAATGAGGCCAATGAAAAAAGTGTCAAAGAAAAATACAGCAAGAATGTTAAACCTCATGCATTCTCAGAAGGTGACCTAAAAATTTTATATGATTAGGAAATTGATAAGCTAGAGGCTAGGAAGCTCAAGCCGATGTGGCTAGGCCCATATATAGTTAAACGTGTTCTTGTAAAATGGGATTTTGAGCTCATTGATTTCGATGGAATCCCCTTAGTGCAACCCAAAAATGGGTTGTACCTCAAAAAATATTATACATAGGTTCTATTTGCATAGTCACTATGTTATTGTGTTATTGTATTGACAACGTGTTTCCTTCAAATTTTCCTACCATCTCTATTAATATTGGATTAGATTTGAATTGCAGATGTCGGTGTTCCTTCAGCCATATGTTGGTTATGTTAATGGCGCTAGTCATAGTAGTAATAACCTTTGATCCATAACATGGGATATTTATACTCCCAATGGCGAGTTAGTGATTTTACAAGGGATTTGTATCAATCACTCAACCAATAACATTGCTGAGTATAGTGCAGTGATCAAATTATTTTCGGATGCTATTTCGTGCGGCATTCACCATTTGATGGTCAAAATTGATTCACAACTCATAGTACTACATCTCAACAATGTGTATTCAGTACGAAATCCAACTATGCTTCGCATGTTTTAAAGGGTTCTCCTTCTATAATGAAACTTTGATTACAATCAATATCAATATATTCTTAGAAGTCTAAATAGATTCACTGATGCATTATCTAAATATGTTTTAGAAAGACATTTGCAACATATGTAAAAATTTCAATTAAACATCACACGTTGAACAAGACATCACACGTTGAACGAGGAATTCTATTCAAATAAAGTAAATAGGAAACATCGAGATGATTATATTTATATATATATATATATATATATATATATATATATATATATATATATATATATATATATATATATATATATATATATATATATATATATAGAGAGAGAGAGAGAGAGAGAGAGAGAGAGAGAGAGAGAGAGAGAGAGAGAATTTGGTTTTACAAAAATTGTTTCCAAGAAAAATATGGCTACATGGCCAATACTATCCAAAATACATGTAGACAAAATATGGCTATATGGCCTCCTAGTAGACTAGTCCCAATGATGATCGTGATAACATACAACCACACTGGAAACCTTGTACATCAATCGACTGATACGCTCTAGTATTCCTATAGTGTATTGTTGTAAGTGCATGGAGATCTAATTGAGCCTAGTCTCTGGCACACTATGGGTCAAACCCTCGACATGGTGCTTGAACTCAACAAGAGTCTCTGCTATTTTGAGATCCTTCATCTCATCCTTTTCACCTGTAGTAACTGTAGCTCCTACTGTTGTAATTTGTGGATCTCTCCATTGATGAAGATATGAAAATTCTACTCGTTGTATGTAGCTCCTACTGTTGTAAGTTGTGGATCTCTCCATTGATGAAGATATGAAAATCCTACTCGTTGTATTGGTCTAATATTTGCATGTGAAATAAATAGTTAGTTTATGATATGCAAAAAACATTAAAAAAATTGTAAAATCTCAAAAACCCAAAAATATTCAAAATGACATTGTTTTACCTATATCACCCCATTAGTCGCCTTCAAGTAAAACGAGCTCTAGGTCCCCTTGGAAGTCAGATTTGGCACAAGGATAGTCATCGATGATAATGAGCTGCACCCTCAGCCATCGAAATAAATTACGTTTGAAACCCATTGAAGATGCACCAACAATATGAGACATGGGATCTACCAATTTCCTCATCCGTGGAACTCTAGGACCTGGAAGCTTTAGTTCAATGCACTGAGGTCGAAGTAGTGGAATCCTCTATATATAGAAAATGATATTAAAATGGAACCATATCAAAATTTCTTGATTTTCCCATCCTTTTCCCTATTGATTTGTTTCTTCATATTTTCCAACACTCCCACACTCTAGTTAAATATCGTGGGTTCTATGCATTCCAATGCATATTTCATTTGGTACTTAGTAGCAAAAAGAGTTAGGGAAATTTTTAGTTCTAAAATGGGCCTCCTAAGGAGATTATAAAATAGTAGTGGAAATAATAAAATAAGATTAGATTACATCATCAAATTTTAGAGGGAAAAAAGAACAAAACTATTTTTTCAACATGTATTTTCAACTTATCTCGATTTGGGTTTACTCAAATTTCAAGTGGAAACACTATTTGGATGCATAATTTGATTACTCATACAAGAAGTACCCATGTTGCATACTTCTGATGGACCCTTCTACATGAAAAATGAGAAATTTATGAAAAACATGTTTGCAATCACGTTCTTTCATTTATTTCACATCTTTTGTGTAGCAGGATCCATCGAAAGTATGCAACATGGGTAATACTTGGATGAGGAATCATTTTTTAATGTATTTCATGTTTTTCGTGTAGCATGGTCCATCAAATTATGCAACATGGGTAATCCTTGGATGAGGAATTAAATTTTGCATCCAATGAGTACTCCCACTTGAAATTTGAGTAAAACCTTAAGGAGATAAGTTGAAAATATGAGTTAAAAAAATAGTGTTATTATTTTATTATTTTTTAATCGTTTTACCTTTTTACTCCAAAAATGGTGAATCATCCCCCATGGTTGAAATCATCATCTTGAATCCTATTGGTTCTAATAAAGTTTATTTTGGTTTTACATTTTTCTTAGGAGGCCCATTTTAGACCTCAAAAGTTCTCTAATGCAAAGTGGAAATTCCATCTAAATTAGCCATGATGAAAAGGATCATCCTAAGAGGCAGTTGGATAACATCCCTAATCTCTATCTTCCCTTCCTTTGTTGGCTAATAACAAGGTATACAAAGAGAAAATATGTAATCATTGATGGTTTGACTACCTCTTGTTATCCCAAACAATGAGATAGGAGCTCCTCTCTGAGATAAGCCTGTCAGAAAATAGATGTCCTCAACCTCTATCATGAGAATATTTGCTCCAATCCCGAATCACTATCCTTGAATATACCATTCCATGACCAAATATTATAGTAACTCGGGCTAAGCTCTCATGCCTAGAAGCCAAAAAAACTTGAGTCCACAATTCCTTAAGTCTTGTATTATTGTTGGGTCATTGACAATATCTAAATCTTGGAACTCGTGTTCCCTTTATCTCCAAATTAGAACCATTTTTACTCCGGTAGATAACTGCAATACCACGTGAAAAACATTTAGAGTTAATATTATGCAAAAATTTGAGAGAAATGCAAGTGAAAATCGTAAATCCCTTTTTTGAATTGCATCCAACACACCTTATTTTAAGAGGAAAGAGCACTCCAACACATTTTCCCTTCCTCGGACATTGTGCTAAGGTGTTATTCCCTGTGTTAACTAGGAAATACCAATGAACCTTCTGATATAGAAAGGGTGTGCTAGACCTAGGGTGCAAATTTAAGATCCTAAATCACTGAAAACGTTCAAAAATTTGAATGAAACAAAAAATGGAAAGCATGAAAAGAAAGAGAAGGGACAAATCTCCTTCTTGGAATTGATGAGACTTGAAATGGTCCACCTTTGGCTGCAATCACTTGCTGAAGGTTGAGGGTAAATCACTCAGGGCTCACTCACAAGAGGTAAAAATGAAAATGGTAAAAATAAAATTACTTTTTTCCTATTTATGGTCAAATTCATTATTATTTTATTATTTTGACCTAATTTTATGAGATAACATATATTTTTAATCTTTTTATGGTGTTTTGAGCAGGTTTAGAGCTATTTGAAGTATCTTATGACAATTCTAAGTACAATATAGGTCATTTTGATGAAAAAACATATTTTGGGCTCTGCAAACTCATGAGAAAGGAGCCCCTTGGAGTCCTCTTCCATCTCTTTTTAGACTCCCTAAGCATGAAAATATTTTCGAGAACTTGTCTTTTTTAACTCATTAAAGTAAATGAAAAGATGTCTATTTGGTATAAGTTCAACCCTTTTCTACACTAGGATAGAATATTTACAAAAAATGAATACTTTAGTCGAACATGACTAAAAGGTTATCCTAAGTATCATTTTCTGCCTATTTGTAATCAAGAGGCTAAATTTACGAAAAGGAACTTGTCGATTTTATTTTTCGCCTCTTTGTCAAACTCTATAAACATGAAAAAGGATCTGAGTTACACCTTCATTGGACTTGTAAAAATATCAAACAATGTTTGAATCATCGAACATGATGGGACCAAACCAATCCATTTCACGGTTTGTTGAAGATACTCAGATTCATCTAAAGGATGAACTTAAAGATCAAGCATATGTTATCCTCCTCAAGCTTGTAAAAAATAAAGAGGTACTAACCATAAATGGTTGGGGAAATTGGGAAAAAAGAGTATTTAACCTATTAATGGTAGTGAGTCACTCTTGACAATGACACTCTTTCACTTCATCACTATGATTGCTGGGTTGGGTAATCTACTTGCCTCTTTGGTTAATCATACCATATTAAAAGCCTCCATAATAATTTTTGGGTCATTGCTTCGAACTCCATAAAGTGTCATTGATATGTTCAATAGAATCCCTTAAGTTGATATATTCTACAATACTCTTAATCCTTCTTTAATGTCTTTTGTTCTTGAACCAACTCTTCAAAAGCATCATTCTCTCTCAAATCTTGATACCAGTTTTGTGTCATTCATGGGGGATACATTAAGGCCCTCATGTGATCGGTCACTTCATGTTGACATCAACTCATTATCTAGGAAGTTTACTTGGAAACTACCTTTCGTACCTTGGAGCTTACATACATAAATGGCAAGTTTCCGTGTTATCTGTGACATGTCATCATCATTGGCCTTCGACCAAAATATTCTATGTGGTGTTTGACTTCAACTCATCCATTCACACCACATAGATTGTATTATAGTACTTTGCAAGACATTAACATCATCGATGGTTACTCTCACATATATTAATTATTTACATCATTAGTCAATAATCAAATGGTGTCTACCATGTTTGACTCCAACTCATTTATTCACATGGTTAGACACGTACTATCGAGTGAGGAGGTAGATGACCCTGGATCTAGTTCCATCCATCAAGGCTATGATTTCAGGTTTCATACAACGTATGATGGCCATGATCAACAAGACAATCATCCAAGCATGGTTCCACTCTATGTCATCAGTGGACAAGAAATATTGATCATTGTACATGTAATATTGGCTTTTATACTGAGCATGGGTATGCCTCCCTGAGCAATGATATGATGATGATAAAATGTATTGTAGCAGATGATGATCTTGACCAATTTATTCTTGATCCAAAATTGTCACAAGGTAAAGAAATTTAGTCCTCAGTTGTTGCTTGTGACTTTGTACTTTAGGGAGAAATATGTTACAAGCCATTTTTTCACATCAGAAAAAAAGGCCTGAAAATTGGGTCAATCAACACCCTTGAACACTTTTTCATTATCCCTGTACAAATTCATAAGAATCATTACTCTAAAAGTCTGAGGTTCTGGGTTTATCTACTCAAAAACCATGTTTTTAGCCCCAACGCACCCTACATGATTGTCTACTTGCATTGGATGAAAGTTGCATAACTAAGAATTTGTGCTGACCAACACATGTTGCTCTATTCTACATGTGTGTTGATTCTAGAAATTTGGGAAAATTAAAGAATATTTTCGAATCTTCTTCTTCCAGAAGCTTCTAAGGTGGTTTTAACCATTTACCATGGAGAGGCAACTTGAATTCATATATGATTCTACTCTAGTGATATTATCTCTTATCCCTTGAGCTTATCCACCCTCATAATTGGATCTCAAGCCTAGATTGGTAAATCCTAGGCTAGCATGTTTAACCTATAAACTTACTACCTCCCATGAAGTCTTGGTTGAATTTTGGATATTTCTATTACCCTCATGATACTTATTTGAGCTTAACGAATCATCATCCATTTTCATTAGGGTTGAGAGTGAAGGTTCACTTTGTGGCAAGGAAGGGAAACACATTTGAGGAGACATCCACAAAGTCAACTTCTATATATGGTTGTAACTCTCTCTATTTATTTATACAAAAAGCACTCTATTTTCATATATTTGTGTCATATTGATGCTTATGTATTTCATTTACATGTTGACTCATTGATTAGAGACATTGGCTTACGTTATGTGGATATTGTAGTTCTCTTCCTTCTTTTAGTAATTGTTGTAGGTTCCATTTATAGCATGTGGAGCTAGAGTTGGATCTTACAAGAGAAGAGAAGAGGAGGACTTAGTACATATTCCAGGTAGGTCTCTTTTCCATATTATAATTTCTCTAAGGAAAATATATATATACTCTTGTTGTTCTAGATTAGACCACTCGATCTAGGGAGTTCATTTTTTTCCATAGAAGTGAATTTTCCATATAGCACACTCTAATAGAGCTTGATAGATTTTTGGTCCTTGCCAATATTTATCAAAGGTTCGTGTTGGGATTCTCTCATGTCACTTGGCCTTTGAGTAAAGTTACCAAGTGTGGAGCGAACTGATATTTTTTTTGGTCTAAGTACCAACATAAGGTGTTTGTTTAGATGAAGCACTGCCTTTGATCTGCACCAGTACTCACATTGTTATACCCGTAACAACCATTTGAAATTGAAATAGATGCCTCTGATTATGCTATTGGTGAAATTTTCACCCAAAAAGCGCATCTGATGGCCTATAATAGTGAGACTCTTTTTGATACAATTCAGAAATACCCCACCTATGATAAAGAGATTTATTCCATCATGCAGGCTTGCCGTCAATGGAAACATTACATTTCGAGGAAGGATATGGTCATCCACACAAATCACCAACCTATTTAGTTTATACAGACACAATGTAAGTTGCAAAATGACCTCCATTAAAAGTGGCCACATATCTGCAACAATTCCATTTGAACATTAAATACAAGAATGGAAACACCATTCTTGTTGCAGATTTCCTCAGTCGGCCCCCAATTGTAGCACTTACCATTTTTCTTAACTCTTATGGCCATTAGACCATTAGATGGTCACAACTATACAAAAATGATCTATAGTTTGTCACCACATACCAAAAGCTACTGGATGGAAAATAAGTACGAGACATCCACCTCTAATATGCATTATTATGGTACATGGGCCACCCTTTTATTCCTTTAAGTGAGTGTGCCAAGATGATTTTGGAGGAACACTATAGTAATGTCGCAAGACACTTTGGTGTGGATAAAATTGTAGCGGTACTATAGAAGTATTTTTATTAGAAAAACTCCGACATGATGTTGGAAAATATATCATATCTTGCATAACATATGCCATCTCCAAGCCAACCATCAATAAGTAAGGCTTGTACACTCCTATTCCTACTCCTAGCTAGCCATGGGAATCCATCTCCATAGACTATATGTATGACTTCCCTCCTACCAATAATGGTAATGACTTTGTATTTGTGCTCGTGGATATATTTTCTAAGATGGATACATTGGCAGCATGCAAGAAAAGTATCATAGTAGAGGACACTTCCAAACTCTTCTTCAAACAAGTGTGGGTACATTTTGGGATCCAGTCAACCATTGTATCATATTGGGATAACAGGTTCCTAAGCACATTCTGGTCGAGCCTCTGGCAATTATTGGACACCAAGCTCACCAAGTCGACTGCATTCCGTCCCCATATTGATGGCTAGACAGAGGTCGTCAGAAGGATGATAGTGCACATACTATACAGATATAATCCTAAGAACCTATAGACATGGGATGAGATCCTTCCCTATGGGTGAAAGCATGGATTTGGGTTACACTTTTTGGGAAGAGAGGGCATGTTTGGGTGGGAAAAATAATGGCTCGATCAAGCCATTCAAATGCTCAATCGAGCCTTTTTTAAGAGCTTGATCGAGGTCCTTGGGCGCTAAAAAATTAGCTCAAACAAGGGTTAAAAACAAACCCTCGATTTAGCTATAACGCTCGATCAAGAATTACATCTCGATCGAGCATTATGGCTCGATCATGAATATTTTTTTTATAGTAAATACCACTCACGTGGTCTGCGCGCGCCATTTGCACAGAATGCAGGTAAATTTAGAGCTCGACTACGAGTATTGGAGCTCAATCAAGTAATTGACGCACGGAGCATTCAAACAAATCTAACAACAACCCCGCCAACATACTAGAGGCTCAAACGAAGGTAGGTATTCTATCTTTTTTGTCTTTCTTATTTATTTTTTGTCTTTATCATGTCAAATGGAGATGAAAAAGGTAGCCAATGCCTAGCCTGACCAATTTTAAAAAAAGACACCTTCAATGTAATTAACTTATAATTAGACTTTGTTACAATATTATGGGCCAATACCATGATTTATCAATACCATATGCCCTAAAAATACAACTGATATAAAATTCAAAATTTTATAAATATTTTATTTTAATTTAATTGTATAATTTTTTTTAAATTAACACTTAATACCTATAATAAACTTATGAGATAGCTATATTCTTAACCATAGATATTCAACCCTATTTTACCATAGGCTTGTACCTTGACTTGTCAATACCACTGGCCCAAAAATAATAACTCATTTTAAAATCAATATATATATATATATAATTTTAGTTTTATTTTATAACATGTTTTAAATAAAATGTGAAAGAAAAAGGTACAGGGGGATATAATGGTGTAAATGTTTGTAAACATTTACATGTGGGTTCAATTAATAAATAATAAAAGGTTCTCGAGCCCAATTTGTAGAGATGTTGTAATTTGTTGTAAACATTATGACTTGGTCAAAATAAAATGAAATAAAACAATCAATAATGATAATTATCACTATAACATTTTAACTTCTTTAAGCTACCTAAAAATAGAAATAAAAATAAAATTACATTAAAAATAAAAAAATAATAATTATAATTATAATTAATAATAAAACCAGCCTAAAGCCATATTAAGTCTGGATCTACCAAGTGTGGAGAAGGATCAAATATCTCGAGATACAAATCTCTTTTAGAGTGAAAAGTGATTTGATACATCTCGGTGCTCAGTGGACCTAAAGTTAAGATGAATTTTGGTTGGTAAATATCATTATGAATTGTAAATCCTGAAAATAATATGGAAATGTAAACACATTGACATGGTGAGGAAGAGAACACATATTTAAAGGTCTAGAGGAGGAGGAGTTTCTTGTAATCCACAATTTCCTTTGCTTCATCACTTAAATATTTGTTGGTTAGATGGCCCTATTGTGTAAGATTTTAATGGAAGACATGGGCTTCTGAAAGGGGGATGAGCTTGTAGAATCACCTCCTAGATCATGTGACAAAGTCACCACCCAAGAGGATGCACAAAAGAAATATCTCAACGAGGAGTCCTGGTAGAAGAGGGATTCAAAATCCAGGGGGGATTTTATATTATGTAGGGAGAATTCATAAAAATATGGAGGAGGAAGAAAATAATGTGGAGAGGAGTTTGGCAGCTAGGTGAGTTAGCCTAGAAGACTCGATCTCCTTGAACTAGTGATCGATGCTTGTGCTTGTAGGGTGGGTTTCCTCTTCTATTGCTGAGGTTGTTTCAACATGGCTATATGAATTTTTATTGAGACGTGTGTGTGTAACTATGTGTTATCTTTGGTCATAGAGAGTTCGGTAGAGTTGGGATACTCCAGTGCATACTGGGATGATAAACCTATGGGGGCTTGCTTACTAATAAATCACTTCAGCAGTGACTAGCCTTAGGGATGAGAAACCACTGGGGAACTTTCTTGGTTGAGAAACTAATGGATAGGTTGAGGCACCACAATACTTGAGGGACTGATAAAAATCAATTTTAGCCTTGGGAATGATAACATTGGTGTTAGTACACTTTGATAAATTATTAGTACGGGTGTGCTATTGTCTCCGCCATAGCTAATCTAACTGATAAATCTCTCATTATACAATTACAACCTTCTCTAGAACTGAATTGATACTCTTTGTGCTTTGTTGGACCCCTTGTGGTGTCCTGTTGTTGTGTTGGAGCCACTATGGTGTTACAACTAGAGGATGTTGGAAGAATCACCTAAGAAGTGGTCTTTGCCTCATATGAACAAATGACTAGTTAAGCACTCCTAAAAAATTTACCTCCTCAGACTTTGAATTCAACTAAGAGGTGGTTGAATGCGAGAAGAATTTACAAAGTAGTTAGCCTATGATTCAGTGGAAGGTCAAAGTCACGTCCTCAGTTATAGTCATCATGTTACTAAGATAAATGGTTATTTGTATTTGTATACTTATTTGTGAAATGTGAATGATATTGTTGTTGAATACACACACATACACACACATATATATGACATTTATTATTTCTAAGGAATGCATGATTCCTGTGTATTTCAATTAATGGTATGAATGTTTATTCTCATGTCAAAGGGGCTTGAGGATCCATGTTCAATTTTTATACTCTTAGTATTTCCATGACCTGTTTATTGTATGATAATTTAGATGTCTTGTTGTGGTGGATGAAATTCCATGTCGAGATCATTATGGTTTAGCAAAGAGCCTCTATAAAGTTTGGGAGGACTTGAGGATAACGTTGGTAAATGATCTATTTTCCCCTTGAGATTGAATGGATGTAAGTCTCGTGAGAAGAATGAATGGAGAAGTGAACTTCATGTATTAAATCCAAAGGGATTCATAGTCAAGTTTTTATTGTAGCAAAAGAAAAGGAATTTGTCTATGTGTTGGAGGGTTTGCTGAAGAGTTATTCATGTCACCTAATATATGGATTTCCATTCACGTCTTGGAAGTAGGGAAAGCAAGCCATTTAAATGTGACCTTGTGAGATAGAAATATGTATTTTGAGTAACATGAATAAATCTCATTGCAATTTTAGGTCCTGCAGGAGATCCCCTTTAGTGTTGCAACATGAAGGAGTTGGGGCTTTATTATGTGGAGGTTCGTAGGCTAGGCTCCACTGTCACTTCATAATCCATTATAATAATGAGGTGTAGCTTTTCTCATGAAGCCAAGGCCCTTAGTGGGATCTAGGGCAAGGTTGAGGTGACTACTTTATGTGGAGATAGCGAGGATGTGGCATGTGGACAATGTGACATGTGGGAGACACTAGAGGCCTTTTTGAAAATCCATGTGGTATGAATTTGAGTGACACAAGTTATCCTCTGAGGGGGCCACATTGCAGTATGAAACCAACATGACATCATCATAGTTTCAGGGGTCTTAGTTAGGTGTACTATAAATCATAAGTCGCAATAGACAATGCCAAGGAATGACAATTATGCCTAGAAGTTGACATGAAAAATTATGTCATTACGGGTTCATGTCAGCATGACATTATCACAATCATGGGGGTCTATCGCATCAAGAGGAATAATCCATGATTGATGGTTTGGGAAATGATAAACTTGGTAAAGACATCCTTGCAACGGGATTTAGAACCCCTAATTCTAAGGGTCCCTTGGCAAGTGGGTTAAAGTTTCATCCTCATTCCTACCAGCACTCAATAAGAGGGGACGTAAGCACCACTGTTTGGATTATTGAAGTTGTTTGACTCTATTTAGAGCTTTTGTGTTATTTTTTTTTATTTTAGTTTAATTTTTATGTTTGAATATGCATGCTATTTCTCTATCTAGTATGTTTATGTTCTAGCATGTTCCACCAACTTGTTTGACTCCATCTGTTCTCTGCCCGTGACCAATAACTTAAGAGGGAATACTACACCCCTTAAGTTGGTATGATTTCGTACATACGTGCACCAAACACACTCACACACCCATTTCAATAACAGGACCATGGAAGTTGGGTCAAGATAATGTAACACCTTCCATTCAACTTGGGAATTCTAAGGGGGTGGGAGGTAGTCTTACACTAGAGAATATACTCCCACCCATTCCATGATATACCACCTATGGTGTTAATCTTCCTCGTTGGTGCATCATAACATTCAATTATGATATTTCTAGTGAATAAAAATAGGGAAATGTGTAACTTATTCAATTCTTAATATGGAGTTGATACGTGGCATTTAAAAATTGTTACTAATAATAATAAAAATTATGTGGATTATAAGTAAAATATTCAACATGCATGTGAAGGAGAGAGAGAGAGAGAGAGAGAGAGAGATTTCTTATTCAATTAATAGATGCTTTATTATTCATTGTATGCTTTCATGCCATCCCATACCACCTATGGTGTTCATCTTCCTCCTTGGTGGATCATAGCATTCAATTGTGAATTTTCTAGTGAATAATGATATGGATATGTGTAACTTATTCAATTCTTAATATCAACTTAATTTGTGGCATTTATATTTCTATTTTTTTATGGGTACAATGTTGTATATTCCCTATGAAAAAAAAATATATATATATAGTCTCAATATTGTCTACAAGCTGCTTTTGATCGAATAACATGAAACATTTTAATAGACATGTTGAGTAAAATATTTCAATGTCAACCATATATTGTGGTTAAGAAAGATTTTTAGTGTTGCCCATAAAATGAAGGAGATATATAATTCCTTCCATACTTAGCATGAAGTGAAGACATACTATATCCACTTGATCGAATTTGGTTTGTCCCCAATTGAAAGTACGACTATGTTTAGATATCTGATGTATAAGAAGAAGCTTGACAACATGGAATTGGGGAATTAAGGAGGAGCTCAGTACGAGAAGCAAAGATAATATCAAAAATACTATTACCTCCAAGTTTAAGGACAAGTTGTGGGAGGATCAGGAGCTGGAGGGTAAAATGAAGCTAAGATACTATAAGGAAGTGATTAACCCCACCCTTGATAATCAGAATTATCTCTCTATGTTGTCGAGCAATAAGAAAAAAATGAACATCGCTAAGATAAGAACTAATTCCCATGAGCTTCGGAGTGAGACTGGGAGTTGGTCTATTTCCAAGACACCTTGGAACAATAGAATATGTCAAAATTGTGATTCTAAGCAGGTGGAAGATGAAAATCACTTCCTTTTAGACTGCCGACTCTTACTCACATTCGCTCGCAATTCCCTACCATCTGCCACACTTCCAATTTTCTTGACCTATTAAGCCAACCCACCTATCTTTGACCATAGAAACACGATTTTGAAGAATCAAACTAAGATTCTTTCTCCTCTCTTAAAGTCCGATAGACCACATAGGTCTTAACGGATTGTTACAACCATCATCATCATATATATATATATACATTTTTAAATTTTACACTTTGAAAAATAAAATCTCTTTCCACACTAATTTGAAATTAATATAAATCATATAATCAAAAGATAATTAATAGAAAATTAACAACGAACCTATCACAATAAAACTACCACAAGACTCTTGTCATTCAACCTCACCAACAAAATTAACAGTCTATTCTGGTCGTTCAACATCACCAACAAAACCATAAGTCTCTTAGTGTAATCTTGCAATTCAACATCAATCAGAAAACTATCACTGTAATCTTGTCATTCAACATCAACAAACTAAAGGATAAACAAAGTCATTTACACATTCGACAGAATTCTTCAAAACATCACCCTATATAAAGAATAATTTCATTATTCCAGACGAGGTCCACGTAACACGTGTACAACATGTGATTAAAAAACTTTAAGAAATGCGTGTAGCTTGTACGTGATAGGCAAATGTGTTCCTCACTCGAAAAAGCGCATCGAACTGGATGGAGACTTTTAATTTAAAAAAATTCATTGAATTTGATGCCAGAGCTATGGAAGTCAATTCTCCCAGAGTTTTTATGCATTTCACAGTGGTCGTCCTTGTTTGTGGTCACAGATTCTGGACAAGCAGCGGAATCTGGGCAGCTGAAGGAGGGTTTTAGAGCTTTTAGGGTTGATGATGCAATTCGCTGCAATACCCGGCGTGTCGTGGCGTTCAGAGCACTGTTCCGACAGTTTTTTGGACCTTGCGGCAGATCTTTACGGCCTTAAATATAGTCTTGCTATCCTAGATCATGAAAGCTTGCGGTTTCTTTAAAGCCTTTGCTGCTATCCTAGATCATGAAAGCTTGCGGTTCTTTAAATCCTTTGCTGCTATCCTAGATCATGAAAGCTTGCGGTTCTTTAAAGCCTTTGCTATTTTGTGAGGTATGAAGGCGAGAATCGTGACGAGTAGAGAGATTTTGAGGAAGGGAAATAATATTTTTCTTTTATTTTCGGTCCGCCTGCATTGTAGGAAAATTTGAAGCCATTGAACTGAAATTGTTAAAAAAGTCTCACTGTGTTTTGTGTCTTTTTAGCATACGTTTGCCATGGTTCGCAGGAAGGAATTGAAGTGTGAATTCGACAATTTAACTCTAAAAGATTCGAAAGATGGCCTACAAAAGGCAGAATCGTAGTGTTGAGAAGATTGAGGAAGGGCTTTAAGGCAGAGCAAGTCCAGTCCTAGTATCTTTCTGCTTGAAGGCCAACATTTTCCAGTCGATCTGCCAAAACATTTCCACAGTCTTCTCAACATTACAATTCCGCCGGAATGTTTCGATTTTTTTAGAGTTTAATTTTGCGTAGTAACCCTTCCCGCGGGCTTGAAAATCTAACGAGCTGCAAAATCCATGGCTGCGAAATCCGGAAACTTTAGGCAGTCTTGCGGAGATAACAAACTTCGATTTATGGATGAACCTGTTCTCCGGTTAGATTCTGGGAGCATCACGAACCCGGAGAAGATTATAAAGATCTTGCCTTACCAGCACCTTTTCTCCGCTGGCAATGGCTAGACCTCAAACAATGAAAGAGGTTCGAGGATTCAACGGTTGGATTGCCGCCCGCCTGGGGAGCCTGAATCTTTGTGAAGAGATTTTAATCACGAAATACCTTCAGGCTTGGGTTTGTTTACCAGCCTCAAGGAATTAAATCTCTTTTCCAATAGATTAACCATTACTCTAATAGTGCTTGCTCTTCTTGCGTTTGTTCGACCGTGAAGTTGAACTCTGCCCTAATTGCTTCAATCTGAACTTGATATTGATGTTAGGGTTTTCATAGATATTAGTGTGGAGTATCCTCTGTTTCGTACAGTTTTTACATATTTTCGCTGCGGGCGATTGTTTCTTATATTGTGATTATTTTATGAATGGATTTAAGTGTTTTATGTTTTCTACTTGAATCTGTTAGCTTGTTTTGTAAATTGAATAAGAAGCCAATCTTACGTTAATCTTGCTTTCCTTTAGATTTTGAAAGAGTTCTAGAGATTAGTTCAGAGATTTGCTTGTGATATTGTGCAGAGTATGCCTCTGTATTTAGAGGGTTTGGAGTGGTGATATTGGAGCTAATAACCTGTTAGTGTTATTTTTCAATGGGTCATCCTTTTAACATGCTAATACTTGTTAATTGTAAGTTGAAGTATGCATTCTTAAGCATTTTTATCTACTTAGTCGTGACAAGTTATCTTTTACTCTGGATTTTCTTCATTCACTGTTTGCTTTGGGTTTTGTTCATTCATTGTTATAAATACTTAGAATCATCTTATCTCCATACAAGATTAAGAGATATAATTTTATTTCCTGTTTGGTTTTATAGAATATAGGCTTATTGATGATACAGGTTAAATCTGAATTTCTACATAACCGGCAGGAGGTTGGCAGATCCTAAATTTGGAAGAAAACAATGCTCTTCTGAAATGGGGTGTGCAATAATGGATGGAAGAAAAAGGTATTACAGAAGTGTTGGAACTCAAGCTTGTGGGTTTCGAGGAGGAAATGGGCATGGCTATGAAAGTAGGAATCATCTGCACAGGTGCCCTGCCCATGAAGGGGCCATCAACAATGAGGATGATAGAGATGCTGCAGGATACCAATCCCCAGCAGAAGCCCAGGGCAACTGCCAAGGATGAAAATTGTTTCCTTACTATTATAAGGAGCCCAGTATTTGCATGATGGTTATTGGATTTGACCTGGACTTCAAGAATCTCTGCATTTTCTGCCACTTTTTAGCTTCTAGGTTTGCTTCGGCTTTGTTAATGTCTAAGTTTCGAGTTTAACTCTAATATTAATACCCAAACAACAGCTTCCATTTGTCGCTTGTTATGATTCATAGCGAGAGTTAAAATGGTTATACACTTCAGATGTTTCGGGTTACACCTGGATGATAGGTATTTAATTTGAGGGTAGACATTTAATCTAGATGACTAAATTTTGTATAATTTCGTTTTAAATAAAAAGTTAACTAAATATATTGAAGGTCTCACACTGCAGTTCAATATCCAGAAATTTCAAATTCCGCAAATGAAGTGCACTTGTTACAATTGAAGTTGCAAAAATGTATATTATTAATGATAAGATTTATCACATGTTTAATTAGTGATTACTACTTAAGATTTAGATTATTATTATTATTATTATTAGGTAATTATAAGTTGTTATAAATTAATTAAATAAGTATGTTTATTTTAGAATTTAATTTAATTATCAATTTTATTTTTTTATAATTTTAATTTAATTATTAATAATTATTAAGTAGATGGTAGAGATTTTAATCTTTATTAAATATATTGGAATATTTATAAATCAAAGATTAAGTTTTATCTCTAAATAAATCACTCTTTTAATTAAGTTATCTTAAATTAATTAATGAAAAATAATATTATATCAACAAATGTTATATTGGGTATGTGGTATTGATAAACCATGATATTTTCTCTTTGTTTTGTAAGAAGAATTATTTACAAATTAAGAATTCTTATTTTATGTGATTTTTATCTAAAAATCTCTCAACATTCATAATATTATTACATTAGATATCATTCTTTGGAATTCAACTAAATTATTACACTGTGAAAACCTTTCCATACTTAAAATATTATTACATATTTTTAAAATAAATATATATGTAATTTATATATTATTTTTTTTATAATTAACAATAATAATTTTTTTTAAATAAAATTATAATTTAATTAATTTTTATAAGTCTATAAAATATGAATCGAGTTGCAAAATCAAATAAATAAGATTTGAACCCAATCCAAAGGGAAGGGAAAATAAGTCTGGAGCCTTATAATTAAGATCCGACTCCCTCTGAAGCTGATGCCGAATCCACTTTGCCCGAATCTTATGATTACTTTCCCTACATGTCATATTGTTATTTCAAAGGGCTAGTGAAAGGTAGCTTTTAAATTTTGTCCACATATATCGATAAAGTGGGTAAATAGAAGGCATGGGAATAATTAAATAGACGAGAGGTGTTGCGGATTCACATTTATTATGTCTTTATGCATATTTTAAGATTAATGATTTGGACAAATGATTGAATATTTCATTGTTGAACTAAAAGACAAGTTGATAAAATGGAACCGCATTGGATGGCAGCCATGAAATTTGCTTTATCATTTCACCATATTTTCTTGCTTAAAGCATTGTTTTCCATTAACCTCTTTTTTAAATTAGGTCCGATATTGTTAGTTGGATGTTTGCTGTAATTTATGATATGATTTGTTTAATAGTTAAATTATTTAATATTTTGGTTTTGATTTCGTGATTATGAATGTATATGTTTAATAAGCTGAATATATGTAATTTAAATAAAAATGTTTATTAATTTTATAAATATGTAGGTTAAAATATAATATAAATATTACTAATAAATTTATATAAATTGATTGGTAAAGATAAGTATTATTTCTGAGTATAAATTAAAATAATGATTTACATTTATAATTATTATATTTTTAAAAAATTGGAAGTTTTACGGTACATATAAGTTAGAGGTTTACAATAAGGGTTTATGTTTTGAGTTGGAGGATTGTAGTAGTTCCTGGTAACTTTAAGTAAGTGGATGATTTAGAGGTTGGGGTTGCACTATTCACATTTGCAGGTCGGTTAATATCTTATTTCTTTGTTAACTGTTAATGAAAAGTGCACAATTGAGGGAAGTGATAGAATGGAGGATGCAATGGACTATTCGTTCGATCATAGTGACTATGACCCTATTTGGAGAGAGACACCACCTCAAGCTCATAAGGTTGAGGTTTGGGGACAATTCAAACTATGGATTTGGGAGTTAATGCTACACTTCAGCCTCATAAGACAATAATAAGGGTTGTCTCTTTCATCTCCCCTCTTGCATGCACTCTTGAACAAAGTAAGGATTTAGATTTGGTGTTAAAGTCCCATATTTCACTATGGTTAGCGTATCAACTCTAGATGCATGTGCTGAGTAGTACATTAGTGCTCCTCAGGATGACCAATTTTTGGGTACTCTCTTAGAGGAATTCCATGAATTCAAGCAATCCCTTAATGAGGTGACTTATCCAAGTGGATATTGGTGGTCACCTGTCTATTCCACCTTAGCCCCCAACATTTTTTTTATCAGTTTCCATAATTGTAGCAAATTTTACTATTTTTGGTAGCTTTTTGGCTCCTAAACTTCCGAAGTCTTTTTGAGGCCCTAAATGTTAGAAAATCATATATAACAGAGCAATGGAACACATAAAAATATGCATAAATACAAACACAGAAAACATATGAAACAAGAGAGTCACAAATATATTTGGTTCACCCAACTTGGGTACGTCCACGGAGAAACAACCAGTCATTCCTTTATATTATCCAACAAAATGAAGAGACATAACCTACAACATATCCACTATAATATCCTCTTCTCTCACACAATCCCCCTTTCTCTTTTTCGCTCAGAATACACATACCACACGCAGTCACAATACAATACCCTCATGTGAACCGAGGGGTTGCCTTCTAGGGAAAAAAACCCTAAGTTAAACATAACTTCTACCGTCATATCATCCGCCTAATGAACGACCCAAATTGACTATGAGATTACAATATTTTACCAGGAAATTCTACATCTATTTTTAGCTTTGACGGCGCTACCCTCGAACCCACGACAGGGGGGCTCAGACCCCCTTGATGATGATCAAATGACCCGTTAAGAAAATGGGTGCAACCCACCGATACATCTAAATAAAGAAGATAATCAGGCTCCACACCCAACAATATCCCACTTGGAGACTGATTGTAGCAACTCCACTACTACTTCATTTGTTGGACAATTACTCCACTTTGGACCTAGTTGTTTCTCATCGGGGAAAATTTTAAGGACGAAAATTTATTTTAAAGTTTAGAAACCTTGGCGAATCTTACGAGTCCCTAATATGTAGACTATAAAATGTTTGGTGATATTTTTTTAAATATATCAAAATTCATAATGACTTTATATAGTCTTTATAATTTTTTGGCAATTTTAAGGATGACATAATTTTATGTTATAAAATTTGGGTGAATCACTTTTAGAAAAAAACGAAATTTGGTGAATCTCTTTTTGTAAAAACCATGGAAAATTAGCCCACCTGCGAATTTTAGCCCCAAAATTTTTCCATGTTTCTCATCTTCATCATCATGCTTGAAGACCAATTTAAACTGAGCATAATCTCAGTTTCTCCCTAGTTAAAACTTTTGTTAACATATCTACAGGATTATGGCTAGTGTGTACCTTTTCCAGCTTCAATTGTCCATCTTCCAACATTGATCGTATGAAATGTTACTTAAGCTGCATATGTTTAGTCTTGGAATGAAATGTTGAGTTCTTTGCAAGATGAATGGCACTCTGGTTGTCACTGTATAATCTGCTCATCTCCTGCTTCTTACCAAATTCATTGTGCCGAGAGGGTACATGTGTAGATGTATTTTGAGAAATGTAAGGTAAGAAATGTAGTGTAAGTAAACATTTGTTTATAGTACGGGAAATAAATAAAAATAAAAATAAATTGGAGGTATGGTAAATAAATAAAACTTCTCTTTATACTTAATATAGAGGTATGGTAAATAAATAAAACATGTTTTTATATTTACTCCATAAACTTTTTTATATTTAGGAAAACTAAAAAATGAAGTTTTATTTAGGTGAAGCCTATGGGCCAAATACCATGGAACTAATTATTATTAATACCATGGGATAAATAGTATGGGCGAAATATCGCATTTATAAAAGAGGTATGGTAAATAAATAAATATAAAAGAGGTATACAGAAGTATGGTAAATACATAAAAATATATCAAATATGATAAGAAATCAACATCATCAACATCTCTCTACATCCTAATATAGGGTACATGTGTAGATGTAATGTGAGAAATGTATGGTAATAAATGTAATGTAAGTAAACATTTGAAATGCAAGAGTATATGGTAAATAAATAAAAATATAAATAAAAGGGAGGTAAGGTGAAAAAAGAAAAAAAGAAAAAAAGAAAAAAATATACTTAGTATGAAGGTATGGTAAATAAATAAAAATATAAATAAATTGGAGGTATGGTAAATAGATAAAAATATAAATAGACTAAAGGTACGGTATTTACTCCATAAACCTTTTTACATTTACGAAAACTAAAAAATGAGGTTTTATTTAGGTGAAGCCTATGGGCCAAATACAATGGCCAAACACCATGGAGAAAATTATTGCTAGTACCATGGGCTAAATACTATGGCCCAAACACTCTATTTATAAAAGAGGTATGGTAAATAAATAAATATAAAAGAGGTGTACAGAGGTATGGTAAAGAATAAAACCTCTTTTTATATCTACTCCATACTCCTCTTTATATTTAGGAACACTCAGAAAATATATTTTATTTAGATGAAACCTAAGGGCCAAATACCCTAATATTAATATTAGAAGATTAATACTATTATTATTCTTATTAATTATAATATTCATGTTAATATATTATAATATTACTATTATTTAATTTAATAAATTTGGATCCCCGAGATTTGTATTTGATCCTAATTATTTTGTGATTTTGTTAATTTTGGACAACTAGGTCCAAAATCCATGTTGTGATGCTCATATGAAGATACAAATTTTATTGGCCTCCTCTTTCAGAGAGGTGCAAGATCGATCTAAAGATCATCGTAATTTGATAAGCAGAACATTTATTTTGAATTTATTCAAAATATGTGCTAGTCGGCCTTAAGGTTTTGTGCCCCAGTTGTTGTGTCACACACCCTCATTGATGGATATATATTGGTCAACATTAGAGGACATTTTCACTCATCTCATCCTCACACATTTCTCTCTCCTCATCTGATTGGTTCGATGTCCTTGGTGGCTCTTCTCTCCACATGTGGGAAATTTCCAGCAGCAACACATTTCTAATTTTGGTCTAGGGTTTCTGTAGGAAACTTTGACCAGCGTTCACTTTGGTCAATGCAAGGTCAAATTGACCTGAAACTCTCTCAAAATTTTGATTTTCCTAATCCACATTTTTTGGCACTATTCCTGAGGCAAAACATTGGCTTTGAATTTTTCAGTGTTGAACTAGCTACTACTTGTTGGCCGGATAAATCGTTCTTGCGGACAAGACCGATCTCCCTAGTGTCAGAAGACAATCTAGCAACAAACGAACAACTAAGTTTCTCTTTCTCTAAATATATCCGTTTTACAAATAAATGCTATGAAGGTGTCGATCCTACCTTAGATCCAAATGCTTATTTGTGGTCGTAGTGCTTCCATCGCATCAATAATCCTTCGTCGCAACAAGAGTTCTTTCGTCGCAACAATAATCCTTCATCACAACAAGAATTCTTTCGTCGCAAGAAAGTGTCGTCTTTCGTCGACTTGAAATCAAAAACAAGAAAATATTAAATAGCACCTGTATAAAAAATAATCATAAAACATACCTATCATAGTGATCAAGGAATCTATGAAATAAATGATCAAACGACAGCTTATTGAATTAAACAATCGAACTACAATTTATTGAGAAAAACAAAACTTGATTGCATTAATCTTAAAATGACAGAAGAACCTTACAACCTTAGCCTTGATGTTCGAAAGGCCTTCCCGGGGTCTGAAGCATGAGTCTCCTCTACTTTGATAAGTCTTACACACTTCCTTCAGGAGCAAAAATAGGTATGTGATATTTCCTCTCAAAAGCTCGGCAAAAAGAAGTCTAAATGTCAACAGCAATTCAACTCAATCACACATAAAGCTTGAACTCTAATCCTCAATCTCCAAAATCTCAATCTCCAAAAACATAACCATTTGAGGCTACCCAATGCCTCCTTTTATAGAGCAGATGAGGAGGTTAGGATTCCACCTTTTAAGGGATAGAATCCTCCTTCAAAGGGATAGACTCACATCAAGGGATTAGTTCCTTAAGGTGAGGGATACATGCACCTTATCAAAGCGTACTCATCCCTAAAAATTCTCATCTAGAACCTTCTAGAATTGACCTCAAATCAGTTTTTTGACTTTACTTTCTCGCCTTTTTGACTTTGAGGAGGGTACGCAGGCATTGAAAAGGAAAAATGCATTCTAGAACGCAGTTAAGTAGTGTATTGCCTGCGTACCCAAGCTAGGAACACAGACAGGCTTCATGTTACCTGCGTACCCAAAGTTTCAGAGATTTTTAGGGTTTTTCTTCTTGTTTCAGGGCTTGACATGAGGAGTAAAGGTTGTAAGACTTGCAGAGGAGGTATGTATGAGTGTTAATGAGCTCATAAAGTTAACAGCACGTCAAGGTGACAGCTTTTGAAGGTAAATGGCATTGCATGTTGCCCCCAAAGTGCGAAGTCCTGAATAGATGAAGATGAAGTCTGCCATATATGAAGAGTGAAGTACTTTATCATTTCAAGGATCATCCCGTGGACACCCCGCCGGAACCTCGAAAACATTCAATGCGAACATATATATTGTAAACATATCATCGCCGAGGTAGTGGCACCCATAACTGCATCAAAACTAACTAGAAACTAATCTAAAACTGCTTCCGATACAGAATGATTAACACATCAAACAAGATAGACATATGTAGACACAGCATGGACGTAGCCATCTATAATGAATAGTCCACTGTATAAATGAATAAAAAAATTCCTCACAACCTGGATGTTAGAAACTAGATCTAGGGTCTTGATTTTTGCTTCCTGAACTAGTATGATTCTATCCATGCGATTAAATGTGTTGAAGTCGACCATGGTAGAAACCACTTGATTACCAGTCAATGATGCAAAATGTTAACAAGTGTGAGAGAAACCACCAGTAATGTCAATGGCTCTCAAAGTACTCAGTGCAATCCATGAGATGTGAATGAATGAGCTGAAGTCGAACATGTCACGGAATCAGTCGATCGAAAGTCAATGATGTAACCTGTCGTCGAAAGCGAGAAATTTGCCATTGAGGCATGCAGATTTCAAGGTACTAACGATTTCTAGATCAACTTCCTAGATAATGAGTTGTCATCGATAGGAAGTGATCCGTCGTAGGCAAGCCCACAAATACGAAATCATAGATCAAGTTTTGAAGAAAAATATTTGGTATGAGGACTGATATTCGTGGATGTAGTCAAATGGATGATATATATTTTGGTGATGAATGGTTTATTCAACTATCCTCTTAAACACATAACGACACTGCAGATGGCTTGGTGACAATTGACCCAAAGCTAATACCTAGAAACCGGCTGAAGGCTTTCAATATGGTTTGATTAACTGTTAGGCAAAGGATTTTCCCAACCCAGGTGAACAAAAGTGTCGTGTTCAAGAGTGGTTAACGACTTTTCGAATAATCAAAATGTAACAAACAGGTTCATTTTTCTATCTTTTCCCCAACCATTTCTGGAAAGTACCTCTTTATTTTTGACAAGCTTGAGGAGGATAACATTTGCTTGTTTATAAACTCATCCTTCGGATGAGTCCAACTTAGTTTAAGATTCGAACCCTAAGAAGGAGTGGTTCGTTCTTGCTTAAAATTAAACAGGTCCTTTACTGTTAAATTTTAACGAGTCCAGTATAGGAGAAACTTGGTGTTTTTCAATTTTACGGAGCCATAAGAAAAACTTAAGAAAACTCCATGGGTGTATTTTTTCGTAAATTTAGTCTCTCGAGCTCGAAAAAGGATAAAATAATGCAGGAGAGAACTCTGTTGACCGTAATTAGTCAACGTATACCTTTTTCATAAATATTCCATTTCAGTCCGTAAAAGGGGTAACCTTATACTGAAAGGACAATCATTCATTTATTTTAACGAGTTCGAATAATCAAGTGCTCGACAATCTTTTCAATTTTTGAGAGTCTGAAAAGAGATTAAAAGAGGACTCCAGAAGGCTCAGTCTTTCGTAAGTTTTAACGAGTTCGAAAAAGGGATAAAAATGTACTCATGGTTTTCAATTTTTCATAAGTTTTGACGAGTTCGAAAAAGGGATAAAAATGTACTCATATGGCCGACTTTCAATTTAATTTACGAGCAGGAAAAGACAGAAAGAACTCGGCATTTTCATGTTTTTTACGAGAATGAAAGATAGCAAAATAATCTCAGGATTTTCATGAGTTTAACGAGTCTTGAAAATAACTGAAATTGCCTCCATATAGGTTTCATTTTTCCAAAAGCTTGAAACAGAGAAAAACTATGTTTCAGAGTGGTTTCATTTTTACACAACCTTGAAACAGAGAGAAAACTATGCTTGATGCCCCCTAAGCGTATAAGCGTATAAAAATGTACTCATGGTTTTCACTTTTTTTCGTAAGTTTGTGCTGGAGTTCGAAAGGGATAAAATATACTCCGTGGCCGACTTTCAATTTAATTTAATATGCCAGAACGAAAAGACGAAAGAACTCGGCATTTTCACGTGTTTTACGAGAATGAAAGTAGCAAAAATAATCTCAGATTTTCATGAGTTTAACGAGTCTTGAAAATAACCGAAATTGACTCAAGATAGGTTTCATTTTTATAAAAGCTTGAAACAGAGAAAACTATGCTTCGTAGTGATTTACTTTTACACAAGCTGAAACAGATAGGAACCGTGCTTGATGCCCCCTAAGTTTAAATCGCTAGAGCGCATGCCTCCCCACTTTCATTTCATTTAACCAAGTACACCGCTAGTAATTAATAGCCGGATGGAATGAAGGTTCATTTACGAGATCATATGAAAGACCCGACCTAAAACTGTAAGAAAATTATGCAAAAAACTGAAATAACTAACCTAAATAAACGACTTAACATTTACGAGACTAGTCAAAGACTCGACTCAATTAGGGGAGGATTTGTTTCCTTTTTTAATGAGCTTGAAACAAGAAAAGAACTATGCTCATGGCAATGTGTTTCATTTTTTAACGAGGTTGACACAGTAAAAGGAACTTTCCTGTTCTACATGTCTCATTTTTTAATGAGGTTGACACCGTAAAAGAAACTATCCTCATATCTACTCTCTAAAATCTACCTATATAACCTACTGATTCATTTTTTAAAGAGGTTGATATAAGAAAAGAACTATCCTCATACCTGATTCATGTTTTAATGAGGTTGACTCAGTAACATGAACTATCCTCTGACCAACTGATTCATTTGTTAACGAGGTTGACATAGGAAAAGAACTGTCCCCATACCTGATTCATTTTTTAACGAGGTTGACTCAGTAACAGGAACCATCCTCATAAACTAATTATTTCTAATCTATTAATCTACCTACTGATTCATTTTTTAATGAGGTTAACACAGGAAAAGAACTATCCTCAGCTAAGACATGTTTCATTTTTTAATGAGGTTGACACAGAAAGGAACCCTCCTCACCCACCCACCGATTCATTTTTTAACGAGGTTGACACGTGAAAAAGGAAATATCCCTAAAACTACCGATTCATTTTTTAACAAGGTTGACACAAAGAAGGAACTATCCCTGCCACTGATTCATTTTTTAACAAGGTTGACACAGTAAAAGGAACTATCCTTGGACCACTGATTCATTTTTTAACGAGGCTGACACAGTAAAAGGAACTATCCTCAGACCAACTGATTCATTTTTTAACGAGGTTGACACAGTAAAAGGAACTATCCTCACCTACATGTTTCATTGCTTCCAACTGGAAGAAAGACATTTCAATGGACACACCTCGATCATGGCTTCCAAGAGGTCTTCATTAGAAGGAAGAATAGTTCTCTGGAAGGAATACATGTCAAGGGACTCAAAAGGGATAATAACATCGCGTTCAAGTAATCCCATAGAGTTTTCCATGTCAATTACCGGATCTAAGTCAAAGGAAGACGAGCAAACAGTGAGAGGCTCACTTACATCGGTAACTGAAAACATGGGACTAGTTTCCACATAATTAACCCGCGGCGGGGTAGATACCACTTTAGAATCAGGAACATTCAGAGATGTCGGATTATTGGTAGTCAAAACAAGACTAGGGAACGAAAGCTGGTCTACAGTCACAATATTACCATTGTGAGGAAAAGACATCACGCGAAAGAGTGTCGATACGATAGCTTTCATTGCATAAACATAGTCTCGCCCAAGGAGTAAATTGAAATCCAAGGGACCTCGAACTACCATAAGATCAATAAAGACAGTTTTACCTTCCAAAGTAATAGAGAACTTAGGAAGGATCCCTAAATATTCACTAATGGTTCTGTTAAAAACTTTCAGATTCTGCGTAATAGGCACAAGCTGAGGAACTAACCAGAAGTTAGGGATAAAATACTAACGATTGGGGCTATCTCACCCAGCTGATATGCAGATATGTCCCTACCCTTCACTGCAATTATTTGAAGGGATGGAAGAAGGAAGACGAGTTTCTGTCAGACTATTCCAATCAAAGGAGAAGACCTAGGTACTTGGAGGGGGTTCTGTAGGAACAGGTGAAATGCCTCCAGGCGTAGAAGAATTTGATGTAACAAGAAGAACCTGAGTGGTATGAAGTTCACTCTCTTCAGGGAGAGCAGGATCGACCGAATGTGAAATTGAGTCAACCACTTGATCAACTAATGGATCATCAACCTGAGTGATATCAGTTTCACTCTCTAATGGAAAAGTGGGATTGACTGCACTTGGAATTAGATCAATCACTTCGTCAGTTGACGGTAGGTTGGGAGAAAGTTGATGGTAACCGGTTGGAAGTTTTTGCTGTGGAACAGTAAGGTTTTCCAACAATTTTGAGGCTTCATCAATGTGAGGGAAAATGTGAGTTTGATGACTCCCGACACACTGCTTTCTGAGGAAACCCAACTTTACTGCTTTTCCCGGGGGCAAATGTCACTAGTTGATGGATCATTAGGTTGATGATTTTCTGACTGTACTTCCAGAGACCTTAGGAATACAGGACAATTATTAGAAGTACACTTACAAGCTGTGAGAATTATTTAGGTTTACGATGCATATTGGAAGTTTTCCTCGACCCCTTCTGCCACAACCATAGTTGGTTGGTTGAATTCTTTCTTATCTTGCTTCTTCTTCTTCTTCTTCTTAGCCACCTGGTTACTAGCGTCAAGGTTTTTACCAAGCGAAGAGGAAGAAATGGAGGAAGAAATATTAGGCGAAGAAGGTAAAGTGTCAACAGAAGGTTGGTGATGTTGAGATGGTGAACTCTATTGAAGTGAAGCATCCGGTTGAGGTGGAACAATTGGAGTATTCAGGGCCAACGAAGTTGAAAATAACCATATCGGTAAACCTATTGTAAATCCAGGTAATGACAAAGTAGCCATATAAGGAGGACCAACATTTCCAAAGCAAGGAAAAGTACTAGGAATCTCGTTAAGAGGGGTTCCTTGGTTGGTAAATTCCAGAACAGTTGCCATTATATTCAACTTCATTGAATTTTATTAACAATTTAAAACTAAAATTAACAATTCACAATTCACACCTAACAATTCAAATTCACAATTCACATCTATGGTCTCTAAAAGTAAAAACAAACAAATTAACACGCGCTATCAAATCTAGGAGTCAAACCACACACAAATAGTAACTTCCCATACTAAAAACACTAGTTGGTGATGAAATCCAACATCGTAGAATTTAATACAGAAAGGGCGGTTGGAACAGTTACCCCGACAACCTTCTTAATGAAACAGACTGGCACAAGTTTCTTCACAAAACCATCTCGTGTGAAGAGAACCCCCCAGAGAGTCCAAGTGAGTCTAGTCGACGTCTGCTCCAGGTACAGTGAGATCTTTCCTTCACCGTCACCTTAGGAAATAATCTTAAGCTTATGGACACTAAGGTTACCAGTATTGTCATCTTCCTTCAGGGGAGCAGTCTTTAGTCACGATCCTTGTATGAAGGGAAAAAGTAACAAACTCAGAATCCCCTTAGGGTTCCTAGAAACACACGTTCATCAAGGAGTTTACCTTAGTGACCCGAGGCTCCTCGACAATGGTTAATCTTAGGTTTACCGTTTGTAATGCGCGCAAAATCTTCTATCTTTCCCAATGAAACATAATTGATTGTCTCAAAGGTTTGGACATGATCTCGTGATTAACTCCTTTAAGAGAAGCTTCCCAGATTGTACCAATTACAATTGGATTTATTTCCTACCTTAAGATTTATCTACTTGTTTGTTTTAGTTGCTTTGAAAAGTGCTAACCTATTCCAAAACACCAATACTAAACTAAATTGGTGGAAAGAGCCCTAAAAATCTTAAAATTACCGGATAATTTTATTAAGCATTATTATTTAGGTTGTTATTACTCAAAAGGGTAAATGGATCTGAAACCAATGGTGTTATGACCCAAACCAAAACTGAATGCAATCGAATATGATAATGTAATCTTTTCAATTAGATGAATCCTAACTAAAGTAAGGAGAGAGTTTCCATCACTTCCAACAATGCAAAAAATTGATCACTAAGAGAAAATATAACAAATTCTCTAATGCACTAATTTCATCAAGAAAAACTAATGCAAATCAATCCCAAAACAATTTTTATATTTTTGTGTTTTTAAAACAAGCATAAAAACATCTAAATTCAAATCAAAGAAAACTGATCTAAATCTATGATTGATTTTTCAGAATGTAAACTATGCAGTTGTAATCTATGCACAATTCACTTGAAAAGTATGCAAATGTAATCTATGCACATTTTTCATTCATATTCTAAAAATGAGAATTCTAATTACGCAAATGTGATCTATGCAAGAGAATTCTCAAACAAAAGATGATTCTAATGTAATCTAAGAACCAATCAAGTGAAAGTCAAGAAAATCGGGTGAGAGTTCCAAAGATCAAAAAACACTCAAAGGCGATTAACACTCATACACAATTTAGCCCCCCCCTGGCGAATGAGGGCGAAATTTTTTTGCCAAAAAAAAAGCAAAAAGATGTAAAATTGTGAAAAGACTCAGACAAACCTCCAAGTAATGACCAAAGGAAATCAAATTAAGAATTTCTCAAAAAAGAGACCCAAAACACCCAATCAACTTAATGGATATTGATGAGATGAAAAATTGCTTAAAGAAATTCAGAAACAAGAGATTTTTGACAGAGAAATACAGATCTGGGTAGATGCTAAGAATCCTAAATTAAATCTAAAATAAACTAGAAAAAAGAAATCTAAAGTTTTTCCAAAATTTAACAGGGTCCGCAGGCTTCCAGAAGTAACAGGTGCAGTCCCGCACTGTTTACTTAAGGAAAGTGCGAAACTTCCCGCACTGTGCAAAAGAACAAAGTGCGGTCCCCAGAAAAGCTCAAGAAAAACATAAAAGATTTCAAAATTTTCAAAAATGGAGAAAACCTAAGCTACCCAGGTAGATATCCATCAATAAAAGACCAGGAAAAACTTTTCCTCAAATCAAAATAAAAGAGAACCAAAAACAAAAATTTCTTTCCCTAGTGGAGTCGCCAATTTGTTGGTCGGATAAATCGTTCTTGTGGACAAGACTGATCTCCCTAGTTTCGGAAGACAATCTAGCAGCAAATGAACAACTAAGTTTGTCTTTCTCTAAATATATCCGTTTTACAAATAAATTCTATGAAGGTGTCGATCCTACCTTAGATCCAAATGCTTATTTGTGGTCGTAGTGCTTGTGTCGCATCAATAATCCTTCGTCGCAACAAGAGTTCTTTCGTCGCAACAATAATCCTTCATCGCAACAAGAATTCTTTCGTCACAAGAAAGTGTCATCTTTCGTCGACCTGCAATCACAAACAAGCAAATATTAAATAGCACCTGTATAACAGATAATCATAAAACATACCTATCATAGTGATCAAGGAATCTATGAAATAAATTATCAAACGACAGCTTATTGAATTAAACAATCGAATGACAATTTATTGAGAAAAACAAAACTTGATTGTATTAATATTAAAATGACATAAGAACCTTACAACCTTAGCCTTGATGTTCGAAAGGCCTTCCCGGGGTCCAAAGCAGGAGTCTCCTCTACTTTGATAAGTCTTGCACTCTTCCTTCAGGAGCAAAAAGAGGTATGTGATCTTTCCTCTCAAAAACTCGGCAGAAATAAGTCTAAATTTCAACAGCACTTCAACTCAATCACACATAAAGCTTGAACTCTAATTCTCAATCTCAAAAATCTCAATCTCTAAAAACTTAACCATTTGAGGCTACCCAATGCCTCCTTTTATAGAGCAGATGAGGAGGTTAGGATTCCACCTTTTAAGGGATAGAATGCTCCTTCAAAGGGATAGACTTCTCACATCAATGGATTAGTTCCTTAAGGTGAGGGATACATGCACCTTATCAAAGCATACTCATCCCCAAAAATTCTCATCTAGAACCTTCTAGAATTGACCTCAAATTAGTTTTTTGACTTTACTTTCTCGCCTTTTTTACTTTGAGGAGGGTACGCAAGCATTGCAAAGGAAAACTGCGTTCTAGAACACAGGTAAGCAGTGTATTACCTGCGTACCCAAGCTAGGAACGCAGGCATGCTTCATGTTACCTGCGTACCCAAAGTTTCAGAGATTTTTAGGGTTTTTCTTCTTGTTTTAGGGCTTGACATGAGGAGTAAAGGTTGTAAGACTTGCAGAGGAGGTATGTATGAGTGTTAATGAGCTCATACAGTTAGCAGAATGTCAAGGTGACAGTTTTTAGTGTAACACTGCTGCTGTCTGTGTTGATCGTTGACTTTTTGGGTTGACTTTTGAGTTGAAGGTTTGGCTATCCTAGAGGGTTGTGTGACATTGCTGGTTGGTTTACCATATTGATACTTTGTTGGTTGAAGCATCCTGTTGACTGCCGTAACGCACCAACATACTTATATATTTTTAGTTTGTCTTCTGTCGATCTACTTGTATTTTTTATCAACATTTTACTTTATTTTTTATGTGATTGTTGTTTTATATTGGAGAAAAAGTAAAGTTGCATCAAGCATAGAAAATATACATAAATTTACATGGTATCAGAGCTGAGGTGAAGAAAAAGCCCTAGTTTGTAGCAATCACCAAAGAAGAGGATGGGTTCCTAAAACTATAATGGCTTTAAGGCTGATGACAGATTGACTGGGAAGGATGAATTCCATGCTTGGAAGATGACATTGGATCTTAACTTGGAAGACCAAGATGTCATGGACTATGTGTAGGGTAAAATTCAAGAGCCTCCACCCACTGCTACTGATGCTGCCAAAATGAAGTACAAGAAGGGAGAGATCAAAGCAAAGCTGATGATCAGGGACTCAATTCAAGAGAGTCTGGTTTCCTACATCTCTGAGCTGGGCACATCGAAAGAGATGTATGATAAGTTGGTAAACATGTTCAAGGCCAACAATGTGAATCAAGTCCTATTCTTCAAGAATCAATTGAAGAATTTGAAGAAAGGCAGGGATGAGTCTTTTCAATCATACTTTATGAAGCTAACCGAGATCAGGAACAATCTGCTGGCTATTGGGGAGACAATAGCTAATCAAGAGATGGTTCTCACTGCACTTGGAGGGCTCTCATCTAAATGTCATGTGTTCAACACTACCATTCTCAATAAAAATATGATACCTAACTTTGATGAGATACTATCGAGATGCGTACAAGAAGAGACAAGAATGAAGGAGTATGAAAATAGAGGAATAGCTGCCTACGCCACTCATTCTAGAAAGAAGAACTTTGGTGGTCCAAAGAACAAAGGAAGAGTAGGGGCCCAAGGAATGAAGGGCAAGTGTTACACTTGTCATAGTCTAGGTCACTATGCTACAAAATTCCCTTTCAAGGAAGATTTTCCTGATGATGATGACAACAAAAAAAACCTGAGGAATGACAATCAAAGGAACAACAGGTTCAAGGGGAAGAGGAAGGCTCCCTCTGGTGGAAATGGTAAACCTTTCAAAAGGTCGAGAAATTCCAGGTTTGACGAATCAAATGTTGTTGATAAAAGAAATGAATTCATTCTTGTATCTCCCCTCTCTGTTGCATCTCCACCCGACACTATGGGTATCTGGTTGATAGATAGTGGTGCCTCAAAGCACATCACTAGGTTCAAGGAAGAACTTTATGATATGTTTGAGAAGGATACTAATCTGGAAATTATCCTTGGATATAATGCAACATATCCATTGAAAGGGACAAGGACTGTGACCCTCCACTTATCTCAAGGTTAAGTCTTCCATTTGCAGGATGTACTTTATGTACCTAATTTGAAGAAGAACCTTGTGTCTATATCGGCCATGGAAGACAAAGGTTTCAATGTGGCATTCATTGATGGGAAGGTGCATATATGGAAGAAGAGCTTCAAGGAAGTTATCACGATTGGGTTTAGAGTTGATACACTCTATCAGGTTGGAGGAAGTCCACTGGGATCAATGACACGTGATACTATTCGATAGGCCAATAATGGCACTAAATATGAGACAAACGAGTTCAAGAACTTTTGCAGAGAAGCTGGCATCAAGAGGGATGCCACAACTATTTATACTCTTGAGCAGAATGGCATTTTTGAATGAAATAATAGAACCATTTTGAAAGTTTCTCGTGCCATGCTATGTGACCAGGGCCTACCGAAGTTTATGTGGGGAGAAGTTGCGAACACTATTGTGTACATTCAAAACCATTGCCCACATTCTTCTATGGACTCCAAAAATCTCGAAGAGGTTTTCTCTAGTAAGAAACCTGACGTCTCACATTTTAGAGTTTTTGGATTTCTTGTTTATTTTCATGTGCTGAAAGAGAAGATGAGCAAGCTAGATTCTTCTGGAAAGAAGGGAATGTTTGTGGGCCACAATGAAACTTCGAAGGCCTATAGAGTCTATGTTCCTGGTCAAAGGGAAGTGGATATATGCCACGATGTCACCTTTGACGAAGATGCTTCCCTGAGGAAAGTAGTTAATCTTCTAAGATATGAGGAAGATCATGAAGCAAGGCCTGGAAAACAAGAAGAACTGAAGGATGAGACGATGCTCGATGCTAAAGGACTGATGGACCTGATGAATCCACCTCCTTCGATAGGGGAAGAGACCATCATGGCTCAGGGACACTCTCAAGGATGCCAAGGGACATATGGCCCCAAGGGGGTCATTCCGTGAAAGCAAGTAGCCGAATAGATACCAAGGGTATATAGAAACCATGAGTACTATTGTACAATCTGAGCCTGGATCTTTTGAAGAAGCCGTAAAGAATTAAGTCTGGAAGGATGCTATGCACAAAGAATATGAGTCCATATTGAAGAATGATGTCTGGGATGTGTTTCGAAGACCGAAGGACAAAGAAGTTGTCACCTCGAAATGGCTCTATAAGATCAAGCATGGCTCCGATGGAAGCACTCAAAATTTCAAGGCAAGATTCATTGCCCGTGGCTTCTCTCAAAAGGAAGGCATAGACTATGATGGCATATTTGTACCCGTGGCCCTATATACCACCATACGATCTATCATAGCCCTTGCTGCTACGAAAGGATGGAGTCTTCGTCAGATGGATGTGAAGACCGCATTTCTGCATGGTGCAATAAAGGAAGAGGTGTGTGTGGAGCAACCTCTGGGGTTCGAAGTTCAGGATCAGGACACTCATGTCTGTAGGTTGAAGCAAGCCCTCTATGGGTTGAAACAAGCACCCAGAGCTTGGTACAAGAGGATAGATAGCGACTTGACGAAGCTGGGCTTCACTCATAGTAATGCTGATCTAAACCTTTACTTCAAGGTTGAAAGAGAGAAGCCTCTCATTCTGGTGCTGTATGTGGACGACCTATTCCTGACAGGTGTTGAACCTCCCATTCATCAGTGCAAGAGGGAGCTCGCTACTGAGTTCGAGATTGAGGACCTAGGACTGATGCATTACTTTCGAGGCCTGGAGGTCTGCTAGAGACCTGGCAAGATTTTCCTTTCTCAAGGAAAATACATTGTGAAGCTTCTGGAAAAATTTGGTATGGTGGACTGTAAGTGCGTGTTGACACCGATGGAGCTCAACTTAAAGAAGTTGAGTGGCAGTGCTGTTGGGCCCATGTTAGCAAATCCTACTGAGTATCGTCAACTCATAGGGGCCCTGATGTTCTTATTGAACACTCATCCAGACGTATGTTTTGTAGTGAACACTTTGAGTCAACACATGGTTGATCATAAAATTCACTGGGTTGGTGCCAATAAAATCTTGAGATATCTCTATCACACGATAGACCATGGGCTGAGATACACTACCAAGAGCATGACACTCCTTGGATATACTGATGTCAATTGGGATGGCAGTGTGATGGATCGCAAGAGCACATCTGGATGTTGCTTCACACGTAGATCTTCTTCGGGTAGGAAATAGAATTTGGTATCCTTGAGCACCGCTGAGGCCGAATTCATTGCAGCATGTATTGCCTATTGTGAAGTCACTTGGTTGTGAAAGCTCTTCAGTGAGTTTTTTGAGCATGTGTTAGATGCCACCGTTATCCTTTGTGATAACCAGAGGGGGATTCGTTTGTCATAGAATCCCATTTTCCATGATTGATCCAAGCATGATGACGACTAGTACCACGTTATCCAGGATATGGTACAACGAGGCTTTGTAAGGCTCGATCATATAGGAACTAATGAGCAGGTTGCGGATATTCTCACAATGCCCTTGGAGAAGGTCATGTTCCTAACCTTCCGTGAGAATATTGGAATCATGGAACAACCCTATTCTGAGGGTCCTGTTGGACGATGAGCTCTTGTATCTCTGGGGGGCTTTGGGGATAGCTTCTCGGAGCTATAAGCACTAGAGGGCTAGGCTTGACGAACCTTGTTGGTGTGCTTCTACCCCATCGTTGTGATGATTGATTTGGTTCACCTCTCATTAGCTGTGCCTCATATCCAACCTACCCATTTGAGTTCCGGACTCATGGGAAGTACCTCTCATTTGGCCAGTGAGGTGTGAAAAGCTAGAGACTAGTAGCAAAGACTGATGGACGCATCAGAGATTTCTGTACTCTCTACCTAGGATGGCACAATCCAACTACTTGATCTGGGATCAAGTCTAGAGATGTTTCGGAGCTCCAATTGACTTTGGGTCAGTGAAACTAACTTCGGGTTAGTATATGACTCTCTTGAGTCCAAGTGAGGTTTCAGACCTCCTACTAACTTCGGGTCAGGTAAATCAACTTCGGGTTGGTATGAGACTCTTTGTGAGTCCTATAGAGGTTTCAGACCTCTGGGCTGAATATGTCAGCCTGGAATGATGTTTTTGTGACTGACCCACTTCTGTTCTGAAATAAAGAAGCCAACAAAGCAAGTTACAGTGGGATGATGCATGATGTTTGCATTGCACAAGTGGATGGAGTTCTCCCTAGTTGAGAGGGAGTGTTAATTTTTGACAACTAGGTCCAAAATCTATGTTGTGATGCTCAGATGAAGATACCAATATTTTTATTGGACTCCTCTTTCGAAGAGGTGCAAGATCGATCTAAATATCATCTTAATTCGATGAGCAGAACATTTATTTTGAATTTATTCAAAATATGTCGAGGTCGGCCTTAAGGTTTTGTGCTCCAGCTGTTGTGTCACACACCCTCATTGATGGATATATATTGGTCAACGTTGGAGGAAATTTTCACTCATCTCATCCTCACACATTTCTCTCTCCTCATCTGATTGGTTCAATGTCCTTGGTGGCTCTTCTCTCCATATGTGGGAAATTTTCAACAGAAGCACATTTCTGATTTCAGTCTAGGGTTTTTGCAGCAAAATTTGACCAGTGTTGACTTTGGTCAACACAAGGTCAAATAGGCCCAAAAGTCTCCCAAAATTTTGACTCTCCTAATTTGCATTTTTTGGCACTATTCCCGAGGAAAAACATTGAATTTTACTTTTCAATGTTGACCTAGCTACTGCTGCTGTCTATGTTGACCATTGACTTTTTGGGTTGAATTTTGAGTTGACCATTTGGTTGTCCTAGAGGGTTGTGTGACATTGATGGTTGGCTGAACATATTGAGGCTTTTCTGGTTGAAGCATCCTGTTGACCACCGTAACGCACCAACACACATATATTTTTGGCTTGTCTTCTGTCGATCTACTGGTATGTTCTATCAACATTTTACTTTATTGTTTATGTGGTTGTTGTTTGATATTGGAGAAAAAGTAAAGTTGCATCAAGAATAGAACATCTACATAAATTTACATATTTCCATAATCATATATGCGATAACCAAAATCATTAACGCCATATCCATTGAAGGTACATTTCTTTTATTTTGCCTCAAGCTTTGTTCTATTTTCTTTATCAATATGGACAAAGGCATCAAAACCAAAAGAATTTTAAAAAGAGTAGTTTACCCTTTTACCTATCCATGCCTCCTCTGGATTACCACCATCCAAATAACTTGAAGGTCCCTTGTTTATTAGATAAACAAAAGTATTTACAACATCTTCCAAAAATTGTAATGGAAATCCTGTATGTAATCTCATGCACCTTGCATGCTCCATGATTGTCATTTTCATCGTTTCTGACACACCATTTTCCTATGGAATTCCTCGAATTGTCTTCTCTCTGTGAATTCCATGATATGAGCAATACCTATCAAACTCTTTTCTACAATATTCACCTCCACTGTCTGATCTAAGACACTTCAACTTCTTTCATGTCTCGATCTCAACCAAATATTTCCATTTATTGAAAGTATCAAATACATCAGATTTATTTTGAATACAATAAATCCAAGTGTTTCTAGTTGCATCATTAATAAAAGTAACATAGTAATGAGAGCCACCGAGAGATGATACCTGAGGAGGTCCCCATACATCTGTATGCACAAGCTCTAATTTTTCGCTCTTATTTTCTTTCCCAACTCTAAGAAATATGACTCTTTTATGTTTTCCATAAACACAAATCTCACATAAATCCAAATCAATATTCTTCAAACCTGACAACAAATTTCTTGAGTGATTCCATAATGTTGGATATGCTCCTGTGGAGTTTAAATCATTAACACAATTAGAAATACCATAGCATAAATACAATGTACCAACCTTTTCTCCTTTTTCTATTACTAGGGCTCCTTTAGTGACCTTCCAAGTTTTATTTGTAAAAGTTGTCACACAACCTTCACTGCCTAATTATCCTGTTAAAATCATATTTTTCTTCATATCTGGAATATGCCTTACCTCCTTTAATAATAATTGGTTTCCATTCTGATGTTTTACAAGAACTTTACCCATTCCAACGATTTTACAGGGTTTATCATCACCCATATGAACTTTTCCAAAATCTCCTTGAACATATTCATGAAAATGTTTCTTATCGGGTGTGGCATGGAATGAGGCCCCTCAATCTACCATCCAAACATCAATAACATTTTCTAAAGAAATAATAAAATTATATTGCAACACATCACCTATCACATTCGCTTCATGATTGTTTTTTTGCTATGCGTCTCCTTCTTTTCCCTTTTAAGAATTGCAATATTTCTTTAGGTGTCCTTTCTTCCTGCATTTACTGCACATTATCCTCGATCTAGACTTGGATCTTCCTTTCCTTGAATTACTGCAATATCTTGGGCTCTTTCCTCTTTCCATTTTTCTTCCCCTAGTATCTACACTCAGAATCATTACGTGATGTCTCACTGGAGCTTTTCCATCGCATTTCCTTGCTAAGGATGGAACTGACAACATCATAAAAATTTAAAGTACTAGATATAGATATAGAGTTAATAATGGCCATAACTAAACCATTCCAGCTTTATGGAAATGAACATAGAAATAACATAGCCCTAACTTCATCATCAAAGTTTACCCTTACAGAACTTAACTGACTGGTAATCGTATTAAATTCATTTAAATGGTCAGAAATATATCCACCTTCTGGCATTTTCATACTAAATAAATGATTCATAAGAAATATTTTTTTTGAGGTTGAGGGTCGCCCCCCATGGACCCCCATGAAGACGATCAAACAAAGGGTGGCATTGCCGCTCCGTTAAGTGTTGAAAAGTATAACTAGGATTGGTCTTCATATTGACTATGTAATTATGTATTTATGTAAAGAGGAAGACAAAGATAATAAAATGTATTTTTTTGTACTTTCTTCATGGGTTTCATGAGAAATATTTTATAATAGGTTAATAGACTTCTTCTTGATGTCTATTAGGGTTTTTTATTCTAGGTATAAATATAATTAAGTGTCATATATATGAAGGATCTAGTCTAGATAAATGCTCCAAGACCTTGCCAAAGAAACCGTGAAAGAATGGCTTAATTCAACCCTCCAAAAACGTTTAAAGATAAGCTAAAATAATGTGTCAAAGTTCGCCTTCCAACAACTAGACAAGTCGGCCTACAATCCAAAGAGATGGTCGGCTTAAAGATAGTGAAACTGTCTCTATATATACACTTGTTCTACGGTTAATTTTAGAGAAAATAATTCATACATATCTGAATTTTAGTGTGGACTTTTGGACAACATCTAGCACAGAATTAAGACTGGAGAAGAGGCATATATCCTTGATGATATCTTAGTGTAATAAAGTGTTGTGGTCTACTAGAACATAAGTACGGAAAGTCTCTGACTGCTCATCAAAACTTTTGTGGATAATCTTGAAGTGTTTACAACGTATAGGGTCTAGATACATGCAATGTTCAAGAGCAGTGTTCCTACGTTAAAGTGCGAATCAAATTGAGAATGCTTTGCAGACTATCCTGAAGTAAAATTGCAGATAAAAAGGTGATATTGGTATTCATATCTAGTTCATGTAAAGTTGGATCAGTGGTCTAGGAAAATATTGTACATATTCCAAAGAGAAGGAGTAGTGATAAAGTGAAAGAAAGTAGGAAAGTAAATCTCTGATTTAATTTCCTAACTACAACTTATATATATATATATATATATATATATATATATATCAATTAACTGAAGTTTCAACCATATGCGAAGGAAGTATTGGTGCAAAATAGTGCAAGTTGACGAAGGAAAGAAGGATCAACATTGAAGGACATCAAATAAGTAAGGACAAGGTCTTGGCTACATAGACAGGTCAAGGGTCTAATTCTTGGTCATGGTACTTGTCATATGAAAATCTATAAGAAGAATTTCTCGTGGGTTTTCATCTCCAAGAGGGAGAGGTTTTTCCCTGTCTCTAGGAGCCTAATCCTTGTGTCTCATGTATTTTGATAATTGACTTGATGAAAGATTTAATAAGCTAATGAAGAGAAGAAATAAGTAACTCAAGTAACCTCACAAATAATTATCAAGAAGATAATTTTGAATTAATCACTAGCCCTCCAAATTATCAACATGGTTTCAGAGCTAAGTTGTTGAACTCAAGGACTACTTGAAAAAGAGACACTCTAGGAAGAAAAAAAATCAAAGTTTGGGTGAAAAGTCAAATAAATTTTGCAAGGAAGACTCTCAAGCTATTTTCAAGAAATATATTCATCTCAGTCAAAGGATCAACTTTTCAAGAAAATAATTTTTTCCATCAAATATTTACATTCAAGACATTGTTAGAAGAGGACATCATATTTTGAAGACATCCTTTACCATCAAGTATCCAAGATCACCTAGATTGAAGATTTCTATCTTAGAAGAAGTTCCTAACTTCTTCGTCATCATCACAGAATCTGTCGAAGGAGAAAGTCATTTACTCAAGTAAGTATCTATGAATTTATCTAAATCTGTAAAAATGACTTATTGTATAGAGAGAAACAAATTGGTTGGGTCATCAAACTTTAATGCATGGAATAAAATGACAGATCTGAATCTAATTGAAAATTAAGTTATGGGTTTCATAGAGTGAACTACAATTCAACCTCCAAAAGAATACATTCTATCATACATCAAATACATGAAGGGAGACATAAGGGCTCGAAGGATTCTTATAGAATCTATATATGACTCTCTCATTCCATATGTATCAAAGATATAATCCTCAAAATAAATATATGATAAATTGGTGGAACTATTCTCGAAAGGTTCTACAAAAGAAATAAGATCCCTGAGACAAAAAATATACAAATTGAGAATGTCAAAGGAAGGAATAATTCCATATCTGATGGAGATTTTCACAATATGAGATCAACTACTGAAGTTGGGAGAATTAATGTCTGATAAGAAATACTCACTATGGTACAAAATGCTTTACCAAAAGAATGGAGAGGTTTCACTTCAAGCATATATGGGAGAGAAGAATCCATGCCATTCCAAATTATAGGTAAGATAGAAGAATCAAGATTGAAAGTAGGATCACGTGTAGGGAATCAAGCTTGTTCTGCCATGTCCTGGAAGAAAGGAAGATTTGGTAAATTTGGTCCTCAAATAAGAGAATAATTGTGGACAAAGCATGATTCTTTGGATGTAATGATACTAGGTATTATAAATTAGATTTTCCGTAATTTACAAAGGACAAGAGGAAAAAGGAAGAAGCCCATGTCTTAGATATAAGAGAAGAACCTGATGCAAAGAAATCTAAGAAAGAAGAAGTGAGGGATCTCCACTATGATTGAGATCATCTTCTCCTTTAAGTGATTTCTGTTGGTTGTAAAATAGTATGATATGAAGCAGTGTATCTTATAGCATCATGATCGAAGCATGGTAGGAGCTCTCGATGAAACAGCTCCTGTAAAACCTCACTGATATCATACTGATGGAAGGAAGTTATCAAGATAAAGTGTCATCATGAAAAATGGTGCTGACATTTTCTAATGGAATTCTCTATGAATTCACTGATTAGAAATAAGGCAGAATGGTTTCATCAAGAATTCCATGCTACAGAATTATGGGATGTGATGACATATTGATGGAGAAAGCTAAGGGAATGAAGCTCCTCATTCTATTAAAACTGCTATAGGATGAATTAAATAAAGAGGGTATGAGGTATGCATATATTTATATGCTAACATTGGATGATGTAAAATCATGTGATATGGTTGCTGGTAGTATACTTCTATATTTTGAAGTATGATCTATGGAGGAGGATCTCTCGGTGCACTGACAGATGAAATCGACATAATGTATCCTCATATGGAATATGAGGTGGTTGTATATGAATGAGGAACTGTAAAAATTTTAAGTTCCTGGGAATGAAAAATGTGCAGAAAGGAAGAGATCACGAAATGAAACCATGTCAAGAGGCAGTTATCATCCAGAAGCCAAGAATATGTGACTAGAATATCTCCTGGGAGGATATGTAGAATTTGATAGAAGTATGGTAAAGAAGAAAACCCTTGACACAAACATATTATTAGGAGATGTGTCAATCTGAATAAAGGATTTTGATGCCTACATGAATATGTCATGGTGAAATATCATCACTAAGGAAACTTTTGTTTTAAATGTTCATGTGTATATGTTTATTTGGATGAATTTTTGTAGGGCTGCTAGTCATGAGAAAGGATGTATGATCCTTAGAGATGATTTGAAAGAAAGCATAATGGCATAAAAGGTGGACTAGATAAGAAATATAGATGAATCACTTTCTAGTAGATGACATGAATTATTAATGAAAGTTATGGATGATATGTGCCTTCTGAAGCTAAAGTTTAAGATTCCTCAATATCGAAATTCATGACATCGAGGGGAGGAATTATTCATGAGAAGCTGGGTGTCTCACCATTGCTGCTACAGGTCTCTAATTAATAGGGAACCTAGTGATCAGTTTCATACTTGGAAGAAACTAGGTAATTACTAAGAATTAGCTTAGGTACATTTATTATACATGAATGAGTCCATTCCCTTGTGGAATATATCCTCCCTGGCTGAGAGGGAGAAATAGACACATCATTCTAGTCTTCACTTGGGAAGACAGAATGGAGGATTGGGTAATCATCTGGAATTTGATACTCTTTGAGAATGAGTTATGGAATTCAAGATAAGAGTAGTCAACAATCGATATTATTTGAGGGCTAGCTACCCAAGAGAAGAAGAGTCCAAGAAGGTCATACTTTGGGAACACTCGGGTGGAGTATGTCCATTAGAGAGACAATGACTATGGTGTCTATAAGTCATGTTTCTCGCCAGCATTGTAACCTATTGTCTCATTGAGATATGGGGATGTTAGTCAAGGCCTTGCAAAAAGACAATGCTGGTTGATATGATGCTATATAGATGCGATTACCAATCGGATTCTTCTTATGAGATTCTTCAATTTGAAAGTGACCATGTACCTGTTTGAATACCTCCCTAGTTAAGAGGGAGTGTTGAAAAGTGTAACTAGGATCGGTCTTCATATTGACTATGTAATTATGTATTAATGTAAAGAGGAAGACAAAGATAATAAAATGTATTTTGTTGTACTTGCTTCATGGGTTTCATGAGAAAGATTTTATAATAGGTTAATAAACTTATTCTTGATGTCTATTAGGGTTTTGTCTTCTAGGTATAAATATAATTAAGTGTCATATATATGAAGGATCTAGTCTAGAGAAATTCTCCACGACGTTGCCAAAGAAATCGTGAAATAATTTCTTAATTCAACCCTCCAACAACGCTGAAAGATAAGCTAAAATGATTTGTTAAAGTCAGCATTCCAATAGCTAGACAAGTCGACCTACAAGCTAAAGGGATGGTCGACCTAAAGACAGTGAAACTGTCTCTATATATACACCTATTCTGCAGTTCATTTTAGAGAAAAGAATTAAGACATATCTAAGTTTTAGTGCGGAATTTTGGACAACATCTAGCATAGACTTAAGACTGGAGAAGAGGTGTATATTTTTGATGATATCTTAGTGTAATAAAGTGTTGCAATCTAGTAGAACATAACTACATACTATCTTTGACTGTTCATAAAATCTTGTACAGATAATCCTGAAGTGGTTACAATGTATAGGGTCTAGATACATGCAATGTTTAAGGGTAGTGTTCCTGCGTTAAAGTGTGGATCAAATTGAGAATGGTTCGTGGGCTATTTTGAAGTAAAATTGCAGATAAAAAAGTGATATTGGTATTCATCTCCAGTTCATGTAAATTTGGATCAGTGGTCTGGGAAAATATTGTATATATTCCAAAGAGAAGGAGTAGTGAGAAAGTGACAGAATGTAGGAAAGTAAATTTCAAGTTACTGAAGTTTCAACTGTATAGAAAGGAATTGTTGGTGTAGAGTAGTGCAAGTTGGTGAAGGAAAGAAGGATCAGCATTGAAGGACATCAAAGAAGTAAGGACAAGGTCTTGGATGCATATATCGGCCAAGGGTCTAATTCTTGGTCATGGTACTTGTCATATGAAAATCTATAAGAAGAATTTCTCTTGGGTTTTCCTCTCCAAGAGGGAGAGGATTTTCCCTGGCTCTAGGAGCCTAATCCTTATGTCTCGTGTATTTCGATAATTGACTTGATGAAATATTTAATAAGATAATGAAGAGAGGACGTAAGTAACTAAAGTAACCTCACAAATAATTATCAAGAAGAGAATTTTGAATTAATCACTAGCGCTCCAAATTATCAACATTAAGAACATGGGTCGAACATAGCGATACATCTAAATAAATAAGATAATAAGGCTCCACAACCAACACTAAACGATGTTTTTTTGGAAAAAATTAAATCCGTTTACTTACAACAAGGGTATGTAATTGAAATTTGTTGTCCTCTATTATATATTTCTAACGGGGTATCATACGTGTCAAATGGAGATCATATGCCAAAGTTACGATCCCAGGAAGTTGATGTACCAACTAACCCCAATGGGGCTCACAAAATTTTGGTGCTTCATCTCCTAGGGTGAGGTTCTTGGATGTGTATGGTTTTCCATTATTTCTCAATAATAAAAAGGCCTTTGAGCCTCATTATAACATAGTTTAGAAGGAATTTAATCATCACATGGCTTCTCAAATATAAGATACCATTGCTTGACCTAGTTTATTTCCACTCTATATTTAAAACATTTCTAGTATTTGTTTTTAATGAATTGAAGTTCATATCTCACTCTAGCTTTGTGTATATATTTAAATCTGTATTTCATTTCATTCGTGCATGAACATCGATTAGTGGTATCAGAGCGGTCTTCTCATTCCTTTTTTTTCGTGCATGTCCCCAATGAGGTTAGGGTATAAGGAGTTAGGACTTGAACTATTTGATCCCTTGCAAGACTGGCCTTGCCAACCTTGATGATCTCCCATGGAGAAAGTAAAGAAAGATGAGGGAGCAGGAGATCATTTCAATATGTTGCTCGAATAATCCCTCAAGCAAAAAAGGAATGAGATGATGGATAAATTTTCCTAAACCCTTGGATGGGTATCATCGAGCAAAGAATGTTCATCTAGAAGCCACATCGGACGTGCCACTCCCTTTAAGGTAAAAGTGAACTTTGAAATTCCTATATTTGAAGGTCAGATAGTTACAAAGCTTGTAGATAAATGGTTAAATATGTTGGAAGGATATTTTTCGGTCCATAATTTTTCCAATGTGGAAACAATCACTATTTCACTCCTCAAATCCACCCCCAATTTCAAGGATGGGTGGGAAACCTATCATGAGAAGAGGGATGAGAAGGAACACTCACTACTTTCAACTGCACCTACTTGGAATTATTTCCAAGATGTTTTCAAGGAACAATATTACCCTTTCGGGAGCTATAAAGATACATATATAATTATGGACCATATTTCGGTAGAGAATGGACCAAGACATGCTAGAGTTCGCAAATATTTTTCATACCCTTCGCATGAATTTGGGTATCAAGGTTTATTTATGGAATCTGGTACTCAAGTGTTGCAATTTTCTACACAAATACAAAATGGAAAATATGGAGTTCCTATACATCTCTTCATTAGGCATCGCATATGGATATGTTGTCAAGATCGAGTAGAAAGTAAAAAAAAAAATCGAGGCCTTGTATATGCGAATCTGAAGCGAGGAAAAGGCAACCCCAAACCACAAAACAATGGATAGATCCAAGGTTGTGTGACCCAATACAACCCATTGAAGCCACAAGAAAATAATAACGCCAAGAAGATAAAAAGGACATAGGAAAGTTGTGTGAGTTCCACAAGAACCCCACTCACAACATGAATGAGTGTCACGCCAAGTAGTCACAAGCGACTAAGTTGAGAGCTTTAGAGTCAGATGCATGTTTCGACTTTGATTCACAACCCGACAAGGGGAACAAGGGGAAGTATATTATTGATGTAGAGCCTAGTGCCAACGTTGCCACCACCATGGTCTAGAAGATTGAGCTCGAAGATCTAGAGGAAGGGGAGCATCTCTTCCACTCATAGATGTGGGTGAAGGGGTCTCCATTTTAGTTCATTATTGATAACAAGATCCAAAAGAAAATCATCTCGGTAGAGGTCATTAAGCAGTTCAGCCTACCAACCACACCATAGCCACATGCATACACCATTGGGTGGCTTCCACCAAGGGAAATATCTTCGTATCAGCCAACTGTCCCACCATACCTACAACATCAAGCCATTCACAGATGAGATATTGTGCAATGTTGCTCCTCTTGAAGTCTGTGATGTTCTATTAAGCCAACCATAATTGTGGAAATTTCATGTTATGTATGATTCCATGCCTCACACTGTTATTATAACTTTAGGCAATAAGTTATACAAGATACTAGAGGTAGCCCCACCTATCATGGTCTCTTTCTTCTCTACTAAGAAATGTTGTAACATCATCTCCTAGACTGGGAAATATGTTTTCTTTTTTATTTTTCTCTCAAAGAAAGGGTAATATTGTGGTTACATCCATGGCCCCTGGGAAGGGTTCCTCCACACAACATAAAAGTTGGAAAAGGCCATGGAAGAATACATGGACATATTCTCCACCCCCACAGGTGTACCTTTGCATTGGTAAGTCAAGCATTCAATTGATATGACTCTTGGATAACCTCTACCCAATGGATCGATATATCATTGCTCTATCATGGAAATCAAAGAAATCGAGTAGAATATCTAGGAATTGCTACAAAAAGGGCACATATGATTAAGTTCCTAACCTAGTGGAATCTTGATTGTACATACAAAAGAGGGATGAGACCTGGAAAATCTCCATTAATTATTAGGAACTAAATAAAATCATTTTCAAGAACAAGTATCTAATCCCACGTATTGATGAACTTCATGACCAGCTCAAAGGGGAAAAATAATCTAGAAATGATGATTTGAAGTTTGGCTATCACTAAGTTCCAATAATACCCACAGATATATGGAAGATTTCTTTCAAATCCAAGGAGGTTCCTTTTGTGTTGTTGGTCATGCCTTCTAGGCTGACAAATTCCCCTGCAGCTTTTATGATATTTGTGGATGACATCTTGAGTCCCTTCACCAACTCATTCATGGTTTTATACTTAGAAGACTTCCCCATCTTCAAGTAGAGTTGGGAAGAGAAATTGTAGCACATTCGATATGTCGTTCAAAGCTTGAAACAATACAAAATATGTACCAACTTGGATAAGTGTACCTTTGGCATGAGCCAGGTCCAATAAGTGAGTTACATCATCGATGAGCAAGGTGTGCATGTGGATTAGCTAATATCCAAGTCATTCGGGATTGGTTAGCCTTGATGACTCTGTTTCATGCAATTTTATCACATCAACCAAAAAGTCCTGAAAATTGGATCAATAAACATCCTTGAACACTTTTTCATTATCCCTTTGCAAATCCCTAAGAATCGTTTCTCTAAGAATTCCGAGTTTCTGGGTCTATTCGCTCAAAAACTATGTTTTTATCCCCAACACAACCTCTATGATTGTTTACCTACACTAGCTGAAAGTTTCATAACTGAGAATTTTTGCTAACCAACATAGGTTTCTATATTATAGAGGTGCGTTAATTCTAGAATTTCAAGAAAATTAAAAATATTTTCGAATCTTTATCTTCCAAAAGCTTCTAAGGCAGTTTTAACCATTTATCATGGATAGATATCTTGAATTCCTATCTGATCCTACTCTAGTGATCTTATCTCTTATCTCTTGAGATTATCCTACCTCATAAGTGGTTCTCAAGTGTATATTGGTAAATCCTAAACTACCATGTTTAACCTATAAATTTATTGCCTCCCTTGAAGTATGGGTTGGCTTTTGGAGATTGCTAGTGCCCTCATACTGCTAGTTTGAGATTAAGGAATCATCATCCATTTGCATTAGGGCCGAGAGTGAATATTTTATTTGTGGAAAGGAAGGGAAATTAATTTGCAGAGACATCTACAAAGTCAACTTCTATATATGTTTGTAACTCTCTCCTTTATTTATTAATACAAAAAAACTATGTTTTCCTACAATTGTGTCATGTTGATGCTTATGTATTTCAATGCCATGTTGACTCATTGATTAGAAACATTGGATTATGTTATGTAGATATTGTAGTTCTCTTTCATATTTTAGTCATTATTTTATGTTCCATTTATAGCGCGTGGAGCTAAAGTTGGAGGTTACAAGCGAAGAGAAGAGGAGGACTTACTACAGATTCCAGGTAGGTATCTTTTCCATATTCTAATTTCTCTAAGGAAAACATAGGTATTTTTTTTCTCTGTTATTATAGATCATACCACTAGATCTAGGGCTTTCATTTTTTTTTGAAAAAGTGAATTTTCCATATAAAAAATTGACAACCATATTAGGGAACAATATTTCCCTTAGTGGTTTCCTTGACCTTAGTAATTTTTCACCTTTCAAATTGACCTTAATTGACTTATTCAGATAGTAATTGACCTCAAGAAAACACTATATTCATCTTGGATGGGTTCCTTATGTCGTGTTTTGAACAAAATTACTCGAACACACTTTCTGTTCTGAGACAAAGCGCCTGAGCACAGTTACTCTACTTTGTAACTGCACTAATCTACACTAATGTCTGTTTTGCACCTGTGCTAATCTTGTAGGATGTAAAATTTTTCATTCCTTTTCTTTTCTCTTCATTCTTCTTTGGTTCAAAAAGTTTTTTTTGAGTCTCTGAGTTTATCTATGTCTTTGAAAAGCCATCATAATGTTTTCATTGGATTTTATTAGCCTTTGATGAGAATTTCTTTGGATTTTCCTTCCTTCTTATCAAATAGATTTTTTTTAACTTTTGGCTTGATTATTGATTGGCTTGATGAAATTTAGAATACACTCATGTTTTTTGTAGTTTATTTTATCAATGATATAGATGCATATTATTTTTCATTGCATTTGCATCTTAGAAAAAATTTCATTATTTGCATCATACAGGTTTTGAATTTAAATAGGAGAAGTTGCATTAAAAGATCTAATTTGGAAGGTATATTTGTTGCATTATTTTGTGTTGTGACATTCTTTGTTCCTTCCCTCCCATAGATATATTTTTATTGAAAATAAAAGAGCTCTTGTTATCATGATAGATTGCAGTATAGAGAATTCAAGTGAACTCATTCGGTGATCCTTAAAACTGAAACATAATCAAATATGAACTCTAAAATTTACTCAATCAATCTATGGAGCTTTTGGAACATCAAAGACACACATAGAGGTATAGGCCAGAGATGTGTTCCTACATCTCTAAGGTAAGAGCTGTAATTACTTGTATACATTACATTTTTGGGGTAGTCAACATTCCACGTATGTAAGTATATCCAATTGTTCTCCACGTACCCTCTGGTATATCAGATCGTACTCCACATATGAAAATTATATCAAAATATTTACTATCATACATGATGCATTAGCCAACACAACCATAGATTGTGCTTCCATACCTCTGAGTTTATTTTGGAATTCCCGTATAGGTTGCTATCCCTCCTTAGGTAATATTGTCAGTCGTCTTGTCCATTGTGATACACCAAAGAAAACATTCAGAGGGATTTCCTGCACACACTAGAAACAATATTTTGCAATTCCTAGGGACTTGGTAATGAGTTCCTTCCTAGTTACCACCCCCCCCCCCCGGCTTTTTTTTGCTTTTGTTTTTAAAGTTATAAAAATTATTAGACCATCATGGAAGAACAACCTCAAGAACCCCATCGTTCACGTAGAATGAAAAGTTGGCCTCCTCTACCTCCAGAGGCAACGCCTAGTCGTTGATAGAATAAAAAGACACAAACTACTGAAATTGGTTCTTTGAAAGATACTCCTTCTACAACTACATCTATAATCAACCAACTAGAATCTTCCCTTCCCATTAGTATTGAACCCTAAATCACCTCTTTCCTAGATGGTGAGTCTGACACAGTAAAAATTAAATCCCTTGAAACTTGACTAGTTAAAGTCATTAAACTTGAATTTCTTGATTCAGATATATTGGAACCTGAGGAGCCTTAGTTAACTGAGCCTTTACTTCAGGTCCTTATTCCTCTCTTCCTTTTCCTTTTGACACAACCACAACCTACATACCTTGGTCCTGTCGAAGAACAAATCCAACCTGGTCTTTATAGTATCATGGAAATTACTAAAGAAGAGTCTCAACCTTCCTCTCTTGTCCATTTAAGAGGGACTAATCTTTATTAAGCTCATCCTTTCGCTACTCCTCATACTATGATAAAAACTCATTTACCTAGTACTCCTTGTTTCAACTTACCTTTGAGTTTCTCTTAGACAAATTCTTTGGGAATTTTTACCATGATAGAGTCAGCAATGCTTTCTCAACTTGTATCTTCTACCATGAGTGATTTAACCAAAGTTGTAGTTACTTCAATGTTTGTGACTTCAGCAGAAACAAATTTGTATGGTGAACCTTCAGTACCACCTGGGTACCAGTCATTATATGGAACCTTTTTTGGTGCGTAGACTTGTCCATTGACTTCTCCCATCTCATCCTCATTTGCAATGTTATCTAATACTTATTTTATTAACACCTCACAAATAATTCAACCTATTATGCCCCAAACTTCATTTGGGCAACAATATGGCTCATTTTTTAGTGAATTGGGTCATCCACAATAGTCTACTCCATCCTATACTAGGTACCATCCTCCTAGGGGTTAGGTACCTCCACATCTCCTTATCCCCTAATAGGGGAAATGTGTTGTTGTTATTTATCCATGTCATAATCAAATGTCACAAGTTGTTGTTCATTCCTATTCGAGTCCTCCATTTCTAGGAATGGTTTCTAATCCTTGTAATGCCATGTTTCTTATTCAACCTGGTTTTGTTTTGAATTAGATTCCCATTTCTCAACCTACCTCGGTCACACCCTAGGTTCCACCTGTCAACCTACTCAATCCATGCCTCAATATGCCCAATTTTTATCTCAAAAAAGTCAACATGTCCAGGATACACCTCAAACACAACCTACCCAACCCCTTCAGTGTGCCTTGCAAACTTCACCACTTGGCCGGTTTATTCCTCAAATGCATGTAAACCAACCTGTGTATGGTATGGCCCAAGTGTCGACCAGTAAACCTAATGTAGGGATGATACAAAATATCTCTAGGAAAATTTTCCAAAGTATTCCTTAGATTTGTGTTGGCCAAACTACCATTCCAAAAATGCCTTATCAAGGCCAATAGATTCAAACACAACCATTTCATCATTTTCAAGGTTATCTCGAAACTAGAGAATCCAGGTATGTTTATCTTGGTTACCAAAATCCTCCTTATCCCAGAATTGAGATACTTTTTTGTTAGCCCATTCCTTCATATCGAGGATACCCTCCCCCCGATTTTAATAGGTAGTTGTCATTTGTAGCAACTCTTGAATTTCTAGATTTAACCTGGCTGATCAATGATCCTATTTTTCACTCTACTTACTACTCGACCATTCCTGCCAAATTTCCAAGCGATATCCAAAAATTCAATGGAAATCCTAAAGAAGACCCATCTACTCTTGTTATCAATTGTAATTTATGGTGTTCATCCAAATCTTTAAATGATGATTCAATTTTTTAATGGATTTTCCATATAACTCTTACAACAACAAATGCTAATTGGTATGTTGAATTTCCACGAGCTTCATTTAACAATTTCAATTCCTTAGCAACTACATTCCTCACTCATTTTTAACTACATATCCAATAGGAAACTAGAACCAATATTTTTACCTCATTGAAACAGTTTGACTTTGCTCACATTTCTGATCATATTCATGACTAGAAACATCGACGTCGTTTGGTCAAAACCTTCATCATCGATCAGTTATTAGCTGAATGGTTTATGAAATATTTGTTACCATCAATCACTGAAGATTTTTCTAAAGGCTAAGTTGTTACCAAAGAGTAATTCATTGCTCATGCCCAATACCTTGATCTCATTTATACTTAATTTGGTACACTCTAGGATAAAATACCCAATTCTCTGATACCTCAACACATTGTTCGACCAACTCACACTAAATAATCGCATACCACTAATGTTGTTATTGGTTATGCTAGTCAATAGACAATGAGTACACTATCTGGTTCATCTCTTGTTGTGAATACTCAAAACCCATCCTTTGCTACTCTTGCGACTACTTTTGAGATTAGGGCGGAAACGTGAAGCTGGGTTACACTTTTGTGAGAATCGGGGGCAAAAAAAATTTTTCGGCAATAGTTCGGCCGAACATTTTATAAAGTTCGGCCAAAATGTCATTCAATATAAAAACAAAAATCTTAGCAACCCATAAGTAAGAATAAACAAAAAGGAAATAAGAAGAAATATAATTCTTCATAGGAAAAACGAAGTAATCAGTGTCCTTATGACAAACTAAGGACTCATTATCCTTTCCTAATTTGTAATGAGGAAAATTTTACTCGAGACTGCCACATCAGGGGAAAATTAATCAATTATTAAATTCGTCATCTAACACACCTGTTGTGTTAATAGATCCCTTTCCCAACTAGGAGACGAATATCGTTGGTTGAGATCCAAATTCCTCTTCCTAGGTTATGATGTTATCTTCCGCTAAACAGAAAAATGAAATTATGGTGGCTACGATAAATATGGACTATGGTAACCCAAATACCTCAATTTTTAAGGCTACTAATCAACCTTCCAACTCCACCTCATCATCTACTTTGTATCCTTATCCAAATGCGGTACCAATTGAATTGACCATTAAACCTCCCAAATGCATTATTCACAAATCAACAATCAATCCTTGTGCGAGAGTTGCACAAAACTATCACATATTTGAGGACTTGGCTTAAGCTCCTTATGCTATGTCAACTCTCAAAGTTTTTCATAATTGTACTACCCAAAAGAGGGATTTAATTGATGCAATTGCAGGGATATACTCTTTGGATTCGATTTTTGTGGTCTTTAATCATGAGAATCGTGCCCCTAAGCTTCCACCACAACTGGCATTTATGATTCAGGTTATTGTTCGAAAAAAGAATATTCATCAAATAATTGTGGATGAAGGTGCTTCAACTTGCATCATGCCGATTTCCTGTTGGAAGGCTATCAATTCTCCTCAACTTAATCAGTCACCCACTACTCTTAAATTTTTTGATGGAAGAGGTTTCAAACTTTACGAAAATTTAAATACAGTGCAAGTAGAATTATCTAGAAAAATGTTTCTCTAGAAGTTTAAGTTATCAATGGACCATTATATTACAACCTTTCACTAGCTTGCACATGGATTTATGCCATGGAAGCTATCGTTCTTACTTATTTTAGGATGATCACTTTCCCTCACTAGGGGGGAATCATGGCTATCGGTCAACTTACATTTTTTCCAATAATACTCAAACCACTGGAAGCATCCCTTGATCTGGATTTATGCAGGAACGCAACAGAATATGAAAATAACCATAAACATAGAGATGCAGTGGAAATAATGCGTCATTTCATTAATATCAAATAACAGAAATATGCTTACAGACATAATGGAAATAAAATAGCTAGGGTGTTGGTAGCGAATCTCTGAGAAGAGATGTGGTGGCTTCAGACCTCTGAACTATGTTACAATGAGACTTGAGGGCCTATTTATTATTCAGAAACAATGGAAAAAGTGAAACGTCCAAAAACCTAACTCTAGGAGATGAAGCGCCAAAACTGTGGGTCTCATTTGGGTAAGTTGGTGTTTCAACTTCCCGAGGACGTAACTTTGGCATCCGATCTCTATTTGATGCATTCAATAGCTCGTTAGAAATATATTTCTGAGGAATATAACTTTTGAGTGAGAAACATCAATCTACAACCCATTTTTCTCCCCGTTTTCCCAAAAAACATTGTTTAGGGCCTCAAAATGACTCCGAAAGTTCAGGACCCGAAAAACTGCTAAAAATAGTAAGTTGTGCTACAACTTAAAAACTGAACGAACTAATGGTGGGGGTTCAAATGGACTAGGTGGGTGGCCACCAATATCCACCTGGATCATTAAGGCCCCAAAATGGCTCTGGGAGTGCAGGACCCGAAAACCTGCTAAAAATAGTAAGTGGTGCTGAATGTGAAAAGCTGCAAGAATTGATGGTATGGGTCCAAATGGAATATGTGGGTGGCCACCGATATCCACCTGGATCATCCCTCTTGTGGTAGAATCCCCATAGTATTATGAAAATTTTGGACCACGATTTCTTAAGTATTCATCTTTGATGGGACCTCCTCTTGAAATTCCTAAAAAGGTTTCCTTCATCAATATGATTTCTTCTTGTATTATTCCATCTGATCCCTCAATAGTACCATATATTTCTAATGTTGATACATTTGGTGACTACATGTCACTTAGCCATGTTGAGATTGAATATGAAGCCATCTATTCATCTTATTTGAAAAATTATGAGTTCTCATCCTAGATGTATTGGTTTTATCATTCCAAAGAATTTTTTTCATATTATCATCCTTTATCCGATGCATTCTCTACTGATGAAAGTATCATGGAGATCATAATGTCAGATGATACACCATGAGACGGTAATCATCATCATTCCGCTTTGCCCGAAAACCTTGAAAATAATGTTGGAGATATTTATTCACCCAATAATGTTGATCCATATAAGGATTCTATATCTATTCATGTTGTTGATTTTGAGAAGAATTTTGCGAATATTGAAGAGATTGTTCCTTTTGATATTTTGATTAAACCTGGAATTGTTGAGAATGTACATATTGGTGCATCTTGTTCTCCTAATGAGGTCAATATATATAAATCCATTTTTTAATAATTTCAATACATTTTCGCCTGGACATATGAGGAGATGCCAGGTATTGATCGAAATATTCTAGTATATCAAAATGTATCTAGATGCTAAGCCATTTTGACAAATATTTCGTCTAGTTCACCCTAAGAAAGTTGTGATTAAAGTATAGGTTGAAAAAAAATTTGTGTGCTGGTTTTATTTAACCAGTTCCTCTTACTGATTGGGTCATGAACATTTTTCCTATGATGAAGAAACAAGGAATGATTTGAATACGTGTTGATTATCTGAATATCAACCGTGCTTTTCCTAAATAAAACTATTGAACCCAATTTATTGACCAAATTGTTGATGATTGTGTGGGAAGAGATTTTTTTCGTTTATGGATGGTTTTTCCAATTACAACCAAATCAACATAATCCCATCTGACCAACATAAAACCACATTTATTTTTCCATGGGGAATGTTTTCCTAATGTAATGTTCCTTTCATTTTGAATAATTCTTGTGCAACTATCTAGAGGGCTATGAATTATGCCTTCCACGATATTAATCACATTGTAAATCCCTATTTGGATGATTTAATTTCCCACTCCAAACATCGTGAGTATCATCCGATGCATCTCAAGGATATTTTCTTATGTTGTCAACATTATAATATCAGATTAAATCCACACAAATGTGTATTTTGTGTCCAATCAGGTGCACTTCCCGTCTTTGTAGCATCTAAGCAAGGAATTTGTATGATCCACTCAAAGTATAGGTGCTCCTCGATTTTCTTGCACCTTCCTCGTTCAGCTACAACGTCTCCAAGGGAAGGTTAAATTTCTATGGAAATTTGTTCCCAAATATGAAGAATTAACAAAGGGATTTACTTGCCTATTGAAGAAAGGGGTTCCCTTCCATTAGGATGATACCTTCCAAAAGGATTTTTATGCTTTGAAAGATGCTCTGGTTCAATCATCATTGTTGTATCCCCTCTCTTATCAACATGGTTATTTCCTATATATCACTACTTTCGTTACTACCATTTCTATGGTATTGGTCCAAGAAGATGACATAGGGTATGAACATATAATCTATTTTTTGAGTCTAAATTTAATGACACTGAAATCAAATATACTTACATTGAAAATTTAGCTTTGGTAGTTTTCCAAGTTGTCTAGATATTTCTCCACTACATTATGCTTTAGAAGACTATGGTAGTTTCAGATTGCATCCTGATGACATATATTTTTCCATGAAAATTGCTAGGGGGAAAGGACTCTAAATGGATTTTTATTCTCCAAGAGTTCAATTTGGAATTAATCAAGTCCAAATCTAATAACTCCTTAATCTTTTTTGAACTGATATTTGACCTTCCCTCATTCTAAACTAAGTCAACATTCAACAATTCTATTCTTGATGAGTTGTTGTTTCTGATTGAATCATTTGGTCCTTAGTATCGAGATATCAACATCTATCTCTAGACCCAGACTTTTTGGCCTAATACCTCTCGCTCTAATCAACGATGTATTCAATACCAGGCTAAAGTTACATTATAATTTGTGACACACTTTATCGTCGTGGTGTCGATACCATTTTTATATGGTGTCTCACTCATGAGAAGGTCGCGAAAGTTTTGAATGAATGCCATGATGGATCATGTGGTGGACATATGTATGGCTATGCCACCACCCAAAATATTTTTCAAGCCGGTTAATTTTTCCTACCATGTTCTGAGATTAAATCATTGTGGTCCAAAAGTGTCATGCTTAATGATCTATGAAATTAAAAACCATGCTCCACTTGGTCCTGTACATGTTGTTATCATCGTTGGACCCTTTACAAAATGGGACATTGACTTTATGACATGTAACACTCACTTGGACGGGGAGCATGGCTACATCATTGTGGTGGTAGATGATTTTCCAAATGGGCCGAAGTGATTCCTACATATAACAACACCGATGAAATAGCTACATTATTTCTTTTTAATCATGTCATTGGTAGATTTGGTGTGGAACAAGCTATTGTTATAGACCATAGGAAACATTTTTGAAATCACATGGTGTATTAAATTACTTCCAAGTCAGGCCTACAACATGACAAATAGACTCCCTATTACCCACAGGCTAATGGGCATGTAGAAGCTATTAACAAAGTTTTGAAAACAATGTTGGATTGCATGATAGAGATTCACAAAACGGATTGACACCTCATCCTTTTTCAAAACTCTATTTAAACTACATTTGGATTCACAACCTTTCACTTGGTGTATGGTCTAGAGGCACTCCTACCCATCGAATATAATATTCCATACTTGAATCTTGTCTTTGAAATTTTCCCTGCAACTTCCACAGAAGAAGAGCACTTCTTGCATCGAGCACACTTAGATGAAACCCAACACGATGTTACAATGACCAATGAGGCCAACAAGAAAAGCATCAAAGAAAAATACGGTAAGAATTTTAAACCTCATGCCTTCTCAGAAGGTGACCTGGAAATTTTATATGATTAGGAAGCTAATAATTTAGAGGCTAGGAAGCTCGAGCCGGTGTGGCTTAGCCCATATATAGTTAAACTTGTTCTTTTAAAAGGGGATTATGAGCTCATTGATTTTGATGGAATCCCCTTAATGCAACCCAATAATGGGCTGTACCTCAAAAAATACTATGCATAGGTTCTCTTTGCATAGTCACTGTGTCCATACTATATAGGTGTGTTAGTGTGTTTACAACGTGTTTGCTTCAAATTTTCCTACCATATCTATTAATATTGGATTATATTTGAATTGCAGATGTAAATGTTCCTTCAACCATATGTTGGTTATGTTGATGGCACTAGCCATAGTACTAAGAACATTTCCTGCATAGCATAGGATATTTATAATCTCAATGACGAGTTAGTGATTTTACAAGGGATTTGTATCGATCACTCAACCAATAACATCACTGAGTATGGTGTAGTGATAAATTTTTTGTTTAATGCTATTTCATGCGGCATTCACCATTTTATAGTCAAAATTGACTCACAACTCGTAGTATTACCTTTGAACAATGTGTATTCAATATGAAGTCTAACTATGCTTCCCATGTTTTTAAGGGTTCTCCTTATAGAATGAAACTTTGATTACATTCAATATAAACATATTCTTAGAAGGCTAAACACGTTAACTGATGCATTATCCAATTATGTTTTAGAAATACATTTTCAATATATGTAAAAATTTCAATTAAACATCACATGGTGAAAAAGGAATAGAGTAAATAAGAAACATAGAGAGATAAATGTATATATATAGAATTTGGCTTTACAAAAATTGTGTCCGAGAAACATATGGCCACATGGCCTATACTATCCAAAATACATGCAGACAAAATATGGCTCTATGGCCTCCTAGTAGATTAGTCTCGATGATGATTGTGATAAAAGATAACCACACTCCAAAACCTTGTATATCAATTGGCTGATACACTCTAGTATTCCTATAGCATTTCATTGTAAGCACATGGAGATATCATTGACACTAGTATCTAGCACACTATGGGTCAAATCCTAGACATGGTGCTTGAACTCGACAGGAGTCTCTGCTATGTTGAGATCCTAGATCTCCTTCTCTGCCCCTCTAGTAACTCCAGCTCTTACTACTGTAAGTTGTGGATCTAGTTGTATTGGTCAAATATTTTCATGTGAAATCAATAATTAGTATATGATAAATGAAAAACATCAAAAAAATTGTAAAATCTCAAAAACCAAAAAATATTCAAAATGACATTGTTTTCCCTATATCACCCCATTGGTCGCCTTCAGGTAAAACGAGCTCTAGGTCCCCTTGGAAGTCAGCTTTGGCACAAGGATTGTCCTTGATGATAATGAGTTGCACCCACATAAATAGAAAGAAATTATGTGTGAAACTCATTGAGGATGCAAGGACAATATGAGACATGAGATCTACCAATTTCCTCATCCATGGAACTCTAGGACTTGGAAGCTTTAGCTCAATGCATTGAGGTCAAAGTAGTGGAATCCTCTATAGATAAAATGATATTATAATGGAACCATATCCAAATTATTTGAGTTACCCATCCTTTTCCCTATTGAGTTGTTCCTTCAGATTTTCCAATACTCCTTCACTCCAGTTAAATATTGTGGGTTCTATGCATTCCAATGCATATTGCATTTGGGACTTAGTAGCCAAAAATTAGGGAAATTTTGAGGTTTAAAATGGGCCTCCTAATGAAATTATAAAATAGTAGTGGAAATAATAAAATAATATTAAATCACATCATCAAATTTTAGATGGAAAAAGGAAAAAAACTATTTTTTCAACACATATTTTCAACTTATTTCGATATGGGTTTACTCAAATTTCAGGTGGAAAAACTCTTTGGATGCATAATTTGATTCCTCATCCAAGGATTACCCATCTTGCATACTTTTTATGGACCCTGCTACATGAAAAATGAGAAATACATGAAAAACATGATTGTAATCAGGTTTTTTGATGTATTTCACATTTTTCGTGTAGTAGGGTCCCTCAAAAGTATGCAACATAGGCACTCCTTGGATGAGGAATTAAATTTTGCATCCAACGAGAACTCCTGCTCAAAATTTGAGTAAAACCTTAAGGAGATAAGTTGAAAATATGAGTTGAAACAATAGTTTTATTATTTTTTAATCTTTTTACTTTTTTACTCCAAAAAAGGTGAATCACCCCCCATGGTTGACATCATCATCTTGATTCCTATTGGTTCATATAAAGTTTATTTTGGTTGTACATTTTTGTTAGGAGGCCCATTTTAGACCTCAAAATTTCTCTAATGAAAAATGGAATTTCCAACAAACTTAGCCATGATTAAAAGGATCATCCTAATAGGAAGCTGATAACATCCATCTTCTCATCCCAAAAAATGAGATAGGAGCTCCTCTCCAAGATAAGCCTGTCAGAAAATAGATTTCCTCAACCTATATCACAAGAATATTTTCTCTCATCTTAAAGCACTATGCTTGAATATCCCATGCCCTCTCCAGATATTCTAGTAACTCAAGCTGAGCTCTCATGCCTGGTAGCCAGAAAAACATACGGAGTCCACAATTCCTTAAGGCTTTTATTATTGTTGGGTCATCGATAGTATCTAAATCATGGAACTTGTGTTCCCTTTCTCTCCAAATTAGAACCATTGTTACTCGAGTAGATAACTTCAATACCATGTGAAAAACATTTTGAGTTAATATTGTGCAAAAATTTGATATAAATGCAAGTGAAAATATTAAATCCATTTTTTGAATTGCGTCCAACGCACCTAGTTTTAAGAGGAAAAAGCACTCCAACACATTTTCCCTTCCTAGGAGGGTGTGCTGAGGCGCTCTTCCCTATTTTAAGTAGGAAATACCAATAAAATTTCGATATTGAAAGGGTGTGTTAAACCTCGGGTGAAAATTTAAAACCCTAAATCACTCGAAACATTCAAAAATTTTCATGAAACAAAAAATGGAAAGCATGAAAAAAAAGAGAAAGGACATATCTCCTACCTGGAATTGATGAAACTAGAAATGGTCCACCTTTGGCTGCAATCACTTGTTGAAGATTGAGTGTAAAGCACTCAGGGCACTCTCATAAGAGGTAAAAATGAAAATGGTAAAAATAAAATTACTTTTTACCTATTTGTGGTCAAACTCATTATTATTCTATTATTTTGACCTGATTTTACAAGATAACATATATTTTTAATCTTTTGATGGTGTTCTAACTAGGTTTAGAGCTATTACAAGTATCTTATGACAATTCTAATTTCAATATAGGTCATTTTGATGAAAGAACATACTTTTAATGCTTTTCGGGCTCCATAAACTCACGAAAGAGGATCCCCATGGAGTCCTCTTCCATCTCCTTTCAAACTCCCTAAGCATTAATATATTGTCGAGAAATTGTCTTTTAGAACTCATTAAAGTAAATGAAAAGACGTCTATTTGGTATAAGTTTAACCCTTTTCTACACTAGGAAGACTATTTATGAAAAAATGAATACTTTAGTTGAACATGACTAAGAGATTATCCTGAGTATCATTTTTTGCCCTTTTGGACTCAAGAGGCTAAATTTACGAAAAGGAACCTATGGATTTTCTTTTTCGTCTCTTTTTCAAACTCTATAAACATGAAAAAGGAGCCAAGTTACACCTTCGTTGGACTTGTAAAAACATCAAACAACATTCGAATCATCGAACATGATGGGACCAAACCAATCCTTATCATGGTTTGTTAAATATACTCAGATTCATATGAAGGATGAACTTATAGATCAAGCATATGTTATCCTCCTCAAGCTTGTAAAAAATAAAGAGGTATTGACCAGAAATGGTTGGGGAAATTGGGAAAAAAGGGTACTTAACCTATTAATGGCAGTGAATCACTCTTGACCATGACACTCTTTGACTTCATATCTATGAATGTTGGGTTGGGTAATCTGCTTGCCTCTTTGGTTAATCATACCATATTAAAATCCTCCATAATAATTTTTGGTTCAATGCTTCTAACTCCATAAAGTGTCATCGATATGTTCAAGAGAAGCCCTTAACTTGATATCTGCTACAATACTCTTAACCCTTCTATCATGTTTTTCATTCCTGAACCAAATCTTCATCAACATCATTCTGTCTCAAATCTTGACACCAATTTCGTTTCATTGATGGGGGATACATCAAGGCCCTCTTTTGATGGGTCACTTCATGTCAACATAAACTCATTATTTGAGAAGTTTACTTAGAAACTACTGTTTGTACCTTGGAGCTTGCATACATCAATGACAAGTTTATGCGCTCTCGGTGATAGGTCCTCCATTAGGGGAATTTTGAGGTCTAAAATGGACATCCTAAGGAAATTATAAAATAATAGTGGAAATAATAAAATAAGATTTGATTACATCATCAAATTTTAGAGGGAAAAAATAAAAAACTACTTTTTCAACTCGTATTTTCAACTTATCTCCCAAAATATTTACTCAAATTTTGAGTGGGAGTACTCGTTGGATGAAAAATTTAATTCTTCATTCAAAGAGTACCCATGTTGCATACGTTTTATGGACCCTACTACACGAAAAATGAGAAATACATGAAAAACATGATTGCAATCACGTGTTTTCATGCATTTCTCATTTTTCGCACAGCAGGGTCCATCGAAAGTATGCAACATAGGTGCTCTTTGGATGAGGAATTAAATTTTGCATCCAATGAGTACTCCCACTTGACATTTGAGTAAAAAATTTGGGAGATAAGTTGAAAATACGAGTTGAAAAAATAGTTTTGTTATTTTATTATTTTTTAATCTTTTTATCCTTTTACTTAAAAAATGGTGAATCATTCCCCATGGTTGACATCATCATCTTGAATCTTATTGGTTCTTATAAAGTTTATTTTGGTTGTACATTTTTCTTAGGAGGCCCATTTTAGACTTCAAAATTCCCCTAATGCATCATTGGCCTTCGACTAAAAGATTCTATGTGTTGTTAGAATTCAAATCATCCATTCACACCACATAGATTGTATTATAGTACCTTGAGAGCCATTAACATCATCAGTGGTTCCTCTTGCATCTATTAATAATTTACATCATTATCCGGTAATCAAATGATGTCTACCATGTTCGACTCCAACTCATTTATTCGCATCGTTAGACTCGTACTATCGAGTGTTAAGGTAGACAACCCTAGATCTAGTTCCATCCATCCAGGTTGCGATTTCAGGATTCATACAAAGTATGATGGACATGATCATCAACATAATCATCCAAGCATGGTTCCACTCTATGTCATCAGTGGACAAGACATCTTGATCATTGTACATGTAATATTGGCTTTTATATTGAGCATGGCTATACCTCCCTTAGCAATGATATGATGATGATAATATGTATTGTAAGAGATGATGATCTTGACTAATTTATTCTTGATCCAAAATTGTCACAAAGTAAAGCAATTTAGTCCTCATTCGTTTCTTCTAAATTTTTACTTTAGGGAGAAATATGTTACAAGCCATTTTTTACATTAGCAAAAAATGCCTGAAAATTGGGCCAATCAACATCCTTGAACACTTTCTCATTATCCCTTTACAAATCCATGAGCATCATTTCTCCAAAAAGTCTAATTTTTTGGGTCTATCTACTCAAAAACCATATATTTAGCCCCAACACACGCTACATGCATGTCTACCTGCACTGGATGCAAGTTGCATAACTAAGAATTTATACTTACCAACATAAGTTGCTCTATTCTACAGGTGCACTGATTCTAAAATTTTGGGAAAATTAAAGAATATTTTAGGATCTTCTTCTTCCAGAAGCTTCTAAAGTAGTTTTAATCATTTACCATGGAGAGACATCCTAAATTCCTATATGATTCTACTCTAGTGATATTATCTCTTATCCCTTGAGCTTATCCACCCTCATAATTGGATCTCAAGCCTAGATTGGTAAATCCTCAACTACCATGTTTAATCTATAAATTTATGACCTCCCATGAAGTGTTATGAAACCAAATAGCAAAATAGAAGAAAAGATAGATCAATGCCTTATAAACCAACCTCTTCGAGGGGGAAACCTCCTTTACATTACATAAACGAACAATTCTTGGATGACACAAATGACAAAACCTCCTTTCTATATATATGAGTCCATGGGGTCACAGTATAACCCTAGCCGACCTAACAATAATAATTTAAGGGAAAAAAATAAAAATAGTGGGCTATTATGGGACACAATAATAACAATATGGGGACTACAGGGGTACAACATAACAATAAGGGGGCTAAAATAACAACAATAAGGGAATACACTAGTAATATACAACCCTAACATGCCCCTCTCCTTCAAAAACGTGTTACCCTCAACGCTTGAATGGTTTTGGATGCTTCTGTATAAAATTCTCATCCTCCCATGTGGAATGATCAGTGGGTAAGTTCTTCCACTTGATGAGATACTTTGAAATTTATTGATTTCATAGTTATCGAGTTCTTGTTTTTGTGACTGCGTCAGGTTCCAATATGATTTTTCCTTCCTCGTCAAGTTTTGGAAATATTGTTTGAACCAGAAGTTTGTCACTTATACCCTTCTTTAAGCATGAAACATGGAAAAATGGGTGCACTCAGGAAGATGTGGGAAGCTCCAATTTGTCTGTCATAGTACCAATCTTTTGCAACACCTTGTAAGGAGCATAGTACTTTGGTGATAATTTATTATCATTCCTAGCTTGTTTGAGGGACATTTGTTTGTATGGTTACAGTCGTAAAAATACCCAATCTCCTACATCAAAACTTCTCTCGCTACGATGTTTATCTACCTATTGTTTCATTCGATTCTATGCCAAATTTATTTTATCCTTTAAGAGTTGGAGAACTTTTTGTTGTATAAATTATACAACATGCATGTACATATTGGATTCACCCGATATAAAAATGTGCTAAAGTTAAATACTTAATTTCTTCTACAAATCTTTTGCGGAATTAAAAACACAATCGCTAGTCACATGAACATGAAGAAAGATCAATCACACACAACACAGATAATTTCTTGGGGAAATATTACAGCTAAAACCCCCACTATATTCTATTGTATATTAAGCATGGATCATGAAATTATTACATACAAAACTCTTCTCACAAGAGCCTCCAATGCTCATCTAATTTCTCACACTGTCATATGCAAAACTGACCAACACATAGCCAATTCTCAACCTCCAAACAACCTACCTTGCTTTCCCAATCCCTGATGGTATAGATCCCTAAAAGATAGGAATTATTGCATGCTTTGACTGTTGAAGTATCATGGGCACTCCAATGGGTGTTTGGTTGCATGTGTGCAACCCAATAATCCTACAACTGATAGTCAACTTCCCTTTCACCTAGAACTCAACTGGGTCTCCACTGGATTTGACATGCATGCAACTAATAATAGTAAATCCTTAGTTTCATGTGAGATCACTGATTGTGAATTAATTAATATTTAATTCACTATATGTCTCACTAGTGTATCTTCGGTTATAACTAGCACAACTGAGTTTAACTCAGTTAACTAAGTTTAACTGATTTCAAATTGCATTAACTAATGCACCACTTCACTTCGAACTCTGTTATAGCTAGAATTACTTTGCATGCCTCACCAAATACCTCTAACTCTAAATCCACTAGCTAAGTGAATTGATCACTTTTAGTTAACTGATTCAAGTCAACATTGAGAATATATTACAGTTTTAAGTCCATCTTAATTAAGGGATAACCAAAATAGAAATGCACCCAAAAATAGCACTATGGGCCCCACTCTAGTCTGGGTGCTTAATGAAACCAGGCGCGTGTGCTGAAATTTTTTTGTTGAATATCAAAAATCCCTCTCAACAAGAAAGGGATTATCCTTCACCCTGATCATGTCTCTATGGTATTATAATTTTGTCCTGGTGAGCGGCTTCGTTAGAATATCTACATCCTGATCTTCCATGGGAATGTATTGAAGTTACATGATCCTTCTCTGCACAAAATCTCTGAGATGATGGTACCAGATCCTTCTCTGTACCAAGAAATGGTTGTTGATACGATGCTAAATATCCCTCCTAATGTGTTCTTTCTATCCGATGGACTGCCATCCCAATCTGCATCTGTGAAGCCATGAAGCTTCACTCCCTCTATCCGTCTATACCATAAACCACACTCTGATGTGCCCCTCAGGTATCTCAGGACATGATTCCCCGCCTTCCAAAAGAGCTTGGTAGGCTTAACCATAGCTTGACTCAGCTGGTTAACTGCGTAGAAAATGTCTAGTCTCATGTTCACTAAATACATTAGCGAACCCACTAACTACTTATAGACAGTAGCATCCACTACCTCTCCAGAAGTAGCATACTCTTTCCTCCAATTTCCAGGAAGAGGAGTATCCATGGGTTTGCAGCTCTCCATGTTAAACTTACCCAGTATCTCCTTTGCTTACTTTTCTTCAGACACAAAAATTTCACCATCCCACTGCCATATTTCCAATCCAAGGAAATAATGAACCTATGAAGGAGTCCCATGCCCTTCATTTTGAACTCCCTTGGAAGATCCTCCTTGCATGAGTGTATCAACTTCTCATCACGAGTCAAAATTAGATTATCAACATAAATAAAAATAATCAATAGCTTACCCTCAACCACAATCTGGTACATGTTTTCATTTGCTTCACTTTTGGTGAAGCCCAGTCTGGTGAAATTTTTGTCTATTTGAGTGTACCAAGCATGGGGTGCTTGCTTGAACCCATACAGTGCTCTTTCAAGTTTTCACACACGCGACTCACTATTGAATATTTTGAAACCTTCAGGCTGCTCTATGTACACCTCTTCCTCAATGATCCCATTGAGAAACACATTTTTTACATCCATCTCATGAATGCGCCAGCCCATCTGTGCTGAGAGTGCAAGAATGGTTCTTATGGAAGAGTACCTTGCAATAGGTGCAAAAGTCTCATCATAATCTATCCCCTCAATCTGTGAGAAACCCTAGGCCACAAATCTCACCTTGTATTTATCCACACTCCCATCAACAACTTGCTTTACCTTGTAGATCCACCTTGATCCAACCACTGATTTCTTGACTGGTCTTGGGAATATATCCCATGCACTGTTTTTGATAATGGAGTCATACTCCTTGACTCCTCCACCATTTCATCAACCCAAGTTGGTTTTTGCACTGATTCTTGAAAGGAAGATGGTTCAATCACAATAAATTTTCTCATAACAGCCATGTATCCAGTAAATCGGTCAGGAGATTGTCTCTGTCTGTGCTATGAAGTAGGGGCTCCTACATTCTCTCTAGCATCAAGTCTTAATCTATAAGCTTCCATGGTGCTCCTTCTTCCATTTCTGATGGATGGCTCTGCATGAGTGTTTTCCTCCACTCCATGAACCTCCTCATGTGGCTAATCCACATCTTGAGACTCATCATTTGGAACCAAAAGTTCCTCCTCTGGATGCAAGTCCAACTCCCTCTCAAGGGACAACCGCGTGGATTTCTCCTCATCAAATTTGATATCCCGTCACACAATAGTCATTTTTTTATTTGGAAAATATACATGATAATTATGGGGTGTTTCAGTGTACCCCACAAAAAATCCAAACCTCAGTTGTTGGTTCCAGCTTCTTCCCAGCGTCCTTGGTGACATGCACATAAACATATGAGCCAAAAATCTTAATTGTGAAATGTCATGTTTCTTACCAGTGAAAGCCTCTTCAGGTGTACTCATGCCAAGTACTCTATGAGGACAACGATTTTTCACATGTACCGCAGTATTGCGTGCTTCCGCCCACAGATGCATCAGTAGGCCTTGATCATGCAACATTGCTCATGCTACACACACAATAGTTCTATTATTCCTCTCTGTGACCCCATTCTGTTGTGGGTTATGAGGCACTATGAGTTCTCTTCGAATTCCTTCTTTGTTGTAGAAGTTTTTGAATTCGTTAAAGATGTATTCTCCACCATTATCACTCCTAAGAGCCTTCACTTGCTTCCTCAACTCTTTCTCCACCAGTGAATTAAAATCAAAGAACTTAGAGAATGTTTGATATTTCTTCTGCATGAATAAGATAGAGCACTTACGAGAAAATTCCTCAAAAAATATTACATAGTACTTATGTGTTGCTATTGAAGCAACTAAGAAAGGACCACACACGTCTCTGTGAACTTTCTCAAGGATCCCTAAAGCTCTGTTTTCCTTCTCATGAAAGGTAGCATTTACATATTTTCCCATATTACATCCCTTTCATGTGTCTGACTGCGCAAGTGTACCCCTAGGAAGACCAGTATAAATATGTTGCATGACTTTCAAGGCTCCATGGCGAAGATGACCCAATTGCCTGTGCCATAATTCGCCCTCATCCCGGCTCACCACTTGATCTGCCTTGCACATCATTGCTGCTCAGCCATCTACCTCCAACTTGTAGAGATTATTAACTCGAATCCCTATCCTATTGGCTTGTCCTGTTTTTTTATGTCGTAGGAAAAATTTTCCTTCACTAAAAACAACATCATATCCTTTATCCTCCAACATTGCGACTGAGACCAAATTTTTCTTCAGACCTGGTACTTGAATTACATCTTTTAATTGAAAGGGTTTACCTAAATTCCTCTAAAAGGTAATGGTACCAATCCTGGTAGCATTGTACCGTCCGTTGTCCCCCATTTCAATATGCATCAAGATATCTTTCTCCTCCAAATCAGTAAAAAGTTCCTTATCTCCCGTCATCTGAAAGGAAGCACCACTATCCAAATACCACACAAATACCAATGCACTAGACAAAATTCATGTGATCAATGAGAAGTCAAGCTAAAATTGCGAGGCAAGGGCCTCACCAGCTATAGATCCTCTAGCCTTCTTGTTCTTCTTATTTTTTGGACAGTTAGTAGAAAAATGCCCATGCTCATGACAGTGGAAACACTTCACCTTGGACATGTCCTGCTTCTTGCCATTCTTGGACTCAGATTTAGAATGGAATTTCTTCCCCTTCCCCTTCCACACCTTGGAAGCCAAAGAAAAATCATCTTCATCCTCATTCTTATATGACGACCCATCTTTGGTGTTCCGTATGAACTGCTCCTACACCAAATCCAACCACAATCATTCCCAACATGGAAATTTTTCCCTTCCATTAAGAGTGTGTGCCAACTCTTGGGAAGTCATAGGAGAGCCAAGCTCACCAAATCATCATCAGAAACTGTTATTCCAACGCTCCCCATTTCATCCCAACATTGGAAAAACTTTGTTAGATATTTTGGAAAGGTGTCGCCCTTTTCCATCTTGATCTTCCTGAGTTTATCTTTGAGCGCCAATTTCCTATGGCCATTGCTACTTTGGAATATATTTGTCAAAGCCTTTCACATTGCATATGGCGTGGCTTTCCCATGGAGGTTTGAGAAAATGTGCTCTCGTACTCCCTCCAATAGGATCCTCCTTGCCTTTGCCACTTTCTTTTGCCATGCATCAATATTTGCAACATTTGCCACATCAGCTTTAGGAACATCAGTGTCAGTGAATTCCTTTAAGCCATTGTCTTCAAGTACTACCTCCATCCTGTCCTTCCAAGAAATATAGTTCGAGCTTCCCTCGAGTGAATACTCTAACCTCAAGCCATTGAAAGCCATTTCTATATTGAATCAGCTGTAGCACCAAGAAAGTATTTCTACAAATTCAAATTCTACCCAGTCACAAAGTCAGCTCCTGCTTCACTTCTGCAATTTCTTGTGCTCTGATACCATGTAGAAATTATACAACATGCATGTATATATTGGATTCACCCGATATAACAATGTACTAAATTTAAATACTGAATCGTTTATACAAATTTGTTGTAGAATTAAAAACACAATCACTAATCACATGAATATGAAGAAAGATCAATCACACACAACATAGATAATTTCCTAGGGAAATCTTACAACTAAAAACCCCACTATATTCTATTGTATATTAAGCATGGATCATGAAAAAATTACATAAAAAACTCTTATCACAAGAGCCCTCCAGTGCTCAGCTAATTGTCTCACATTTTCATATGAAAAATTGACCAACACATAGCCAATTCTTACCCTCTAGACAACTTGCCTTTCTTGTGCAATCGCTTATGGTATATACCCCTAAAAGATAGGAATTATTGGCCACCTTGACTGTGTAAGTATCATAGGCACTCCAATGGGTGTTTGGTTGCATGTGTGCAACCGAATAATCCTACAACTGATAGTCAACTTCCCTTTCACCTATAACTCAAATGGTTCTCCACTAGATCTGACATGCATGCAACTAATAATAGTAAATCCTCAGTTGCATGTGAGATCACTAATTTTGAATTAATTAATATTTAATTCACTAGATGTCTCACTAGTGTACCTTCAGTTACAACTAGAAAAACTGAGTTTAACTCACTTAACTAAGTTAAACTTATTACAACTTGCATTAACTAATGCATCACCGCACTTCGAACTCTGTTACAACTAGAATTACTCTACATGCCTCACCAACTACCTCTAACTCGAATTCCACTAGCTAACTGAATTTATCACTTTCTGTTAACTTATTCAAGTCAACATTGAGAATATATTACAATTTAATGTCCATCTTAATTAAGGGATAACCAAAATATACATGCACCCAAAAATAGCATTGTGGGCCCCACCCTATTTTGGGTGCTTAATGCAACTAGACGTGGGTGCTAAAATTTTCTTATTGAATCTCAATAGTTGTTGACACTCGATGTGATCTTCCACTGCTTGAACCTTATAATTTTCTCTTAAAGATGATGTGATGGACGATGAATGATATCCATAAAGTTCCATAAATGGGGTCATTTTTGTTGCAGTGTGGAAGTAAGTCTTATACCACCATTCAGCCAGAGGTAACCAATTGACACATTGTGTTTGTTTATCAGATACAAAGAAACAAAGGCATCCTTCCAAACATTTTTTCACTATCTCAGTTTTCCCATCAGATTGAGGATGATAAGATGAGCTATGAGCTAGTTGAGTACCCAAACAAGAAAATAATTTCGTCCAAAAATTTGCAGTGAAAATGGGATCTCTATCACTTACAATAATCTTTGGGTTTCCATGTAGCTTTTGAATTGTTTCCATAAATGCAGTAGAAAATGTACTCGCTTTAAATGGATGGGATGCACACAAAATTGTGCATACTTGGTAAGTCTATCAACTACCACCATGTTGAAACTCTTTCCTTCGGAATTAGGTAAACCTGTGATAAAATCCATTGAAAACTCCTCCCAACGTTGATTTGGAATGGATAAAGGCTATAACAGACCCGGGGTCTTAATTGTCTCAAATTTATTTTGCTGGCAAACCAAACATTCGACCACAAAATTTTGAATATTAGATTTAAGGCCATCCCAAAAAAAATCTTTCTTCACCCTGTGGTATGTTTTTAAAAATCTCGAGTGTCCTGCTAAAGGAGATGTGTGCAATTCCAAAAGAATATTTTGTTTTAGTTGGGAATTCTTACAAAGATATAAGCGATCTTTGTACCATAAGGAATCATTTTTCCAACTAAATGTATTAGATGTACTGGTATCTTACTGCAACTTTTGGATGAGTGTCCATACTTCTTCGTCATTCTTCCATTCCTCCCTTGCTTTAGTTATCCAATCTAGTTGGATAATAGAAATGGCACAAATAAATGCTTATACATCCTCATCCTTTCTTGAGAGTGCATATGTAACAACGTTTAGCTTCCATATTTTGTATATGATTTCAAAGTCATAACCCAACATCTTTGTGACCCATTTTTGTTGTTCTTCTGAAGATAGTATTTGTTCCAAAAATTATTTAAGACTGTCATGATCAGTTTTTAACTTGAAGTGTCTTCCCATTAGGTAAGGTCGGCATTTCTTTAGTGCATGTAGTATTTCCAACATTTCCTTCTCATAAATAGATTTCTGTAAATACTTTCCTTTGATTGGGCGTATTTCAAAAGTAACGGGTCTTCCTTCTTGCATTAAAACAACACCAATTCCATTTCCTGAGGCATCACATTCCACAATAAAAGGTTTTTGTAAATTCTGGCGTAGCTAAGACCGGTGCTTGGCACATTGCCTCTTTAAGATGTTCAAAGGCCTTAGTTGCTTCAGGAGTCCATGAAAATGCATCTTTCTTCAATTATGTTGTTAGAGGTGTTGCTATTCTCCCATAATTCTTAAAAAACTTGTGATAATACCCTGTTAACCTGAGAAATCCTTGCAACTGCTTTATGATTGTGGGGACTTTCCACTCCTTAATGGCTTTAATTTTTTTAGGGTCTGCCTTAACACCCTCTTGAGATACAATGATCCAGATATTCCACCTTCTGTACTCAAAAGAAACATTTAGAGGGTTTTGCATATAATTTTTTCTCCTCCAATAGTTTAAGCACACTGTCAACATGTTGAACATGATCCTTTCAAGACCTGTAGTGGATTAGTATATCATCAAAAAATACTAACACAAATTTTCGAAGGAAGGGTTTGAAAATGGAATTCATTAACCCTTGAAATGTAGAAGGTGAATTGGTAAGGCCAAAAGGCATGACAAAAAATTCATAAAGACCTTCATGAGTTTGAAATTTTGTTTTCGGGATGTCTTCAGTCTTCATTCTAATTTGATGATATCCTGAATGAAGATCCAACTTGGTGAAATAAATTTATCCATGTAATTCATCCAATAATTCACCAATCACTGGAGTGGGAAAGTTATCTTTAATAGTGAGCTTATTTAGCTCCCTATAATCCAGACACATGCGCCATGATCCATCCTTCTTGTGCAACAATAATACTGGAGCAAAGAAAGAACTTTGACTAGGTTGAATTATACTAGGCTCTAGTATTTCTGCAATCATACGTTCAATTTTTCTCTTTTCGACATAAGGATATCTATAAGGCCTAATTTTTTAAGGAACACTTCGTGGAATAAAATGAATAGAATTATCATGGTCATGAATAGGTGGGAGTCCCTTGGGAGTTTCAAACACCTTGGAATGATTTTCCAAGACATTTTGGAGATCTAGAGAAATAGATGATTTTTGTGTTGCAACTTCTAGTGAGCATAATTGCGCAATGACACTTCATTGTTATTTATTTGGAAGCATTTTCATGACATTAGAGCTTATGATCTTTCCCAGCTTCCCTGCGATAACCTATAATTCAACTTCCTTTCCTTCCAAAGAAAAGTTCAAAAAAATTTCTTGAAAATTAAAAGCTACAATCCCCAAAGATTGTAACCATTGTACTCCTAGTACAACATCAACATCAGCCATTGGAATGGAAAGAATTAGACTATTAAATACATATTCCCCCATGCTTAGCTTGATATTATGGCACTTTCCAGATAGATTTATAGTTCCTCCATTTCCCACCATAACTTGACACTCTAGCGTTGGGTGTAGGAAGAAATTCAATTCCATGGCTACCTTACAATGAATAAAATTATGGGTACCACCCAAATCAATAAGAACGATTACATTTTTCTTCTTGATATGTCCTTCTATCTTGAGAGTTTAAGGAGTGGTAATTCCCGCCTATGCATTACAGGATATGGTTAGATTCATTACTTCTTCCTATAGGGTTGGTTCCTGGTGTATATCCTCTTCTTTTGAAGTTTCTTGTTCCTTTTCTTCCTCCTCTTCACACTCTATGTAAAATAATTTATTCTCAGCACACTTATGACCTTTAGTGTATTTACTATGACAACTGTAGCAAATGAATTATGATCTTTTTTCTTCCAATTCTTGTGGTGTCAAAATTGTAGGTTGTGGAAGTATAGGAGTAGCAACACTTCCATCTTTGTAGTTGTGAGTGGTAGGCTTCCTTGTCGCCATAATTTTTCTTTCAATTTTTCTTGCCAACCTAAATTCATTTTCCAATGTATCCGGTTCCTAAAGGCGGACCTCATGTTGGATCTTATCCTTTAGATTCCCTACGAAGACATCAATATTATGTTCCTCTGGAATATTATTTACCCTTATATTCAATTATTGGAAGTCCTCAATGTGCTCCATCATTGAACCCTTTTGTTTGAGATTTATCAATTGGCTAAAGAAGGTGTTGCTCTTTGTATCCTCATAATGTGCTATCATTTCCTCCATAAAAATTGAGCAAGTGACTGGTGGTTTACGAGAAAAAATCCATCGATACCATACAAACTGATTTTGTTCTAAATATAAAGTTGCAATGCGTACCCTTTGTGTGTTTTCCGTATTATGGAGCTCAAAGTATTTCTCCATTTATAGTATCCAAGTTATCAATTCCTTGCCATCAAACCTCCTCATATCTATCTTTGGAATATGGTGGGTCTTAAATCCAACATCAGAGTCCATGAAATCATGATGGAAATTTATTTTGTTCTCATCATGAGTTTCCTCTACTACCTTTTCACCATTAGGAAGCTTTTCTTGTAGAAAATTTGCCAAAACTTCCTTCAAACCTTCCATGTCTTTCTTCAAATATTCCATGTTTCCTTATATTCCATCCATCTTAGCTTCCATTCCATCCATATTATATTCGATGCCATTCTTCAAACCATCCCTCTTAGCTTCCATGCCTTTCTTCAAACCATCCACCTTAGCTTCCATGCCTTTTTAAAACCATTCATCTTAGCTTCTATGTTACCTTCTATACCATCCATCTTAGCTTCCATGCAATTCTTCAAACCATCCATATTATCTTCCACACCCTTATTCAAACCATTCATCTTGGATTCCACACCTTTCTTAAAACTTTCCATTTCATTTTTTGTTACTCTTTGCGAGAGCAAAATTTTATGCACTTGGTTTTGTAATTTTGATATATCATGTTGCACTTCTTCCACTTCAAGAGTCATAGTAGAGCCTTTTGAGGGCTTAATGGGTGTAAAATTATTTTTAGGGGGGATTTTAGAATCCAATACTGATATCTATGCTTCAATATGCCCAAGAAATCACTTCAAATTGATTTATCAAACAAGACTTAAGCAATTTTTTTTAAAAAAGACACACATTTTTCTTGCTTTTGAGGAAATCAATATTGCAACTGATGTATCTCTGTAATTTCATATCCCCAAGATTTGAACTTTGGTTCTACAGTAGCCCACTGAGTCCTCTTTCCAATGTCACAGGTCTGACCTGATTTAGATTTTGCAAGGAAAAGTTATGCCCAATCTCCCACAATGACCTAATTATGGTCTAGTTCAATAGAGAGAACTTGTACGACGTGCCATGTGTCACTTTTTCCTCCTTGGGCTATGAAATCGATATACAGGAAACTAAAATTTGTGTACTTTTGGCCAATTTTTACATAATTCCAATCTGATGATCAAAGGTAGATTTATGACGATTTTCCCAAGGTCACCTCTTTGAGATGAAATTCGGGGGCCTGCAAAAACCCTAACTTCCATAGATCATATCTTTGAAAATATTGCGAACCAAGATTTGAAATTTTTACACGAAGTTCCTCAGGATTTCTTCGCAAATGGATTTTCTTTTAGCATCTAAACCTTCGTAGAAAAAACGTTATAGAAAAAATGCCACGATGACCTGTTTGAAGTAGGGAAACCCTAGAATCCAAAGCTCTGATACCAAATTTTATGAAAATAAGAAAATATAGATCAACGCCTTAGAAACCCACCTCTTCGAGGGGAAACCTCCTTTGCATTACATAAATGAACAATTCTTGGATGAAACAAATGACAAGACCTCCTTTCTATATATAGGAGTCCATGGGGTTACAATATAATCCTAGTTGACCTAAAAATAATAATGTAAGGGCACAAAAATAATAATAGTGGGTTATTATGGGGCACAATAATAAAAATATGGGGACTACAGGGGTACAAAAATACCAATAAGGGGGCTACACTAAAAAAATAAGGGAATACACTAGTAATATAGGGCCCTAACATGAAGCCTGGGTTGTATTTTGGATATTTCTAGTACCCTCATGATACTACTTTGAGCTTAAGGAATCATCATTCATTTTCATTAGGGTTGAGAGTGAAGGTTCACTTTGTGGCAAGGAATGACAAGACATTTGGGGAGAAATATACAAAGTCATCTTCTGTATATGGTTGTAACTCTCTCTTTTATTTATTAATACAAAAAGCACTTTATTTTCATATATTTGTGTCATATTGATGCTTATTTATTTCAATGCCATGTTAACTCATTGATTAGAGACATTGGATTATTTTATGTGGATACTGTATTTCACTTGATTCTTTTAGTCATTGTTGTAGGTTTTTTTTATAGCGTGTGGAGCTAGAGTTGGATCTTACAAGCGAATAGAAGAGGAGGACTTAGTACATATTCTTAGTAGGTATCTTTTCGATATTATAATTTTTCTAAGGAAAATATATATATTTTCTTGTTGTTCTAGACCAGACCACTCAATCTAGGGAGTTCATTTTTTTTTCTGCAGAAGTGAATTTTCCATATATCACACTCTAATAGAGCTTTAGAGGTTTTTGGGCCTTGCCAATATTTATTGAAGGTTCATGTTGGGATTCTGTCATGTCACTTGGCCTTTGAGTCAAGTTACCAAGTGTTGAGAGAAATAAAAGTTTTTCTAGTCTGAGTCCCAACAGATGGTGTTTGTTGAGATGAAGCACCAGCTTTGCTCTGCACCAGTACTCACATTTCTATACCCGTAACAACCATTTTAAATTGAAATATATGCCTTTGATTGTGCTATTGGTGCAATTTTCACCCAAAGCGTGCATCTGATGGCCTATCACAATGAGACTCTTTCTGATACAATTAAGAAATACCCCTCTGATAAAGAGATTGATTCCATCATGCATGCTTTCTGGAAATGGAAACATTACATTCTGGGGAAGGATGTGATCATCCACACATATCACCAACCTATTTAGTTTATACAGACACAAGGGAAGTTGCAAAATGACCTCCATTAAAAGTGGTCCACATATTACAACAATTCAATTTGAACCTTAAATACAAGAATGGAAACACCATTTTTGTTGCAGATTGCCTCATCCAGCCCCCAATTATAGCACTTACCATTGTTCTTAACTCTTGTGGCCATGAGACCGCTAGATAGCCGCAACTATACAAAAAATATCTATAGTTTGTTGCCACGTACAAAAAGCTAGTGGATGGAAAACTAGTACCAGACATCCACCTCTAAGATGCATTATTATGCTACATGGGCCACCTTTTTATTTATTTAAGTGTGTGTTCCAAGTTAATTTGGGAGGCACACTATACTAACACCGCAGGAAAATTTTGTGTGGAGAAAACTGTAGTGGTACTGTAGAAGTATTTTTATTAGCCAAAACTCTGATAGGATGTTGGAAATATATAATATCCTGCATTACATATGCCATCTCGAAGCCAACCATCAAGAAGTAAAGCTTGTACACTTCTATGCATACTCCTAGCTATCCATGGGAATCCATATCCATAGGCTATATGTGTGACTTCCCTCCTGCCAAGCATGGTAATGACTCTGTATTTGTGCTCGTGGATATATTTTATAAGATGGATACATTGGCAGCATTCAAGAAAAGTATCGCAGTAGAGGAAACTTTGAAACTCTTCTTCAAAAAAGTGTGGGTATATTTTGGGATCTAGTTAACCATTGTATCATATCGGGATAATAAGTTACTGAGCATATTCTGGTTGAGCCTCTAGTCATTATTAGACACCAAGCTCACCAAGTCGACTGCATTCCATCCCCAAACTGATGGCTAGAGAGGTCGTCAATAGGATGATAGTGCACATACTGCACATATATAATCCTAAAAATATACATACATGGGATGAGAGCCTTCCTTATGGGTGAAAGAATGGAGTTGGGTTACACTTTTTGGCAAAGAGAGGGCACATATGGGTGGGAAAAATGATGGCTCAATCAAGCCATTTAAACGCTCGATCGAGTTTTTTTTAAGCGCTTGATTGAGCTCCTTGGGTGCTAAAAAAGTAGCTCAAACGAGGGTTAAAAACAAACCCTCGATTGAGCTAGAATGATCGATCAATAATTATGTCTCGATCGGGCATTATGGCTTGATCAAGCCATTTGATTTTATTAAATACTGCTTATGTTGTCTATGTGCGCCATTTTCACAAACTACGGGTAATTTTAGAGCCCGACCGAGAATATTGGAGCTCATCAAGTAATTGAAGCATGGATAGTTCAAAGAAATCTCACAACAACCTCGCCAACGTCCTATAAGCTCAAAAAAAGGTAGGAATTCTATCCTTTCTATCTTTCTTATTTATTTTTTGTCCTTATCCTGTCAAATGGAGATGAAAAAGGTAGACAATGCCTAGCCTGACCAATTAGGGATATGTTTAATGTAATTAAATTATAAAAATACTTTGTTACAATATTATGGGCCAATACCATGATTTATTAATATCATATGCCCAAAAACTACAACTGATTTAAAAATAAATATTTTATAAATATTTTATTTTAATTGAATTGTATAACATTTTTTAAATTAACACTTAATACCTACAATAAACTTATGAGATAACTAGATTCTTAACCATAGATACTCAACCCTATTTTACCATAGGCTTGTACCTTGACTTATCAATACCACTTGCCCAAAAATAATAAGTCATTTTAAAATCAATATATATATATATATATATATATATATATATATATATATATATATATATATTATTTTAGTTTTATTTTATAACATTTTTAAATTCAAATCTAAAAGAAAAAGGTATGGGGAGATATGATGATGTAAATGTTTGTAAACATTTACATGTGGGCTTAATTAATAAATAATAAAAGGTTCTTGAGCCGAGTACGTAAAGATGTTGTAACTTTTTTGTAAACATTATGACTTGGTCAAAATAAAATGAAATAAAATAGTTATTAATGATAATTATCACTATATCATTTTAACTTCTTCACATTAGGTAAACATAAAAATAAAAATAAAAATAAATAAATAAAGAAATTAGATTAATTTTTTTTTAATAATTATAATTATAATTAATAATAAAACCAGCCTAAAGCCATATTTAGTCTGGATCTACCAAGTGCGGAGAAGGATAAAATATATTGAGATACAAATCTCTTTTAGAGTGAAAAGAGATTTGATACCTCTCAATGCTCAGTATATCTAGAGTTAAGATGAATTTAGGTTGGTAAATATCATTACAAATTGTAAATCTTGAAAATAATATGGAAATGTAAACACATTGACATGGTGAGGAAGTGAACAAAGATTTATAGGTATGGAGGAGGAGTAGTTTCTTGTAAATACACAACTTTCATTTGCTTCATCACTTTAATATTTGTTGGTTAGATGGCCCTATTGTGTAAGATTTTAATGGAAGACATGGGCTTCTGAAAGGGGGATGAGCTTGTATACTCACCTCCTAGATCATGTGACAAAGTCAACACCGAAGGGGATGCAAAATCCAGGGGGGGAATTTATATTATGCAGGGATAATTCATAAAAGGATGGAGGACGAAGCATATAACGTGGATAGGAGTTTGGCAGCTAGGTGAGTTAGCCTAGAAGACATGATCTCCTTGAAATAGTGTTCAATTCTTGTGCTTGCAGGGTGGGTTTCCTCTACTGTTGTTGAGGTTGTTTCAACATGACTATATGTTTTTTTATTGAGGCATGTGCATGTGCCTATGTGTTGTTTTTTGTCATAGAGATTTTGGTAGAGTTAGATACTCCATTGCAAACTAGGATGATAAACCTATGGGGGATTGCTCATTGATAAATCAGTTGAGCAGTGACAAGCCTTAGGGATAAGAAACCACTAGGGAACTTTCTTGGTTGAGAAACTAAGGGATAGGTTGAGGCAAAACAATACTTGAGGGAATGATAAACACCAAGTGTAGCCCTAGGGATGATAACACTGGTGTTAGTACCCTTTGATAAATTATTAAAATAGGTGTGCTCTTGTCCCCACCATATCTAATCTAACTGATAAACCTCTCATTATACAATTACAACCTTCTTTAGAACTAAATTGAAAATATTTGTGCTTTGTTGGACCCCTTGTGGTTGTATTGTTGTTTCATTGGAGCCACTATGGTGTTACAACTGGAGGATGTTGGAGGAATCACCTGAGAAGTGGTCTCTGCCTCATATGAACAATTGACTAGTTAAGCACTCCTAAACAATTTACCTCCTCAGACTAATTTGAATTCAGCTAAGAGGTGGTCTAATGCAAGAAAAATTTACAATGCAGTCAGCCTACGGTTCAGTGGAAGATCAAAGCCCCTTCCTCGGTTCTAGTGATCAAGTTACTAAGATAAATGGTTATTTGTATTTGTATACTTACTTGTGCAATGTGAATGATATTGTTGTTGAATACACACACACACACACACACACACACATAGATATGACATCTATTATTGCTAAGGAATGCACGATTCCTGTGTATTTCAAAGAATGGTATGAATTCTTATTCTTGTGTCAAAGGGGCTTGAGAATCCATGTTCAATTTTTATACTCTCGGTATTTGCATGACTTTTTTATTGTATGATAATTTACATGTATTGTTGTGGTGGATGAAATTCCATGGCGAGATCATTATGGTTTAGCAAAGAGCCTCTATAAAGGTTGGGAGGACCTGAGGATAACATTGGAAGATGATCTAATGTCCCCTTGATATTGGATGGGTGTAAGTCTCGTGAGAAGAATGAATGGATAAGTGAACTTCATGTATAAAATCCAAAGGGACCCATAGTCAAGTTGTTGTTGTAGTAGAAGAAAAGGAATTTGTCTAGGTGTTGGAGGGTTTGCTGAAGAGTTATTCATGTCGACTAACAGATGGATTTCCATTCACAACTTGGAAGTAGGGAAAGCAAGTCATTTCGATGTGACCCTCTGAGATATAAATTATGTATTTTGAATAACATGAATAAATATTGTTGCAATTGGAGGTCCTACAAGTGATCCCCTTTAGTATTACAACATGATGGAGTCAGGGCTTTGTTATCTAGAGGCTCGTAGTCTAGGCTCCACTGTCACTCCATAATCCATTATAATAATGAAGTGTAGCTTTTCTCGTGAAGCCAAGGCCCTTAGTGGGATCTAAGGCAAGGTTGAGGTGAAAAATTTATGTGGAGATAGCAAGGATGTGGCATGTGGACAATGTGACATGTGGCAGACACTAGAGGCCTTTTCGGAAGGCCATGTGGCATGAATTTGAGTGACACATGGTATCCTCCGAGGGGTCCACATTGCGATATGAAATCAACATGACATCGTCATAGTTGCACAGGTCTTAGTTAGGTGCACTACGAAGGGTAAGTCATGGTAGATGAGGCCAGGTAACGACAATTATGTGTGGAAGTTGACATGAAAGACTATGTCATTACGGGTTCATGGCAGCATGACATTATCATGGTCTCGGGGGTTTGTCACATCAAGAATAATAGGCCATGATTGATGGTCAGGGAAATGAGAAACTTGTTGAAAGTGGATGTGATAATATGTACCTTCGCACCCTAGGGTGTGGTGAGTAGGTGCTACATGTTGTTGTCCTGGAAGATGAGAATTCTAAGATGGAAGGAACTTCCATTAGTTAACATACAAATCACACTACATGAGGTGAATTGAATGGTCAGTCCACAATCTAGCAAAGTGGCATAACCCATGACGATATGGAAGACCATGTGGAGATCGGGGTTGACAAGAAAGTGTCACATGGGCTGTGTGATAGCGCCATGTGACAATGTTAGCTGATGTGGCAGTGTCTGATGGCTGAATCTTTAAATTGCCATAACCTTTTATTTGAAATTCAGATTTCAATAAATTTTATATCATTAGAAATCTCTCAACGAGAAGAATACGATGGTTTAGCCCACGACTGATTCTTCTAAATTTGAGAGATGAGAAATTTTGCAACCCCATTTCCATAAGGAGACCATGGAAGTTGGGTCAAGATAATATAACACCTTCCATTCATCTAGGGAATTCTAAGGGGGTGGGAGGTAGTCTTACACTAGAGAATATCCTCTCACCCATTCCCTGATATACCACCTATGGTGTTCATCTTCCTCGTTGGTGGATCATAACATTCAATTATGAACTTTATAGTGAATAAAAATATGGAAATGTGTAACTTATTCAATTCTTAATATGGAGTTGATACGTAGCATTTAAAAAATGTTACTGATAATGATAAAAAATATGTGGATTATAAATAAAATATTCAACATGCATGTGAAGGGGAGAGAGAGAGAGATTTCTTATTCCATTAATAGATGTTTTTTTATTCATGGGATGCTTTCATGCCATACCACCTATGGTGTTCATCTTCCTCCTTGGTGGATCTTAGCATTCAATTGTGAATTTCTTTTGAATAATGATACAAAGATGTGTTTCTTCAATTCTTAATATCAATTTAATTTGCATTTATATTTCTATTTTTTCATGGGTACAATGTTGTGTATTCCCTATGAGAAATATACATATACTCTCAACATTGTCAACAAGCTACTTTTGATGGAATGACATGAAACATTTTAATAGAAGTGTTGAGTAAAATATTTCAATATCAACTATATATTATGATTAATACATTTTATTAATTTTGTTCATAAAATGTAGAAGATATATAACTCCTTCTATACTTAATATAAAGAAATAAAAACATTATATATATATATATATATATATATATATATATAAAGAGAATTAATAGAAAATTAACAACAAACCTATTACAAGACTCTTGTCATTCAACCTTACCAACAAAATTAAGAGTCTATTCTTGTCGTTCAACATCACCAACAAAACCATAAGTCTATCAGTGTAATCTTGCAGTTCAACATCAACCAGAAAACTATCAATAGCTTAATCTTGTCATTCAACATCAACAAACTAAAGGATATACAGTCATTTACACATTCGAAAGAACTCTTTAAGACATCAGCCTCCATAAAGAATAATTTCATTAATGCTTAGAGGGCAGCGACATTATTCCAGACGAGTTCCACGTAACACGTGTACAACATGTGATTAAAAATCTTTAAGAAATGTGTGTAGCCTGTACGTGATAGGCAAATGTGTTCCTCACTCGAAAAAGGGCATCGAACTGGATGGAGACTCTTAATTTTAAAAAATCCATTGAATTTGATGCTAGAGCTATGGAAGTCAATTCTCCCAGACTTTTTATGCATCTCACAGTGGCCGTACTAAAATCCCAGCCATTGCCGTCCTTGTTTGTGGTCACAGATTCTGGACAAGCAGCAGAATCTGGGCAACAGGAGGAGGTTTTTAGCGCTTTAAGGTTTGATGATGCAATTCACTACAATACCCGGCTTGTCGTGGCGTTCAGAGCACTGTTCCGACAGTTTTTTGGACCTTGCGGCAGATCTTTACGGCGTCTTGCTATCCTAGATCATGAAAGCTTCCGGTTTCTTTAAAGCATTTGCTGCTATCCTAGATCATGAAAGCATGCGGTTTCTTTAAATCCATTGCTGCTATCCTAGATCATGAAAGCTTGCGGTTCTTTAAAGCCTTTGCTATTTTGTGAGGTATGAGGGCGAGAAGCATGACGACTAGAGAGATTTTGAGGAAGGGAAATAATATTTTTCTTTTCTTTTTTCGGTTCGCCTGCATTGTAGGAAAATTTGAAGCCATGGACCTGAAATTGTTAAAAAATTCTCACTGCGTTTCGTGTCTTTTTAGCGTACGTTTGCCATGGTTCGCACGAAGGAATTGAAGTGTGAATTCGACAACTTAACTCTAAAAGTTTCGAAAGATGGCCTACAAAAGGCAGAATCGTAGTGTTGAGAAGATTGAGGAAGGGCTTTAAGACAGAGCAAGTCCAGCCTAGTATCTTTCTGCTTGAAGGCCAACATTTTCCAGTCGATCTGCCAAAACATTTCCACAGTCTTCTCAACATTACAATTCCGCCGGATTCTTTCGAATCTTTTAGAGTTTAATTTTGCCAAGTAACTCTTCCCGCGGGCTTGAAAATCTAACGAGCTGCAAAATCTATGGCTGCGAAATCCGGAAATTTTAGGCAATCTTGCGGAGATAACAAACTTTGATTTATAGATGAACCGGTTCTCCGGTTAGATTCTGCGAGGATCACGAAGCCGGAGAAGATTATAAAGATTTTGCCTTACCAGTACCTTTTCTCTGGTGGCAATGGCTAGACCTCAAATAATGAAAGAGGTTCGAGGCTTCAACGGTTGGATTCCCGCCCGCCCTGGGAGCCGGAATCTTTGTGAAAAGAATTTGATCGCGAAATACCTTCAGCCTTGGGTTTGTTTACCAGCCTCACGGAATTAAAGCTCTTTTCCAATAGATTAACCAGTACTCTACTGGTGCTTGCTCTGCACTAATTGCTTCAATCTGAACTTGATATTGATGCTACGGTTTTTATAAATATTGGTGTGGATTATACCGTCTTTCGTACAGTTCTTATATATTTTTGCTGCGGGTGATTGTTTCTTATATTGTGATTATTTTATTAATGGATTTAAGTGTTTCGTGTTTTCTACTTGAATCAGTTAGCTTGTTTTGTAAATTGAATAAGAAGGCATTGTTACGTTAATCTTGCTTTCCTTTAGATTTTGAACGACTTCTAGAGAGTAGTTCAGAGATTTGCTTGTGATATTGTGCAGAGCATGCCTCTGTATTTAGAGGGTTTGTTGTGGTGATATTGGAGCTAATAACCTGTTAGTGTTGTTTTTCAATGCATGCTAGTTTTATTTTTCAATGCATCATTTTTTTTAACATGTTAATTACGGTAATTGTAATTTTAAGTACGCATTTTTAAACAATTTTGCTACTTGGCTGTCACCAGTTATCTTTTGTTTTGGGTATTCTTCATTCACTGTTTGCTTTGGGTTTTGTTCATTCAGTGCCATAAATACTTAGAATCATCTTATCTCCATATAAGATTAAGAGATATGATTCTATTTTCTGTTTTGGTTTTATAGAATATAGGCTTATTCACGATACAGGTTAAATCTAAATTTCTACATAACCGGCTGGAGGTTGGCAGATCTTAAATTTGGAAGAAAACAATGCTCTTGTGAAACGAGGTATGCAATAATGGATGGAAGAAAAAGGTATTACGGGAGTGCTGGAACTCAAGCTTGTGGGCTTCTAGGAAGAAATGAGCATGGCTATGAAAGTAGGAATCATCTGCACAGGTGCCCTGCCCAAGAAGGGGCCATCAACAATGAGGATAACAGAGATGCTGCAGGATACAAATCCCCAGTAGAAGGCCAGGGAAACTACCAAGGATGAAAATTGTTTCCTTACTATCAGGGAGTGCCTTAACATCGCACCCAATCACAGTCACATTAAGGAGTGCCTTAACAATAAGAGTGAGAGATAACAATAAGAGTGAGAGATTGATCAAGTAACTTCACATCAACCAGTACCTTAACATTGCATCCAATCACAATAATATTCAGAGATCAAAAGCTAAGAACTGAATTTTCATGACTAAAAATATTGTTACATATTATATATATATATATTTAATTCATGTATTAATTCTTTTTATAATTAATAATAATAATTTTTAAAGATAAAATATAATTTAATTAATTTTTATAATTTATTTTATTTGGATAATGTGAATCTACAATCTAATATCATATTATCCCAGTGCAAAAATCTGTCATGCAATTAAGTGGAAATGCATCTATCTCATCAATGCCTTTTGTATTACAACCAGATCTCATTAACAGTTCTATATCAGCATATAGCAAGCAAAATTATTGGATCACATAACATGAAATGATATTTTGTTCAGGATTGCAATGAGAAAGCTAGAATATACATGAGCAGTAGGTGCAAAAATCAAATTAATCTCTCTTCCAGGATTTCCAAATGCAACTCCATCACCGTTGATACTGCTGGAAGGATTGTTAGTTTTGGATCCGGAGTCTTATCCAAAGGGAAAAGAGGTCTGGTGCGTTTCCATTAAGATCCGACTCCCTTCGAATTTGATGCCGAATCCAAATTGCCCGAATCTAATGGTTACTTCCTTTCAAAGGGCTGGTGAAAGTGTACCGATTTTTTTAAAATTTTGTCCACATATATCGATCAAGTATGTAAATAGAAGGCATAGTAGTAATTGAATAGACGAGAGGTATTGTGGATTCACATTTATTATGTCTTTATGCATATTTTAAGATTAATGGTTTGGAAAAGCTATTGAATATTTCATTATTGAACTAAAAGAGTATATAAAAACGTAACTGCGGGACATCGAATATTGTTATAGGGTTGGCTCACTTGGCACCACGTATGGATTTTGCGTTTGGTTGGGTTTTTGAAAAATATGGAATATGTTTTGCAATCGACTTTGTTGGATATTTGGGAATGCTTGTAGAATAATACTAGGTATTGATCAGATTGTGGGCATGCGGGAGGTATATTTGACAAATGAGGATTTTCTACACAAGCTAGATGCTAGGGGAGTTATATATTTGACACAAGTAATCAAATGTTAGAGGGAGGATTTGTCACATTGGAAAGAGGCAATTGACTTGGGACTTGGGACTTGCTGGACAATTTGGGTGATCGGATTACATGGGCGGGCACATTACAAGAAGACACTGTACACCTCAGGGAAACTTACAAACATCTTATTTCCAGGGATAGGGCATATCAATACAAATGTTTGTTCGCGTTGGTTTAGAAGACTGACATACCTGTAGGGCATGCTCCATACAGGTCACACAACACATCATGAAGGCCACTGTGGGGAGTCAGGTTGCACAAAGTTCACCAAGGGACCTCTCCCATCGACACAAACCATACACTATCACTTTTCCTGTAGGATGATTTGATGGTGCCGCACAAGAGTGCCGGTATGGATTCAGTGTTTGGTTCAGAGTGGGCCAACGATCTCATTATAAGATATATTGGAATTGTGGCTTCGGCACAAACAACACGCCATAAGAAGTTCTTTTATGGGGCCTGCTATGGTTTGCGAACGATCTCATTATAAGATATATTGGAATTGTGGCTTCGGCACAAACAACACGCCATAAGAAGTTCTTTTATGGGGCCTGCTATGGTTTGCGAGACAACTATATATTGAAAACATTGCTATATTCACAGACTCAAAGATTATCATCGACCGTATGAATCACAGGAATAGATTCACTCCTCAATTGGCACAATGGATGGATCACATTGACATGCTACGAGACACCTTCCAATACATCTCGTTCACTCATATTTACAGGGAGCAGAATGTTGTGGTGGATGGGCTCTCAAAAATGGGTCTCTCAACCCCAACTGAACACATGCAGTACCCCCTCTTCGATGCTGACTCCATCAATGCACAAGGCACCATCATACTGCCATGATGATGGACTACTTCACTTTTTTTACTCTGTTTTTTGTCTCTATGTATTACATGTTTCCTTGCACTAGAAAAAATATTTGCATTTACTTTCCTTCGCATGGTACCACTCCTTTATCTAGGCAAGAGGTTTTACAACACCTAATTTATTTGACAATTGCTAATGGTTTTAACATATCCTTTGTTTTGTTTGATGGATTGGGGTCGTACTGTATGCATTTTTTAATTTACTACTTTCATGTTTTAAAGCGACCCTGTATTTTATCATGGGGTGCCACTTATGGCTACTATTTTCCTGACATAATCACATCATGGTACATTGGAGCTATTGGTAAGATTGACTGACTAATGCAGAAATTTTTTTCTTGAAATTTTAGAATGTATATGGAAAAAATGATATGAAAATGCACTAATACATTATATAAACCAATTTTTTTCTTACTATAAAAGAAAAGAAATTTTCTTTATCATTTCACCATATTTTCTTACTTAAAAGCATTGTTTTCCACTAACTTCTATTTTAAAATTATTCTATTTTCTTAAAGTATTGTTTTCCACTAACTTCTATTTTAAAATCATTTTAACTTTGTTTGAAATAAAAATGGTATTGATATTGTTAGTTGGATGTTTGCTGTAATTTATGGTATGATTTGTTTAATAGTTAAATTATTTAATATTTTGGTTTTGATTTTATGATTATGAATGTATATGTTTTATAATTTAAAAATATTAATTTAAATAAAAATGTTTATTAATTTTATAAATATGTATGTTAAAATATATTATAAGTATTATTAACAAATTAATATATATTGATTGGTAAAGATAACTATTATTAATAAGTATAAATTAAAATAATGATTTGTATTTATAACTATTATATTTTAAACAAATGAAATCTTTATGGTATGTGTAAGGTGAAGATCTATAGCAAGGGTTTATGCTTTAAGCTGGAGGATTGTAGTAGTTTTTGGTAAATCTTAGAAGGTGCACTACAAGGAAAAGACTCTCTAGCGAAGGTTATAAAGGAGGGTTTTAGTGTTATAAAGTTGACCAAAATTGTCAAAAAATATTTTCTACAACGTATGTTTATGGTTACGGAGGTTTTGGCGGAGCTTTTAACGGATATTCAACACAACTAAAAAAAAATGGGCGGTTGGAGGTTATTACGGATGTTTTTTTTCATCGATGTACTACTATGGACTTAACGCACCGGTGCGTATATGTAGAAGGTGCCCTGGGGTGGTCGAAGGAGAATGCACCGGGTCACTAAGGTATAAAATCGCACCGGGCATAGTGTTGGTGATACAAGCGCATGGGGTTGTTCTAGTTGGTCTTGGGATTTGTGCGGTGCACATAGGTCGTATCAATGCACCGGTGCGTAGACTTATAGAAACGCACCGGTGCACAATATTTATAATTGGTATTGGTATTTGTGTGGTGCCCATAGGTCGTACAAATGCACCGGTGCGTATAGACATATAAATGCCCCGGTGTGCAGTATCACACAAACGCACTGAGATTTATAATTGGTATCGGTATTCGTGCAGTGCCCATAGGTCGTACAATGGTACCAGTGTGTATAGACACATAAACGCACCGGTGCACCATACTGCACAAACACACCGATATTTTTAATTGGTTTTGGTATTTGTGCAATGCCCATAGGTCGTAGAAACGCATCGGTGCACTTCAAAGTACAAACGCACTGGTGTATAGTAACTGACACGCACCGGTTTTCATTTTGTATTTTTTAGAAAGATCGACCTGTGACAGTGCAATTATTGTGATTGTTTTAAATTTATTATTAATCAAAAGTCGGCACATATTATAACAATATTCATCTTAATTAAATTTTTATTAATGCATTTGAATGTGATGTCTTGATTAATTTGTTATATCATATCATAATTATTGTGGTTTTTTAAAATTCATTATTCATCAAAAGTCGACACATATATATCTTATAACAATATTCATATGAATTAAATTTTTATTATGCATTTCGTAGCGACAATGGAGAACGAATAGCGACAATAGAGAACGTAATAAAAATAAATTAAAACTTATTATATATATATATATATATATATATATATATATATATATATATATATATATATATATATATATATATATATATATATATATATATATATAAGGCAATCTTTGTCATACGAAATGGGACAGTTATTGGTATCCCTTTGTCTTTCAATTGGGATGCTATGTCCATTACATTAAACAAAATGTTTGATTTCACAGACATATTTCAAAAAATACAATGCCTTGCTTTGATATTCAAACATAATGATCATCATTCTTCGCTTGAACTTTTGTCACTGCTAGAGCTACTTCCATGACTTGGGTTATTTTGAAGAATGTTTTATTCACGGTGTTGATTGTTTTCTTCTTCTTCACCTTCCATCTACAAACATAAAAATAAACTGAAATGAGTGTATATACATTGGTGAGAATAATGAAAATTGCAATATTAAATAATATACATCAATGTAAATCGAAAAGAAATGACATACCATTGCAACAAATGACTCATAAACTATACACATTCTTTCAAAACCATGTAACATGCCATATTTCAAGATTTCATCTGTTGGCGCAGTTCCATACTTTGTTTCATGAAAATTCTATACCCCATAATAGATCATATATTTAATATAAAATATTTTTGTGTTCTATTAATTATAGATGGAGCTAAGTAAAACAAGATTGATAGATGCTTAAAAATTCCACAATTAAGTTTTGATATGCCAACATATACTCACAACCCATATTTAACCCAATTTCAATCAATTCCTCTGATGGTTCTTCTTTGTATGTTAACACCTGTTTGAAGACAATCAATGATGATCTTTGTAAAACAACTTAAAAAATACAAAAATGAAATCTTTTTAAGTTGTTATAAGGAAGTAACAATTACTTACAAACTTAGATATCAACCCTTTTCTTCCTTGTCGTCCTGTTTGATGTGCTGAATGGGTTCCATTTTCTTTTCTTTTCTGTAAGAAAATACTTGAAAATTAATATTTAATGCTAAATTGTTTATCTATTGTACCTAATGATCGAAAAATTCAATGATTACAAATTACATTTGAAGCACGTTGCTGTTGAGATGGCTCCTCCTGTGATGCAATTTTGTCCATTTCTTTGACCATCTCCTTATACACCTTTTTGGACATTCCTACTGGGATATTTCTAATATCAGCTAGTTCATCCTTTGAAATTTCATAATCTTCCTGAAAATGTAACATGACAATAAACAATTTAATTTTTTTATTGATATATGAAAAGTAAATATAACAAAAGTGATATTAATAGATAATTCTAGACAAACATTTAAAGGAATATTAATTTTTCATTCCTTCTTTTTTGTTGTTGTACGTTTTTTCTATTAAAATTCTGACATGTCTCATTGGCCAATTATTTGGAAACTCTTCTTGTATTTTAGATAAAATTTGGTTCTTGGAATCATTGGATTGGTTTTTGTATTGTAAATGGAAAGAATGTCTATACATTCGTTCCACTAGATCCCTCAAAATTTTGTAAAAGATTTTCCCCCTTTCGTTAACTTCCAGCACCACTCTAGGTGAGCTAATGAGCAATTCATTTTCATTTGCATGTTCTATTTTATTTTATTTTCTTAGAACAACATTCATTTTCTGAGTTGTTGGTCCCTGTAGAACATTGACTAGATGTGAATTAATAGACTGTTTGACACATGTTATCTAATAATTTTAATTATATTTTAATGAAAATAAAAAAAAGAAACTCATATTGGATCGATAATATTTTTTCATTCACCAGATTCATTCTTTTGCCATTTTTCCATCAAGCTTTTACACTTTTCTGGTCCTAGATTAGAAATAATCTTATCGAGATTTGTCATTTTGTGGCTTTGCATGATACACAGTAAACAATACATATTAGTTAAACTTACATATATTTCAAAAATAATATTTTTTGTAAATAATTTACAAAGAATTTGCATTTTTTTCTTTTCTTGGTGTTATCAATATTTTTGTTACTTGATCTCTTGTTAGCCAATTCTTTATCAATCTCAAACCTGTACCATATCATTCATTAATATATTTATAAATAAATTGTTAATGAAAACGAATTTTTTTTTTCGCGCGCGCTTGCTCTGCATCTCAGGTGCTCGGCCCTGCCCGCTTGCTCTGAGCTCGGCGCTGCCTCCCAATCTGAGCGACCCCTGTGAGAGACCCCGCCCCTACGCCCTGTCTTCTTTGGAGATCAGTCTGCATCAGCAAATGGAGATCCTGCTTTGACCCTCTAATCTTCGACCATGACGTTAGAAGGCGATTCCCTCCCACCTTCTGAGCTTGAGGCTTTCCGTTCCCTTGTTGCAGCTGCTAACAAGAGGCTGCCCTCGACCTCTCAGCTCAAGTTTGTAAAAAAACTGGACAAAATCCCCACGGTGTCGCTCCCGGTGGACGATGCCTACAGAACATCAATAAACCTGGCTGAGAGAGGCCTCATCGGCCAGTTCACTGGGTTATGGCCTTCCCCAAAAGTAGTAGATGATTGGGTCAAGCGAAACTGGTCGCCACTGGTCAAGGAAGGAGTAAAAAGCCATTTTGTAGGAAAGGGGTTCTTCGTCTTCGTGTTCGACAGTGTGGAAGACCGAAGCCTGATCTTCAGAAACGGGCCATATTTCATGGGCCCCCAAGGGTTATATCTGAATAAATGGTCTCCAGATTTCGACCCTGCACAAGATGTGCCCACAGCCGTTCCCGTTTGGGTGCGTCTCCCGCACCTCCCTCTTCACTGCTGGAGCCAGAGCTCACTGCAATCCATCGGCAATGCCCTAGGCAGGTATATTGATCAGGCCCCGAGGAAGGACCAGTTCTCCTGCGCTCGTATTTGTGTGGAAGTCGATTTGGAGGTCGGACTCCCCGAAGCCATCAATCTCTCAGTGGCAGACTGGACGCACATTCAAGAACTCGATTACGAGCAACTGCCCTTTAAATGTCGACATTGCCATGAATACGGGCATTTTGTTAGATACTGTAAAAAAAAAAATGAGGAAATAGCAGAGAAAGAGAAAGGCGAACAGTGGAAGCAAGCAAAGAGAACAACAAGCAATAGACAAAACAACAAAAGAAATGCAAAAGAGACAGGGACCAAAACAGGACAGGAAGGCGCAAGTAACCAAAACAGCGAAAGCAGGGAAGCTAATAGCAGTGCAGGAGATAAAAATCCATTCGAATCTCTTACTCCACCGACAGATCCTCCATAGGCTGAGCAGGAAGATCCACCACAGCTGAATATTGCAGACAATGAAGTGCCAGGTAACACTCCAAACCAGGTTCCTAGCAATACTCCTTCTCCTTCATATGCTGACATTATTAAACAAAAAAAGAAGAGTTTAGAAAACATGGGGTCATCTGATGAAGAAACCTTTGAAAGGCCATCTAAAAAAGTGGGAAGAAGAACAAACAAGGAAACCAGGGAAGAAGAATCAGAAAGGCAGAAAACCCTAGGCAGTCAATCCACCATTGAAATGACTCTCGGGAGAAATACAAGACCAAGGGCGCCCAAGGGAGGAGGCCTCACCCCTTCAAGCGGTAAATGATGCAGATGGTCTCTTGGAATTGTAGGGGCCTGGGAAATCCCAATAAGGCAGATGCTATCAAAGATCTCCTGAAGCTGGAATCCGTGGATATACTTATGCTCCAAGAGACCAAAATAGAAGGGGAAACCCTTCTAAACACTAGCTCAACGAAGTGGAAATATGATGCTGGAAAGGCTGTGAGTGCAAGAGGCTCGTCCGGTGGTATAGGTACCTTTTGGTCAAAAAACTCCTTCTCTTTAGAACGACACTCGGAGACCCAACACTGGATATATACAGAACTACGCCACATCACAAGCAATCTCTCTCTTGCTCTGATCAACATGTATGTTCCCGTCCATTATGATGAAAAGAGACAGTGCTGGAGGTCACTCCTGGATTACATAGAGCACATCAACCCCTCAAACATTGTCATAGGAGGTGACTTGAATATAATCCTAGACCCCAAAGAAAAAAGAGGAGGGATTTACTCAAGGGATCCCTTCCTCAACATGGTGGATAATCTGATTCTGCAGTGGGACTTAATAGACTACAAACCAGTAAAAGGAAAATACACCTGGACCAATAACAGAGCAGGGGAAAACCATATCTCTGCCAGGCTGGACAGATTTCTTATCAGCAGCTCGTTAATGTTGGACAACAGGATTGTTTTCACTAAGATCCTCCCAAAGCTCACGTCAGATCATAAGCCAATCCTCTTATGCTTGAAAGAAGAAGAAGATCTTGGTCCTCTCCCTTTTCGTTTCAGTCCTCTTTGGGCCGGAAAAGAAGGCTTCTTTGACACAGTCCAAACTGCATGGGGGATAGAGGTTTCTGGATCCCCAAGTTTTGTTTGGGAACAAAAATTGAAAAAAACCAAAAATGCTCTTAAGGATTGGATAAAGAACTCCATGAAAACCCCCACTAGACAGAGGAAGGAGGCTGTTCTTCTGCTGGAAGGTCTTCAATTCGAATTGGAGGAGAAAGATCCTTCTCCCACTGATTTAGCCAAGGAGAAAGCAGCCCAAAGGAATACATACAGCTCCTTCAGAAATGAAGAAGAGTACTGGCGTTTAAAATCTCGAAGTTTATGGCTTAAATCCAGGGACAGGAACACCACTTATTTCCATAGACAATGCAGGGCTCGCCTCTCTCGAAACCACATTGCAGAAATTACCTCCTCCAATGGCCAGGTGTATAAAGGTTACACTCAAATCAAAGAAGCAGCAGTAAATCATTTCCAAAATCTTCTTAGTGCAGAAAGTAACGAGAATGAGGAGGATGCATTAGAGTTTCTCTCCAACATTCCAAATCTAGTCAGCGAGGAAGATAATGAAACCCTGATAAGTCCAGCCACAGAAGAAGAGATAACCCCCATAGTTTGGTCCATGGAACCAGACAAAGCTCCAGGACCTGACGGGTTCTCAGTGCATTTCTATAGAATCTGTTGGGAGATAATCAAATTTGACCTCTTCAGAATGATAAGGGGATTCTTGAGGAAGGAAAAATTTGGAGGCGGAATTAACTCCACCTTTCTCGCTTTAATCCCCAAGGAGACTACCCCTGGCTCCTTTGACAGATATAGGCCGATCTCTTTATGCAACTCATCTTACAAGATCGTGGCCAAGCTAATGGCTAACAGAATTAAGCCCCTCCTTCATAAACTCATCTCTCCGGCTCAAGGGGGATTTGTGGCTGGCAGACAGATTCTAGACAACGTCATCCAAGTTCAAGAAGCCCTGCATTCCAGCCATGCCCGGAAAGAACAAGGTATGATCATAAAACTGGACATGTGTAATGCTTTTGACAGAGTGAATCGTTCTTTTCTGTTCAGGGTTCTTGCTGCATTTGGTTTTAGTCAGGAATTTATTAACCTCATCAAAGCTTGCACTGAGAACATCTGGATCACCCCAATGGTGAATGGAAGACCAACAGACTTTTTCTTGGCCACCAGGGGATTGAGGCAGGGTTGCCCCCTCTCTCCCTTCCTATACATACTGATGGGGGATTCACTGAGCAGGAAGCTGACACAAGAGAAACAAACAGGCTCAATTCCTGGGATCAGAATTGTGCAAGGCATCGCTCTAGTGAACCACGCATTCTTCGCAGACGATTCACTTCTGCTTGGGGGAGCTTCCTTAAGAATTGCAAAAACCTTCAAGATCATTCTTCAAAAGTTCTGTAAAATCTCTGGAGCGTTAATCAGTGAGAGAAAAAGCGCTGTATATGGCTGGAACACAGATCAAAACACAATTGAAAGGATCGCCAGAGAATTGGGGTTCAATGGCTATGCTGTCTGGGATAAAATAAAGTATCTAGGCCTTCCATTAACTATGGGATCCAATCGAAACCATTTATGGGAAGAGGTGATCTTCAAGTTTAAGAAAAAGATAACTGCGTGGGGTGGAATCTGGCTCTCAACAGGCGGCAAACTCACCCTTATACGCACTGTTCTTTCAGCATTGCCAACGTTCCAAGCCTCTCTGTTGTTGGCACCAAGTCAAATAGCAGATCGAATCTCCTGTCTGATGCGAAATTTTTTGTGGAATGGTGGGCGCGGCAACAGCAATCGTTTTCATCTTGTTAACTGGAATACAGTGAAGCGTCCATTGAATGAAGGCGGACTTCAAATCCGAGACCCCCAACATTCCAACTTAGCCTTGGGGTGTAAGTTGCTGTGGCAGCTTCTAATCGAACCCTCCCACCCTGTCAGCCAGATCTTTAAACGCAAGTATCTCAATAATCAATCAATTGCCAATTTCAACCCAGTTACTACACCCAGAGGAACGCAGGCATGGAAGCTCTGCAGCAAAGCAGTCGGTTTCTTCAAAATGCATCTTTATAAAATCCCAGGGAATGGGAAAAACACACTGCTGTGGAGAGATCAGATTATGGGCCATCCTCCTCTATCAGCAAATACTGATCGCAGAATTAAGAGCTTGGTTAAGCTCAAGAGGAATTCGAAGAATTGAGGATATAGCTGAATGGGATCACAAAGGCAATTGGCAGAGTTGGTCTCTGCTTGTCATCCCAACGCACTTAAACAATCAGTTAAAAGTCCTTACAGCTGCAATCTCAGACTTTACACCAGTGCACAAGGACGAGGAAGACTCCTGGGGTTGGGGAAAGACCGGGGTATACACAGCCAGACAAGGATACCTGCAGCTGCAAGGTAAGAAGGATTCTTTGCATCCCGAAGCAGTGTGGAAACAGATTTGGGAAAATTTCAGCATTCCCAAGATTAATTTCTTTTCTTGGACTTTGTTTCACAACAAAATCCTTACTGCAGAAAATCTGAACAGAAGAAACATAGCCGGCCCCCATCGATGTGTTCTTTGCAAAAACGCACTGGAAACCTCTGATCATTTGTTTATTGAGTGTGAGTTTGCTCAGAAGGCCTGGTCTATCTTCTTGACTGGCCTGCATGTGAGAACCCCTACACACTGTTCAACCAGAGACATGTTCTCGTCATGGAAATCTCGATACCCCTTCAGCATTGCAGACAAATCTCTTTGGCACAAGGTATGGATTGCAGCCCCAAAATACATATGTTGGAAGTTGTGGTTGGCCCGAAATGAAATTGTCTTTAACCAAAAAGAAACCACTGCAGATATCATAGCAGATCAGGCCAAGAAACTCCTATTAGAAACTCTGAGACACTCAAATGTCAAAGACGACAGGTCCCTTCGAAATGAAGAAAGGATTTGGCTTGATGGCTTCTCCCCCAAGCCTACACCTTCAGCATTCACTCGCCCAAAACACAAAGAAAAATGGCAGATTAGAGACACGTTGGATAGTTTTCAGAAGTGGTGGAAATCACAAGGAAAATGCACCATCTTCTTTGACGGAGCCTCAAAAGGAAATCCAGGCAGGTCAGGAGCAGGAGGGGTTATTTATTTTTCGAATGGAAAAAAAGAGGTCTTCAGTTGGGGACTAGGGATAAAAACCAACAATCAGGCTGAAGTACTCAGTCTTTTAAAAGCTTGTCAGCTGGCTAGGAAAGAGAATTCAAGTGAAATTTTAGTGTTCGGAGACTCAGAGTTGCTGATAAAATCTCTAATAAACAAGAAAGGGCTCAAGGATCTAGTGTTAAATAAACATCTTGCAAGAGTGAACAGACTCCTGAAGGACTTCCCCTCAGCTCAAATCTTCCACATCCTCAGAGACTTAAACAAAGAAGCAGACAGATTAGCAAACATAGGATGCACTCTTGAAATGAGCATGATCAGCTTAAATGCAGGAGAAGTGAACATGGCAAACATTCCCTAATAGGACAAGGAGTACATGTAAAAACAGTGAAATGCTTGATGCAGTGAACTGAAATGTTTGTTTCGGCTTTGGCCAACCCATCTCTATCAATAAAATTACCCGTTCCAGTTAAAAAAAAATATATTTATAAATAAATTGTCAACTTTTCAGGTAAAAAAAAAAAATCTCAACAAATCGGTGCGCCATTCATGGTGTACGTATCGACGCCGGTGCATGGGGGTCTTAGAAACGCACCACACAAACAGTATAATAGACCGTATGGTGCTCTATGTCAATAAGGAGCACCGGTGCGTTACATTTTAATCACCGCACCAATTAACTATGATAAAATAATAAAAATAATCCAGTGCTAGTTTTTGTAGCATAAACTAGTGCCATATTTTACATATGGCATACTGATAAAAAAATTTTGTTTCTTAAATTTTTATCACATTACTTTCATAGTGCGCTTGTACAATACAGAGCACCGGTGCACTAGGTTATGTCGGGCGCATCGATGAAAAAAAAATCGGTTTTTTTTAAATTCACGCAAGGGCCAACATGGATTGGGATCCGACTATGCAAATCGTCCCATCGGTTGGATGTCTTAGATCTATATTTAAAAATACAAACCCTATAAATCTGAATTGAAAAGCATTAATTCTAAAATCACAGAAAGAGGGAGAAGAAAGGGCAGAAACAAAAAGAATGCATGGTTTGTATTTTTTGAAACTCTTTTTTTTTTTTTTTTTTTGCGAAACAGAGCGTTCACAGTGCGTCATAATGAAATAGCGCACCGACTGCATATTTTAAAAATGGCGCACTGAGAAAAGTTAATTTTTATTTTTATTTTTTATCATAGTACTTTCACGGTGCGCTGGGATAATAGAGCGCATTGGTGCGCTCAGTTATGAAGGGCGCACCGATGAAATTTTAATTTATGCAAGGGCCGACATGGATTGGTATCTGACTATGCAAGTCGTCTCGTGGGTTGGATGTATTAGGCTTATATTTAGCAATACAAACCCTATAAATATAAATTGAAAAGCCCTAATTCTGAAATCACAGAAAGAGGCAGAAGAAAGGGCAAAAACAAAAACAATGTAGGGTTTGTTTCTAAAATGGATATTTTTTTTGCAAAATAGAACGTTCGCGGTGCACCATAATGAAATTGTGCACTTGATCTGAAAATGGAACTATTTGTAATGCTATGCAAAGTATCCATTTCCATATAATTTAGTGTGCAAATTGTTCTCCATGACTTGCAGGTTAAACAAAGTAGTTTTGGTAATGTTTCTGAGTTTTATGTGTGAGGATTTGTTATTTAAATTTACTGTTTAACATATCATATTAGAAATACACAGAAATTAAAATTCACCATAACATAACACAACAAATTTTTGAGGCAATTCACCCCTCCTGGGCTACATCTTCCGGTCCAAGGCTCCGCAATGGCACGTCCTTGCTCTATTAATTTTCTCAAAATGGTTACATAGTGAAACATATGCCTAAACAGGAAAAATAAGCTGTGAATTTGATTTCAAAAGACAAAAATAAGCTAAAAATGGCTTTTATTTCACCTTAAACAGTGAAGTACAACCCAATACAGCTCCATCTCCCTGATGGCCTTGATGGTTCTTTCCTCTTCCCTGAAGAAACAGTTACTGTAAAGCACCTCTGTTCACTCTAAAACCTACTCCAAACCCTCCAGAATGCTCAAGAAATCCAAAATTGAATAAAATTTCATCTTGTTTGGTCGAAAATTGAGAAAGTTATGACCCTAACAAGTTTTTGCCCAGTGGCACTAGAAAACCTCCTCCAAATCTACAGGAACTCTAGTTAACTCCACCAAATTTGTCAGATGGGCAGAATTGGTAGAACCGTGCTCCAGAATAGGTGGAACAATAAATGTAACTTCCAGTTGGAGGGCGCATTCACATGCGAAAACTCCGGGCAGTTAAGTGCTGCTGGCGGATAAGTTTAAAACTCCGTGCTCTCGATCACATGTAAGTGGTCACATGTGGGAGGAGCTAGCACAAGGTGCTTAAACATTCATTCCCACCGGTTTGAAAAGGTGTTAATCTAGGGATCTGGTCCGCTGGTCACGTGACGATGGGGTTGGCCCTGAGGGGTTAGCCCCCCAACCATCTACTTGTCAAACAATGCACGAGTCGACTGTTTGTTTATCCACGACCTTACTCTAGCTCTAATGCTGCCCCACTCACGCATAAAACAACATCATGCCCGTGTCATGTTGGTCGGGTCGAGCCTGCCCGAGGAGTCAGGTCTAGGGTTTGACCCCATTTCCCTCCATATTTTTTCAAAGCACTTTTCAACCTATGGCCTAGGGCCACGTGGCAGCCTCTGGGCATGCCATGTGGAACCCATTGATAGGCCTAAAATTTATGAATAAAAATTAACTTTTCCATATATATTTTTTTTGTAAAAATGACAAAATCATAGTCAAAAAGTCTTGTTTTGGAGGTCACTAGATGAATTCAAACCTTAGAAAATTTCACATACAACCTCAGTTTTGAGTCCTGTTTGCAGTGCCAGAATCGTAGCGACGAGACCTTTCCGGTCGTTTAGATTGAAACCATTTCTAAGCATTTTCATTTTGAGCATTTTTTCAACTTGGACATGATCTCCTGATGACACCTCCCCAATAGGAAGCTTTTGGACCCCAAAATCTGTCTGAATTACAGAAATTGAAGATGAGGATACTGATTCTCCACTTTTCCAACTTTGAACCATTGAAATCTCCTTGATTTCATCAAATTGGGCTTCCCATAAAAGGATAAATTCTTCCTTGAATCTATCGACCGACTGTTGCTAACCTTGACTGTGTCATGATGCAAATTTTTGAAATTTGCAAAACAGTAACTAAAATTTGTAGAAAACATAATGCTCCTATAATAGTCTACCTTCAAAGGAAACTGGAAATAAGATTCACCTTGCCAACTATCCTTATGGTGAATTTTTTCCAAATGAGCCATGTACTTGTGTCGATTCCTGACCAAGTTTTCTTGCCATACCAACCTGCCATTATGAAACCAACATTGATCCATGCTGAACTTTGTGCCCTCTTTGCTTGCATGCTTTACCCTCTCTTGGAGTTTCGCACCACTTTGCAGTGACACTTTGTTTTCTACATCAATCGACACCAAAGACACTTTGTGCAACATCTTGTCATCTTCTTCCAATGACGACCTTTTTTTGAGACTGAAACATATCATCATTTATATCAATAATAACATGAAAATGATTATATACAAAATCGTTTTTATTAATCATCAACAAAGTCAAATTTTGGCTTGCATTGACAAGCCTTTTCAACTGCCCTGCATTCACTAAAGAATATTCTAGCTTCTTCCGATGTGCTCTCACAATAAACTCCTTGCCATCCTTGAATAGATGATACATGTTCTCATGGCGATGGAATATCGCTTTCCTATCGTATAAGTATGGACTACCCAACACCACACCTGTAATGTCAAGCGGTACCACATCTAATTCAACCATGTCAACATAATGAGTTGTTATGGCAAAGTGCAACATGCACTTCCTTGAAACTTCTAAATTAGCATCCTTGCAAATCCATCGAAGTGGATATGTCTTTGGATGTGGAATGGTCTCAAGTTTCAGCTTCTTGACTAAGTCTTCTGATATGAGGTTTTCTTGAGACACACTGTCAAATAGTGTGTCTATATTTGTGTGTTTGGAAATTTTCCTCACATGAAATAGCTCAATCCTCCTCTCTCCATTTGGAGCTTCTATGTGATAGTTTAAAGTGCTAGAACTGGGATTTGTTTCATTTAAAATCTCTTTCCCCTTTATGTTCTTTAGTTCCAAAGCTATGCCTTTAGTTTCATCTCCTGATTCAGACCCTAAGTCTTGTTCAGATATTGCAACCATTTTGCCTTTTTCTTTGGCCTTATCTTTGGTTTTAAATTTTTCTGGCTTCAAATCCGGATGAAGTTTCTAGCAATGATCTTCATTGTGGCTTGTTTTGGAACAATTTTTACAAAATAATTTTCCTTTTTCTTTCCTAGAGTTTGCATTTCTTTTTCTCCCTTTGCCTTTAAATTCCCTATTCTCATTCCCATCAAAAGATTGTTTACCTCTAGCCTCTAAATGCGTGGCTTGGACACAAACCTCATCTAGACTAGTAGGATTGAACATAAGTATATTATGTATAAGATAGCTATGTAAACCACCTATATATTTCAGCAAATTCTCTTGTCTATGCAAATCAATTCCACCTAATAGAGCCCTTCATCTAAACTCTTGAGTGTAATCTTGTACATTTTGTCCCTTAAGTTGTCTAAAAATTTTCCAAATCATGATAGCCTTTTCTAAATGAGCTAATGGATAAAATTTCTATTTAATTGCGGAAATAAATTTAGCCCATGATAAAGTGACCTTACCATGTCTTTTAATCTCATCCTTGGTCTTGGCTTCCCACCATAACAATGCTACTCCCTCCATTCTCAAAGAGGCTAACTGAATCTTGGTGTTGTCTTCATGAAGGTTTTGTATCCTCAAATAAACCTCCAACTATATTATCCAATTGTCAAGTTTCTCTGCATTGACTTCACCATTAAACATAGGCAATTCAAATTTAGCATCAAGCTTTAAAATTGGACTTTTAATAGTGGTTTTAATTGTGAGATTGATTCACCGAAGTTGAGGATAACGATGTAGAGGAAGAGGATGAAGATGGGGATGGTGGATCACCATTTCCTCCGTGTCCTTTCTTTGACTTGTCATCTCTTTTCTTTCCTCCTAAAGAACCCTCTCCTTCTTTCTGATGTCTAGACCCTTCTCCTACAAGCTTGTCATTCCTTTCTTGGTAGAGTATCCTCACCATCTCTGTCATGTATAGGAAAGCCTTTCAGAACACCTGTTATTATTCTTTGGGATCAATGTCTTCAGGAACTTCTCCTTCTCTTGAAGACATGCTTGAGGCTTCTTCTATGACTCTTGGAGGTGGCTCTCTGGCCCTTCTTATTTGAAGATTACTTTGTGCTCTAACCAATTGTCCTTCCCCCCTCTTGAGCTTAAGCCTAATAAGCATCAAAACTTGTAAACAATCAACTATATCTTTGCACAAGAACAAATGCAGAGTAAAAATTTGGCTCTAATACCATCTGATCTAAAAGTGGAAATATTTTTAATGCTATGCAAAGTATCCATTTCCATATAATTTAGTGTGCAAAGTGTTCTCCATGACTTGCAAGCTAAACAAAGTAGTTTTGGTAATGTTTATCAATTTTATGTGTGAGAATTTGTTATTTAAATTTACTGTTTAACATATCACAATAGAAATACACAGTAAGTAAAATTCACCATAACATAACATAACAAATTATTGAGGTAGTTCACCCCTCCTGGGCTACATTTGCCGGTCCAAGGCTCCCCAATGGCATGTCCTTGCTCTATTAATTTACTCAAAATGGTTACACAGTGAAAAATATGCCTAAACATGCAAAAAAAACTGTGAATTTGACTTCAAAAGACAGAAATAAGCTAAAAATGACTTTTTTTTCACCTTAAACAGTGAAGTACAACCCAATACAGCTCCATCTCCATGATGGCCTTGATGGCTCTTTCCTCTTCCATGAAGAAAAAGTTGCTATAAACACCTCTATTCGCTTGGAAACCTACTCCAAACTCTCCAGAATGCTCAAGAAAGCCAAAATTGAATAAAATTTCATCTTGTTTGCTCGAAAATTGAGAACATTATGACCCAAACAAGTTTTTGCCCAGTGGCACTAGAAAACCTCCTCCAAAACTGGAGGAACTCCAGTTAACTCCACCAAATTTGTCGGATGGGCGGACTTGGTGGAACCGTGCTCCAGAATAGGCGGAACAATAAATGTAACTGTCAGTTGGAGGGCATGTTCACATGCGAAAACTCCGGGCAGTTAAGTGTTGCTAGTGGATAAGTTTAAAAATTTGTGCCCTCAGTCACAGGTAAGCAGTCACATCCAGGAGGAGCTAGCACAAGGTGCTTAAAATTTTGTTCCTGCTGGTTTGAAAAGGTGTTAAGCCAGGGTTTCAGTCCGCCGGCCATGTGACGATGGGGCTGGACCTGAGGGGCTAGCCCCCTAACATTCTGCCTATCAAAGAATGCACGAGCCGACTATTCGTTTATCCACGACCTGACTCCAGTTCTAATGCCACCCAAATCCCCCATAAAACAACATCGTGGCTGTGTCGTGTTGGTCAGGTCAACCCTACCTAAGGATTTGGGTCTAGGGTTCGACCCCATTGCCCTCCATATTTTTTCAAAGCACTTTTCAACCTATGGCCTGGGGCCAGGTGGCACCCACTGATACGCCTAAAATTTATGAATAAAAATTAACTTTGCCATATAATTTTTTTTTGTAAAAATGACAAAATCATAGTAAAAAAGTATTGTTTTGGAGGTCACTAGATGAATTCAAACCTCAGTAACTTTCACATATGACCTCGGTTTTGAGTCCCGTTCACGGCGACAGAAACACAATGACAAGACATTTCCGGTCATTTAGACTGCAACCATTTCTGAGCATTTCGATTTTTGAGAATTGTTTCAACTTGGACATGATCTCCTGATCAGCACCAGTGCCATATGTTACATATGGCGCACTGATAAAAAAATATATTTTTTTTAAATTTTTTATCACTGTAATTTAGTGGTGCGCTGGTATAACAGAGTGCACCGGTGCGGTATGTTACGCAGGGCACACTGAGAAAAAAAAATCTGTTTTTTTTTTTTTTTTAAATTCACGCAAGAGCCGACATGGATTGGCATACGACTATGCAATTCATCCCATGGGTTGGATGTCTTATGACTATACAAACCCTATAAATCTAAATTGAAAAGCCCTAATTCTAAAATTACAGAAAGAGGGAGAAGAAAGGGAAGAAACAAAAATAATCTAGGGTTTTTGTTTCTAAAAATGGATTTTTTAATATTTTGTTTCTGAAAACTACAGAAAAAGTAAAAAAACAATAAATTTTGATTTTTTCTTTTACTGCATAAAAACACTGCAAAAAAAGTAAAAAAACAATAAAATTTATTCACATTGTTTGAAATTCTATACTACAGGGTTTGAATCACCAGAGATTTGGAATTCTGATTATCTGAATACTTCTGTTCGAACATATTTCCGTGCTCCACGGTGCTTTCATGCATTATTTTCTCCAGGTATGTCTCCTACAAATCTCTGGCTGATTTTTTTTGCAAAAATAGTGAAATAATGAAAAATGTTTAGTATTTAAAGAAATGTTTTATGAAAATAAATTTTCAAAAATATTTGTTGCCCATTTTTCAATTTACAATTTTTTTTTCACTTAAAGAAAATAAAGTTGCACTTTTTTTATTTGCGGTTATTCATTACTGGTGTGTCCCTTAATCGAACCACACCAGTGCGTTTGGGTATAAAATGACACCGTTGCACATTACCAAAAATGCATCGGTGCGGTGATCTGTACATTAGGCATCAAAATTACATTTAGGTGTGTGCACCAAAATATGTTTTGTTTTTATTAAATGCAGGGAGAAAATATCATAATTTTATTGAATGGAAAATTCTTTAAAATCCAGCTCGTTCCATATTTCTCAAAGTCCATCGCAGAGTTCTCTCTATCCATCTCGAGACGTAATATTTACTTAAGATTTTATTTATATTTTCACTATCTAATTGAATTTATGTTTTTTATCCATGCAGTCAATCATGCATAGCTTAATTAAATTTATAATGTATACAAATTTGCAGGTTCATGCAGATTCAACATCAAGTTCAGATGCACAAAATATTCAAACTACTCCAAAACGTCAGAAGTTCTTATCAGGACAACCTCTTCACCTTGCCAATTGTAACAGTATTGCATCTTATAGCCACAATCCCGGGACAATGATGGTAATAATTATAATTTTTGGTATATATATTGATTAATATGTAATTATTTCAACATCAAACCAATTTATAATTATGCAATATTGTCGACGTGGTTACGAATTGATATCATATATTTTGTACAAATCATGTTCAAATATTTTTTTTTTTAAATTATTAGGATTCTAACGATAATGAATGACCTACCTACCATCTTCCGTTGCACCCCATGAAAATTTCAAATCGAGAGAAGACTGAATTAAGAGAAAAAAATTGGAGAGGAACGATAAAAAGAATGGTTGAATCAACCACTGATTCAATTCCTACTAATATGTCCAGATTCACCAATTAGGAATGAATACAACAATAGTATTTCTTCACAAGCTGGCAATGGAGGAAATAAAATAGAGGTTGGTATGGATGATTACTTAAGGGATATGACTGCCATGGAGACAATGTTGTTAAATGCATTCCAAAACAATGATCAGCTAGGGGATGATGCTCATATCGCTGACACCTTTTTTGAAAGCCTTAAATTTGCTTCCACCACCCCTCTCTTTAGACCTGGTGGTCAGTCAAAGTCTACCTAGTTGGGGACAAAAATGTTACTGTACAGCTTGAAAGCAAATTTTGGCTTGTCAAATGCATGTTTCTTGGAACTTTTGAGGTAACTTACCATAAAGTACTCCCTTATATAATTTTGAAATATAATCAGTACACTGCAATGAACATTACAAATGGTAAATTTTATGAACGTTAATAATTATATCGACATTAATGTACATTTATTAATATATTTTTCCATGATCACCAACTACAGGTTATTCAAATTAAGGTTCTTCTAAGTGATAATGTCTTGCCCGGTAGTTGTGAAGAGGCAAAGAAATTGTTGAAAATGTTGGGTGCTGAGTACATATAATATCATGCATGTCCAAATGATTGTATTCTATATAGAGGAGAATATGAAAACAAAGAGATGTGTCTGAAATGTGGGCATGATAGGTATGATAATAAAAAAAGATGGGTAAATCACGTACTGGTCCTCCTTTCAAGATATTGAGGCACATGCCTATAATCCCAAGGGTTCAAAGGCTCTTTCGTTGCAAAGAATTACCTATGTTGTCGGGATGGCATGCCTCACACAGAAGTGAGTTGGGAATTATGCGAATCCCAACTTATTCAATAGCCATGAAGCATATAAAGAACACATGGCCCGAAAAATTCAAGGATGAAGTACGAAGTCTACAACTGACAATAGCCATGGATGGTGTCAACCCATATTCCCTCCAGAACACCAACGATTCTATTTAGACTGTAGTAGTGATCAATAACAACATCCCCCCATGGTTTTCCGTGAAGAATGAACATCTTATGCTGGCTGTCATAGTCCTTGGTAGAAGACAAGTGAAGAATATGGATGTCTACTTACAACCACTGGTAGATGAATTGAAGGAATTATGGGATGGGATAAATGTATACGATGTATCAATACCCATCGCAGCAGAGAGGAGTTTTACATTGTATGGCATATGTGCTTACACGACACATGATTATCCAGGCTTAGGAGTTTTCTCTGGTAAATTACATGTTTAATTTATTGATTTGTTTATGTATGTAACAATATTATTTCACATATTAGTTATTTAATTCATTGTAATATTTTTTCTAATCATCATGATATTCTTTAACGTGCCATGCATATTAATTAATGTATATAAATATAATCTCACATGTCTTGTAACAAAAGGGTATTTTGGATGTAAATGTTGTGGACCTTTTATAAAAGCTAGATGGTCCAAGGACCTACGAAAGCCAGTGTACGATTGCTCCAGGGCATTCCTACCAGAAGAACACCCTTACAGAAGAGCAGCATCCAATTTCAATGGTAAACAAGAGAGAACCCAAAGGCCTCCAATAATGACACCAGCTGAATGGCTTAGAGAATATGAGAGAGAGAAGGGGAAGGATTTCATAGAAATGTTTGATTAAAATGGGGAGCCTATGTTCGATGATCCAGATTTCTTCGACACCTATGTTGAGAAATTGCCCATTGGGATGAAAAGGAAACCTATCTTTTATGACCTCCCATATTGGGAGCATCTCAAGATTACCCACTTATTAGATCCCATGCATATATTTAAAAATATTTCATCTTCTTTATGGAGGCACATATCATCAAAAAAAAGTGACACATTGGTTGTTAGAAAAGATCTTATTACTTCAAAAAATAAAAAGAAACATTGGCCAAGAAGATTAGAAAGTACGGGATCAGAGGCAGATGTTGGTCCCTCTAATTCATGGTTTTTCAAAGAAGGTGATGTCCCATGGATTTTTAAAAAAGATGATATTTCTTTGGCAAATAAGTTATAATGGTTGTGAGGGTGCCAACTTCATACAGATCTTCACTACGGTGCTGCTTCACCGTGGATGACCATTTTTTGGGGTTCAAATCACATGACCATTTGAATATTCTAAGAGTACGTATAATGTCAAAAGCATGATTTTATTATTTGTTATATTAATAAATTTTATCCCATGTGAGGATCATAAAACATAACTAATTTTGTGTATTATTGCACGTGTTTATAACTTTGTAGTGTCATTATCCTTTGTTCATGCATGGGTGTGTGAAACAGGAATTCCCTCAAGACCTATGACATGCCATAGCTAAATTATCTGCATTTGTACGTTGGATCACGTCAAAGGAGATTCATGTGGCTAGCATTCCACGGTGGCGTCAAGAGATAGTCGAGATTGTTTGTATGTTTGAGAAAGAACTGCTGATGAGTTTCATGGAATTACAGGTTCATCTTCTAATCCACCTAGTAGATGAGGTTAAATTAGTTGGGGTGGTTTCTTGTTGTTGGATGTTCTTCTTAGACAGGTACATGAAGAAATTGAAAGGTTTTGTTCGACAAAGGGAAAAACCCAAGGGGTCTATGGCAGAGGGGTACATATCATATGAGTCTTTCTATTATTCTAGTGAGTACATAAAGCAGATCGATAATAGACCATGTGAGTGATTTGGGATGATGAAAGGGATGAAGAAAAAAGAGAAGGGGAGTTGCTCCAAACGAGTGGAAAAAAGCGCTTGATAAAGAGTAAGCAACTTATAATTTTTCAAATTTACAAAAAGTAATTAATATTCATGTTGAACTTTGATAGAATGTATATTTTGATCTCTAAAAACTATATAATGTTGGTTTGATTTCATCAGCAAATGCAGAAATTGAAGCAATCAATAAATTCATTCTTTACAATTCTAAAGAGACACAACCGTGGGTCACATTGTACGAACAAAAGAGGATTAAATGGGATAGTGACAGGAAAGAATTGAGACAGTTGAATGGTAAAAGTATGCCTTATCCTGACCATTTAAAATAAAATATGCCAAAAATATGCCCCAACAGTTGGGTTTCTGACCAAGTCAGAGAGAAATACGATGCTACCGGTCGTTACCCGTGTGCTAGAGAGGATGCGCTAAACGTAGGGATTGGGTGCAACAACTCGATAATAATATTTTTAATTTATATGTAAATTTGAAACTTATATTAAGACATCTACATTTCATATTTTAACTGTTGGTTTATTATAAGACATATGACACTATGACTTTTTAAACTTTTTTATAATAGGTTCATTTGTTCCCATCTACGTGGGCATATGGACACCATTTTTTCATAGAAAATGCCGATGCTGGAAACATCACATAGGATTGTGGAGTGGAAGTCAAGTTCGATCAATCTATTCGATCTAGCCACCATGATCAAAACCTAGTATGAGGGACGTTAGGGAAGTAGATTTCTCTTCTTTCCAATGTGTTATTTTTAGGTACAAGTGGTGGGACACCTTTGATAGGAATAATGTAAAGGAATATCACGATAGTAGGATGATATGTATCAACTCTATAAAGATGTGGGATGAAGCTAAGGAGCCCTATGTTTTCCCCAAACACTACAACCAAGTGTTTTGTTACCCAGATGTGTTGGATAGGGATTGGTGGTTCGTATTGACACATGACCCTAGATCAAAACATATTTTTGAGAAAAATAGTGTTATCATGTAATGCAAGCTGGAAGATAATGAGGGTGATCATGAGAACTGAGAGTGATATGGTACATGTGTTATTTTATCAATATTTATACTTTTTAAGATGGGCTTTTCGAAACATTATAATATGTATTTTGAATTAATTGGTAATTTGCATTTTGTTAATGTTAAAATCAATAATTCACTTGATAATTTGTAATTATGTTGATCTCAAAACCAATGGCATACTATACAAATTAGTTCTTTTTTTTGTATCTAAGATCATAATAAAATAATGATAATTCTAAAGTACATGAATTTATTTGCATTATTTTCTAAACTTTATTATCTTACAATAATTCATATTATTTTAGATTTATTATTTTACAATTATTTAAAATTTAAATTTAAAAATTTTAATAAATTCATTTCACATTAATACAATTAAAATTTTACAAATATTTTACATACAATTACAATTAAAATTAGAATTATAATTAGAATTACAATTACAATTTTACAATTTCACATACAATTACAATTATAGTTTTAGAATTTTACATACAATTACAATTTTACTATTACAATCAATTCTTAGTAATACAATTAAAATTTTACAAATATTTTACATACAATTAGAATTACAATTACAATTTTAGAATTTTACATACAATTAAATTAAAAATATTACAATTTTACAATATTATGATCATTTAATATTAAATTAATTAATAAAAATCACGTTTATGATAACCATTGTAAAAACATCATATTTGACTAAAAAACACATTCAAAATCGCTAACATCATCATGGTCATGATCATCTAACAAAACACAATTAACATTATATATTAACATCATCACAACACAAACATCAAATATACATCTCATGTCAAATAACTCATGCCATCACATACACATCCATCTACAAGCTGCACATTAAATGAACATATCTAACATGACCTAACAATATACACATCATGATGATCACCAACATGCAAATTAAGTACAAGTGCAACATGAACATAAAATACATGGACTATATATATATATATATATATATATATATATATATATATATAACTGAATAATGTTAAAAATATACAACTATAATATAAATGTCATGGATCAGCTGGTGGTAGTACAACATCAATATCAGTACTAGTGGAGGCCTGCTCAGTCAATGGTGCAGCCTCGACGGTCGAAGGTCCAGCCTGCACATGATCATGAGTACTGATGGATGCTGCAGGATTCTGACTAGACATGGCCGATGGTGCAGCGTCATCTCCATGATGACTACTGATAGATGCTAGTGGAGGCTCATGCTCATCAAGTGTGGCGTGAGGTGAATGATCATGAGATGATGAGTCGCTGCTTGCGGACTGTCCATGATCACGTGTTGCAGCTCGACCATGCCTATAACATGCAAAAATCCTCCTAAGTCATGTAACATTTGTCGTACCTCCTACGACATGCCACATCAGGCTATACATGTCACACAACATGCCTCTCCACATATGTAATAGCCTATCATTGGCCTGTATGTCTCTAAAATGAGCAGGCCTGATGCCTGACTCAACAATCAATGCACTGAGTTGGTTGCCCAAATCCATCCTGTATCTAGCATCAAGTCGACCGCGCCTAGAAAAAGGCGGTACTGGTGCACCAGCCTCCTCATGATCCTCAGCATATGGCATGCCTTGATCGTCATCAGGATCGACACTTAGATCATGTGGTGGTGCCAACATGTCGTTGCCATCGAAAGAGCCAATGTATTCAAAATATATACAAATACACAACAATAATTCGACAATTTCATTACATAATTTAATAAAAACAAGTTAAAGAACATGCTAGAATAAATTTAAATATATTAAACAATAATATTACCTCTATCATCTGGCATCTCATCAGCTGTGAAGAGGATGTTGGCACACCCTTGCCAATCCAAACCCGCGTAAGGACAGGGGACCATAATGAAGGGATGCTCATCAACACTGGCTAGCAACTCCAGTTCATCATGCGATATCCTCACTAGAAACAGAGTCTCATCCCTCTTGGGAATCATCTACCCCCACATGTGCATATGTGTCTCAAACATCGGCCTACGAGGTTGCCAAAGAAAAGTAGGCCTCATCTCTGGAAACCTCTCAAAAAATAAACAAAAAATCTATAAATAAAAAGGGAAGTTCACCCTCCCTTGTGCATGAGCATGACATCTATCTAAGGCTGTACAGAACTACCACAAAAAAATGGTAGACCACCTGACAAGTCGTGGCTCCTGTATTAAAGAATCAACATAATATAGAAGCGAGCAACTAATGCGTTTCCCGTCACTAGTGTTGTGCGAAATGGTTGAAATGATACGTGAGAGACACTGCACCTACTCACTACAAAATGCATTAATACGTAACTGGCCTCCAATGATCTGAAACTCTACGAGAGATAGTACATTTTCTCTAATGTATCTCTAGGAGTAAACTAACTGAATCTCTACTACACAACCAGCTGGAACCTCTGGGAACGAGGGAAAATACGGCCTTCTCCTCGATAGCCCTGTAATGAAATATATATCCTCCTTAGTGGGCGTGTATCACTGGCTAATACCAACCTGGAAAGCTTGTTGTCAGGAATTCCACCTTCAGATAAGATGTCTCAAAAACAAACTATGGCCCTTTAGGGAAGTAGCATCCTCATAGAACTTGAGGAGGCCTTCCTGCCTTAGGAGTCCCTGCGTAGCTGTTGTAATAGGGCAAGGGTATGCATCTCTCTCCCTCTCTCATGCCTCCCACAGGAAAACCATGTTATAATGCTCCACCTGTTGTTGTTGTTGTTCCCCCCTCTTCTATCCTTTCACGTCTCTGAATGATTGACATATTAAACACAATTTTTTTATTAAATGAGACATGTATTTCGAAATATACATATACTTTAAAAAAAAAAAACAGTTGGTGCACCAAAAACACAATCACGCACCAGTCCTGGTGTGTCTTTCTATGGAGCGCACCGAAGTTGGTGCACCTAATAATATTCAGCACATCGGGGGTGGTGCTCCCAAAATTTTTTTAGTGCATCGTTGACTATGTATGGTGTCAGGAGGGCGATGCACTGGCTAAAATCTACACCCCGGGGTGTATAATTAAATCAGTGGACTGGCCTCCTGCCATCATGACATTGTGAATGGTGCAGTCTTTTACAAGGCCACACCATTGACGCAGGTGAAATATGGAAAGTTGTGCACTAACAAAAATGGCCATCCTGGGGGGGGTTATTTTGGTCAACGCACCATGTCGCCGCTATTACACTAGGTCAACGGTGCGACTGGGTAACCGATTGCACCATACTTAAAAAAAAAAAAAACACGGTGTACTTGTTGTATCGCCCCGGAAATGGTGTGGATACCGTTAGCACCGATTTACCAGGCTGAACCGTTGACCATGTCGAAATGTGGTATGTGGTGCGCTGACAACATTACCCGCCCTAGGGCAGATAATTTAGTCAACGCACCATGTTGCCGCTATTTCACATTTTCAATGGTGCGTCCTGGTAAATGACCACACCGCACTTTTTATTTTTTTTTAAACTAACACGGTGTGCCTATTGATACCGCCCCAGAACCGGTACAGATACTGTTAACACCGGTTGCAGTGAAGCTTGTAAATTTACAGGTAGCACCACAAACCAGTGTGAGTCGAACGGCTCGAGCACACCGCGTGACAAATATTTTTTTTTCTTTTAAATTGTTAATTTTAAGGTTATTTTAAATTCAAATCTTCTAAAAGGCTTAATTATGGAAAAAAAGGAAAAATACCTGTACATTTTCCCGTCGAGGAGGCATATTGGCTGTAGAATTTGCAAAAGAAAATTTGTCCACCGTTTTGTAGAATTCAGGCTGGAGATTGGTTGGCAATGTACAGCAGCAATGCATGCAATGAATGCAATGGGAGCGTCGATTTTAGGGTGGCTCAGACAAGGATAAATTGCCTCAGTGCTTGATAGCTCTGTAGCACTATCAAAAGTGAAAAATACGGTTTTTTGCCGTAATTTTTTTTTTATTTAACCCTATTCCGGTGTGCGGGGTTTTATGGGGGCACCAATGCATTTTCTTCATTCCGCACCAGGCGGTTTTTGTTTTCGCGCACTTTTTATGAGGCACCGGTGTGGATGTTTTATAAAGCACCGGTGCGCTACAGTAATACAATGCACTGGGCGGGTGTGGACGGAGTGCATAGTGTCTAGTGTGACAATGTTTTGTGCAGTTTTCTGGCCGTAATGTTTTTTTTTTTAATTTAACCCCATTCTAGTGCGCGGGTTTTTATGGGTGCACTAGTGCATTTTCTTCATTCCACCTAGACGATTTCTCTTTTCACGCACTTTTTATGAGGCACCAGTGCGGACCTTGTGTAAAGTACCAGTGCGCTACAGTAATAAAACGCACCTGGCGGGTGTGTACGGAGCGCACGATGTTCGGTGTGCTAATTTTTTTGGCGGTTTTTTGGCTGTAATTTTTTTTTATTTAACTCTGTTCCAGTTCCTGGGGTTTATGGGTGCACCAGTGCATTTTCTTCATTTCGCACCGGGCGATTTATGTTTTTGCTCACTTTTTGTGAGGCATCGGTGCAGAAGTGTTGTAAAGAACCGGTGCGCTTCAGAAATAAAATGCACTGGGTGGGTGTGTACGGAGTGCATGGTGTCTGCTGTGGTAATGTTCTATGTGGCTTTTTTGCCATATTTTTTTTTATCTAACCTTTTTTCGGTGCGCGGGGTTTTAAGGGCACACTGGTGTGTTTGTTTCATTTCGTACTAGGCGGTTTCTATTTTTGGGTGCTTTTTATGAGGCCTCGGTGTGGAAGTGGTGTAAAGGACCGGTGCGCTACAGAAATACAATGCACCAGGCGGGTGTGTACGGAGCACACAGTGTCTGGTGTGCCAATGTTTTTTGCGCATTGATGCTTTATCGTGTTGAACGCACTGGTGTGTTTTACGGTGATAAGCACACCAGACGAAATACATCCGCAAAAACCTCCACCCGCCAACCTCCTCTAGTAACCTCTGCTATAAATGAATGTCTGGGGTATTTTTATAAGGGGTTCCACAGAAACATCTGCTAGAGGGTCTTTTCCTTGTAGTGGTGGTAGGTTTATGATATTCAGGATGGGGTTGCACTATTCAGATCTACAGGATAGTAATTATCCTATTTTCATGTTAGCAATTAATGAAAAATCCACGGTTCAGGGAAGTGGCAGAATGGAGGATGCAATGGACTACCCGCTTGATCCTAGTGAATATAACCCTATTTGGAGAAATATGCCACCTCAAGCTCATGTGGTGGAGATTTGGGTACAAGTGGCACTATGGATCTGGGACTTAGTGCTACACTTCAGCCTTAGAAGACAATAATAAGGGTTGCCTCTTTCATCTCCCTTCTTGCATGCCCTCTTAAACAAGGTAAGGGTTCAGCTCTAGTGTTAGGGTCCCATATTTCACTATGGTTTAGTGTATCAAATTTGTATGCATGTGGTGAATAGTACATTAGTGCTCCTCAAGCTGGCTAGTTTTTTGTTACTCCCTTAGAGAAATTCCGTGAAATTGAGCAGTCCCTTAATGAGGCGAATAATCCAAGCAGATATTGGTGGCCACCTTCCTATTCTGTCTATGCCCCAGACACTATTTCTTTCAGTTTCCTTACTTGTAGCACAATTTACTATTTTTTGTATTTTTTTGGGTCCTAAACGTTTGGAACCATTTTGAGGCCTTAAATGACATTTTCTTGGAAAACAGGCAAGCCCTTTACTTGCAATAGGGGCTCATGATTGAATTTTTTTTTCATGGGATAGATATTTCTAACGAGGTATCATACGTGTCAAACATAGATCATATTCCAAATTTACAAATATGAGAAGTTGATGTACCAACCCAAATAGGGCCGACAAACTTTTGATGCTTCATATCTTAGGGTTAGGTTTTTGGATGTGCATGGTTTTCCATTGTTTCTCAATAATATAAAGGCCTTAAATCCTCATTGTAACACCATTCAGAAGGCATGTATCTGTCACATCTCTTCGCAAAGATAAACTATTGTTTCTTGACCTTGTTCATCTCCATTCTATATGTAAACAATTTCCAGTATTTGTTGTCAATGAATCGAAGTTCACCTTCCACTTAGCTATATGTTTCTATTTAAATCCATATTTCATTTTGTTCCTACATATATCTAGATAAGTGGTATTAGAGCGGTCTGCTCTTTCTATTTTTCTTTGCATGTCTCCAATGAGGTCAGAGTGTAAGGTGTTCAGAATTGAACTGGTTGAACCCTTGCAAGACTTGCCTCACCAACCTTGACGAACACCCATGGAAGAAGAAAATAAAGAAGAGGGTGCACAAGATCCTTTCAAAATGTTACTCAAAGAAACCTTCAAGTGAGAAAGGAATGAGATGATGGATAAATTTTCCTAGATACTTCAACAAGTATAAACGGGGTAAGAATCTTCATCTGGCAATTGTGTCGGAGGTGCCACTCCATTTAATGTACAAGTGAACCTTGACATTCCTATATTTGAAGGTCATATATATAAAAATGTCGTAGATAAATGTTTAAATATGTTAGAAGGATATTTGTTTGCCCATAATTTTTCCAATAGCAAAAATATTATTATTGCGCTCATCAAAGTTGCCCCCCCACGTCAAGGACTAGTAGGAAACCTATTGTGTAGAGGGACGAGAAGTAACCGTCACTATTTTCAGCTACACAAACTTGGAATTATTTTTAAGATGTCATAAAGGAACAATTTTACCCTGTCGGGAGCTACAAAGATAGATACATAAAATGGATGACATTGCGGCAGAGAAGATACCAAGATGTGCCAGAGTTCACAAATATTTTTCATAGCCTTTGCATGAAGTTGGGTATTAGGGATTCTTTGTGGCATCTAGTACTCAAGTATCATGGTTGTCTACACAAATACAACTAGGGAAAGATGGAATTCATAAAAATCTCCTTATTTGTAACCACATAACAATATGATGTCAATATCGAGTAGAAATTTAAACATAAGAATTGAGACTTTGGATTTATGATTCTGAAGCAAGGAAAAGGAATCCCCGAACCCCATATCAAAGGATAGAGCCAAGGTGGGGTGACCCAGGATGACCCATCATAACCACAAGAAAACGATAGCACTAGGAAGACAAAGAAGGTGATTCATATTGGATCATTATATTGTTTGACATCCATCTTGATGCAGTTGGAATGGAAAAAATGGAGGAATAGGCTCATGAGACCATTTTTACTAGTGGGTCCCAATTTGGCGACACAGGGTCTGAAACCTTGTAGGAGCATTTTGTGGCATCAAAACAACATTTTTTGGGGGTAAATTTTTTTCACTTTAGTGCTACAACATTTCATGTTATTCTACACACAAATATCTTTCCAACAAAACAATAACCATGTCAATTGGAGCCCGTATCCAAAAATTATGCCACTCTGAAGTTGACCTTCTTGTTTTCACACTTATAGTCCAGGAGGATGTCATGCCAACCCCCATTATTCATGGAAAAGGGGATAGACACGTGATTATGATGTAAAATACTAGAAGAGTCTATACTGTAACTCTATTTAAGGGTTTATGTAGTCAAAATTAACCACTAGTAGGTTATCGGGTTGTGTTATAACCGGGCCACTAGGAGGAAGAGGCATTCCATTCTTTCGAGAGCATTTTGTTCCACAGCTGAGAAAATATAGTCAGGAGAGATAGGCGAGAGAGAAAAAAAATAGTATGTGTACGCTGTAGTAGCCCATGAGCCATAGGAAATCATGAGTATGTGTTCACTAAAAATGTTTAACATCACACTATTCAATATCCATAAAATTTTCCAAACACCACAAATTTACAGTATGTTTAGGAAATTGAAAATTCACTTGTTACACTTGAAGTAGCCAAATATCTCATAATATTAATGATAATATTTAGCTAATCATTTTAACTGTAACATGTTGAAGGTTTTAATGGAATAGAAATGACATTCAAAATTATTTTAATGGTTACTGCCTTAGAGTCTCATTACCAGGTAGTCATAAATATCATTTTGGTAGAAGTTAAATTATTGATAGTGGAAAAACCAAATTACTACAAGGAAGTATTAACTTCTCAATCTACATGAAGCATCATGGCATACTTGGCATTAAATTCCCATTTGGATGTTTATGAAAAACAAAATTTTGACATATCGTGTAATCTAAAGTAAACACATCTATCTCATTTACAACATAACATGAAATGAAATTTTGTGCAAGTTTGCAATGATAAGGCTAGAAGATACATAGGAAGTACGTTCAAAATCTAAATTATATCTCTCTTCCAGGATTTCCAAATGTTTTTCCATCACCACTGACACTTGTGGAAGGATTGTTAGTTTTTGATCCTAAGGATCATCCAAAGGGAAAAGAGGATTTCCAAATGCAAGTCCATGACTGTTGAAAGGATTGTTAATTTTTTATCTGAATTCCTTCAAATTTGTTGTTGAACCAACTTTTCTTGAATCTGGTGACTAATTTTCCAACTTACCTCTTTTTTTTGCGAGGCATTGTCATATCCTTATTTCAAGGAGCTAGTAAAAGTGGAGCAAAAACTTTTAAATCTTGTCCACATATATCGATAAAGTAGGTCAGGAGAAGGCATGGGAATATTTAGAGAGGCATTAGGGAATTGGGTTCACATTTATTATGTATTTATGTATTTTTTAAGATTAATTGTTTTGGAAAATAATTGAATATTTCATCTTTATGTAAACAATAGAAAGAAAAATAATACTAATATAAGAATAATTACATATTTTCTTTATAGAAAAACATATTAGTCAAATTCCTAGCACCTTGGTGGGGGATTGGAGAATAAAGTCACCAAGGCCACACAAAATAATTAAAAATTGACCAAAGAGAAATAATTCCATTAGTAGCAAGGAGAAATTTCTAAGAAATAACATGTAACATGTGACAAACATTACAATTAGACTAAGAAAGTGGAGAATATTTCCCCTCTTCACTTGTTTAGTGGGATATTGTGTGATTGAGGTTGAGAGTCCTCATGATGACACCACTTTGCTCTAAATATTTAGGTTAAGGACTTAGTCTTATATTCTCTATCTATATGCATAGACTTATCTCATGATCATTCCTATTTATGTAGTGTTTCTAGTCACGTCCCTTCCTTCCACTAGTTTATGTATCTTTAGAATGCTTGTTATGACTTCATAGGTTCCTACATCTAGATTTTTTTTAGCAAGGGACAAGGCCTTGGTTTTGATGATGGAAGTGGAATCCCACCTCTTTATAGTATACCCATAGGTAGTCAAACTACACCTAATGTTGCTTTTCCTTATGGTTAGAACTTTAATCATGGGTTCAGCTCAATAGCTATTGCTACTATTATCACTAGAAGCAACAATATCCCTAGTGAGAGTGGGTTTTACTTATTTATTTAATGTGGGTGGGGGATTGGACGCAGGGGGTTGGGTTGTTGTATGAATCCATTTAAATCACAATATTCATCATTCACCAACCATGATTTGTTTTCCAACACCCAGTTACTTTTATTAGATACCTCAAATTTACTAATTATTTCTCAATTGAAGAATCACTCCATTAAGCATCAACCCACATGGATATCATACTGAAAAAATTACCATTAGACATGCCTATGTTTTATAGAAATCCTAGATGTGATAGTAATTTTAACAAACCCTATTGTAATTATTATTATGAGTTTTAATTCATGAAAATAATATGGAAATGTACACACATTGACTAGTTGAGGAAGTGGGCAATGATTTAAGGGTCTGAAGGATGTGGATTTTCTTGTAAATATACACCTTGAATTTAGCTCATCACATAAATCCGTTTTATTTAGATGGCTCGATTGTGTAGGAATTTAGTGGAAGACATGGGCTTCTGAAGGGTGGATGTGCCTACATACTCACCTCATATATCGTGTTTCAGAGTCAACATGCAAGTGGATTTGGGGAAGAAAGGAACTGACGAGGAGTCCATGTAGAAGAGGAATTCAAATTCTAGGGGAGACATTTTTATTTTACAAGAAGAATCTTCAAAAACAAGGGGGACATAGGAGAAAACATGGAGAGTATTTTGGCAACTGAGTGAGTCTTCTTGGAAGACTCAATCTCCTTGAATCAATGCTTGGTTCATGTTCTTGCGAGATTAATTTCATGCGCTATTTTTTAGGAAATTTTGGGATACCTATATGATGTTTAATTGAACCATGTACATGTGTTTGGTGTGATATTTTGGCTAGAGATATTTTATTAAAATTGATATACTTTGTTTTTTGTTGGGATAGTAAACCGATGAGGGCTTGCTTGCTGATAAACCACCTAAGTTATAGTTAGTCTCTATGCTGATAAACCACTAGAGAAATTGTTGGGTTGAGAAATTACTAGATAAGTTGAGGCACCATAGAACTTGAGGGACTGATAAACACCAACTATAGCCTTAGGGATGATAGAATTGGAATACTTTATTATATTTTTAGAGAGGGAAAAGATTTTTAAAATGGTTAACTATCTTTATTTAGAAACAATTAACAAATAATTTGATTTATTATTTATTTTGCAAATAATAAGAAAGGTGTGAAATGAAATAATTATTAAATAATGATTTAATGACCATTCCAAGGGTGGAGTTAAGGAAAAATAGATAAATTATGATTTATTTAAATATTCCTAGGTGATTTAGTCAAATGTGATAAGGAATAATTATCAAACAATGATTTAATAATTCTTCCTAGAGAAAAATAAAGAAATAATGGTTTATATAAATATTATCATAAGCTTTAATAAAAAATAACTTAATAAAAGTGGTCTATTAAATTATTTCTTATAATGAAAGTGATTTTACTATGGTAAAATTAAACTCACATGGTGTATTTCGATCCACCTAGTTAGAAATGGCTAGGTGATCATTTTTTAGTGATAATAGATTACTCGCCAACGTACGAGCGTTAGGAGAAAATCATATGACCAAAATATTTTATAAGTTACACTTCCACAAGACACCAAAGGGGAGTCAAAGAGAGAGAGAGAGATAAATGATGTAAAGCAAGGACAAAATTGAGGGGGCGAGACCTACTAATCTAATATAAGTATCATTTTATTTGTAAGTCAATGATCTCAAATGAGGCGGGGGAGGCATACCCATACCCACCGAGATAACTGAGTACAAAGAAGAATGGCAAGCCTAATAATGTGGGACTGAGCTACAAAGTACATAATAAATGATTTGCTGGAATTAATGGGCCACAAAATAATGCGCCTAGAAAAACATAGGCCAGGACTGAAACCAATAATATATGGGCACATGAGACATAATTCCCCTCAAGCTGACATGTACGGGTGGGGGGGGCACAACCAAAGAAGCCCTGCTAAATAAGAAGGGCTCTGAAGACTTGAATGGAACATATGAAGGAGACATGCATGATGTGGGTGCTGCAAGTGGCTAGAACCAAACCCATCAAATCTGAAAAAATGCATCTGAGGTCATCCAGGCATGTGTGGGGTTACTGAAAGGGTCACCCCTTCATGAGTTTTGGAACATCTCACACACACCTGGGAGTCATTAGTACAATATGTTGGATCACTGGATCATCAATTATATGATTCTAAATCATGCGATAATGAGCAGGAGTCAAGCACATGAGAAACAACCAAATCAAAGGAAAATGATGATTCCATTTGCTTTATCCAAGGCATCGAACAATGATGAAAGTTGGAACCAAGGTACACTGCCCTTTAGATTTTTCTTCTAGAACGAATGAGCTGCAGTTGATAGAAGAGGGCCTGCCAGAGTTGAGGCAATGAGGAATCCTCAACTAAGGCATGAGGGATCATAGTAAAATGATTGGTGCACTAATGGATAATAATGGAGGGATATAGATTGATAGGTGGACTGAATAATTCCCTTTTCAAATAATAAAATACATGGTTTACCTGGAAGCGACTGACTTGATTCCGGAGGGGATGGTTAAGTACTTAGACATAATACTTTTGATAACAGACAGTATAATTGGAGGTCAATAATAGAAACATTGGATGAATGAGATGCAAATATGGATGAAATATTGTAACATGACACAATGGGACTCAGAATATACTCCATAAATGCAAGGGTGACTCATCTCAGATGTTTTGAACAAGGGTGACTCGATGATGCTACCACACAGGACAAGTGTTACACTCCTCCTGTTGCGACAGCTTCGGGTAATGGGGCAAAGCCAACAAGAAGGCATCTAAAGAAAAGGCTACCCTAATAAGCCCTGCTCCTCCTCAACCTCCAAAGCGTACACCTTTGTGTGCTTTGTGTGATGTTGTCAGTCATGCCACCCATAATTGTCCTGAATTGCCTCGCCTCATGCCCATGGTCAACGAAGCGTTTCTTGAGTCTGATATCCCAGAAGTCCATGTTACTTTACCTGATTCAGCCAATAAACTTAAGAATTTGTGCACAAATCACCACTGTCTTTGTGTGATTTCCATGGCCACTATACTTACCTCTTTCCCCGCCTCAAGGACTTTCGCACCTCTCTAGCGGCAGTTCTCCAATTCGAGGCCAAGTGCAACGAGTCCACAACTCCCTTATTTGCGCATTTTGCTTCAGCAAAACTAGAGGACACATCCACTCCTCTGGACATTCCCCCTCTGGATGTCAAAATGACAGAGTCTTCGGCAACTGTCCACTACCTGTCATCATCTATGAGATCCTTGGTGGAAGAACCCCCTATGCCTTCCCCTTATATTTTTCCTGACCTCCCTTCAACGATCACCTTGGGCTCAACATCAGTGGATCCTTCATCTACTTGTCCTTCCATCACCCTCTGTGACGATGCGTGTGTGAACCTCTCTTCTCATGATGATGAGTCAAGTAGCTTGGCCACGTCAGGTGGTCTTTCTTCCACCAGTCACCCCATCTTCTATTACAATTACGAGAGTATGGAAGTAGTCACCACCCCTGACTTTATATATCCCCCCTTACATCGAACCCATGCATTCGAATCACATACACCTTGTGGCTATTACATTGAAACCCATTGTTTTGGTAAGGGGGCACCCATATTTTAGAGTCCAGGAGAATAAATTCTCCACAACTCTCCTAGTGTATCTGGTCGTGTCGACTCTAGTAGCATTATTCCTTCCCATTTATAAGAACCTCTAGAGTCCCATATCACTTCAGATCACTCTAGGGATGATACCCCTCATCATTCCTTCACCTTACATCAGCAACCCAGTCCCCTAGACATTGTTGTAGACCAAACTGTGAGTTTTCTAGGAGAGTACCAGTTCATTATCTCCAAATCCACCCTTTGGGATAGTGACCTCATGTATGCCAACCCAGAAACTTAAGTCCATTTGCTTCACATATACAGTACCCGCAGATATTGGTAATCCTTTATTCCCTTTCTCGAACTGCACAACAATAACTAAAACAAATGGCGCACCACATCATAAAAATGTATTTAGATTCCCTCTTTCTAAATACATTTTGGCATGACCACAACATGCTTGGGGGCACCTATGCCCCTCAACCATAAAAATCCCAGCTCTCAACCAAAAAAAGCATTGAAACCCCCTTTCTCTGACAGGTCGCACTTTCCAAGTCATTTCATGGGATAGGTCACAGTTTTCTGCCCAGTACCTCCTACCCAGGTCCCAGAACAGATCCCAAAAAGTGCGATCTGACCTGCTCATGAGCTCTAGGTACCTAAACTGAAAATTTTATCATCTTAAATGAAAGAGTAGGGTTAGGTCTCTTACCTACAACTGATGGATCTAGATTCCAATGGTCGGTTTTCTTGCTACAATCGCCGCAAGATTTAGGGCCTTCTCTCCTCTCTACATTCACCACAGCTACAACTGCAAATGAGTGAATTTTGAGGGAAAATGCCTTATTAAAAGAGAAATCCTTTATTTTTATTTCGCCTACTGTGGAAAAATTGTAGCTCAGTTTGACAAACCATTTGTACCATTGGAAATCTCTTGTCGAGCCCCAAAATGGGTATCTGTTAGTTTTTCATTATTTGATACTTCACCAGGACACATTTGGTCCAAGAAGGATCACTTCACCACTCCTCCAAATCAAATTTCTTCACTTGCAACACTTGTACTTGGGGCACCACTTTTCCGTACTTGTCCATGCTCGTGTCGATTTTCATCATGAGTAACCATATTGTACTCATGTTTTTATGGTCCCCATTGGACCTTTTCTATGTGGCAACATCATCGAGTCAACCTTGTTTAGAGCGTCATGGTTGAGTCATCATCGCATCCATGGAGTCTATCCCGAGTACCTTTGTATCCCGCTATAGTCCTCCATCCTTCATTGCTTGATTCCTCTCTCATGTCGCACATTATGACCTTTAGTCCTACTGTCCCCTATCCCCTTTTGATATTGTGTTAATCGCTGCAGGTCATTCATGCCATTTTTTCTCTAACAAGGGAAGTGTTCCATCTGCTACTCACTACCCCCCATTTCATCATCATCCCTAGTGTCAGTATGTCAGTCATTCTACTATTTTCTCTCGTGCCTTAGTTGAGGACCTCTTATTGCCTCACCTATGGCGGACCTCCTTTTGTCAACATCAGATAATTCATTCCAGAAGACAGGTCTAGAGGCCGGTGTACCTTGGTTCCAGCTTCCACTCTTGTTAGGTGCCTCAGATTAGGCAAAGGGACTGCTTATTACCCTTTGAATTTATTTTTTCTTAGCTCCAGCTCCTTGCAACATGATCGAGATCTGTATACTTGATGGTTCAGTGATGTAGCAGCTGATACCGGTGACTCCCAGGTATGTGTGAGATGTTTTCAGAAATCATGAGGGGGTGGCCCTTCAGGTAGCCCCCCACATGCCTAGATGACCTCTTCATCACAGCCTTTGATGCAGCTCCATAGATTTTTTGATATCAGCCTCAGCTGCTTGTAGCGCCTTTTAGTTTGCATGTATCAGTGAGATTTTCAGAGCCCTTTCCTGTTTACAGGGGCACATTGGTTGTATTTATATCTCATGTATTTAGATATTATTGTATAAGTCCTGGCTGTTATCCCAGGCACGATATGTATGTGGGATTCACTATCATGTTTTTATCTGGCTCATGTTTATGCCAAAATGTACTATATAGTGCAATCCCTTGTTTACCAGACGCATTAGTCTTTGTACTTTGTCTCAACGAGCATAGGTATGCATCCTCCACCGCCTATAGCACAAGTACTCACTCTTAAAAGAGACTTGTCACACCTGTCAGTCTCGCCTCCTCAGGGTGTAGTCCTCTAGTGCTTTGGTCTCCCCTATATTTCTCTCTCTCTCCGACTTCACCTTTGGTGTTTAGTGATTGAGTTCTTACAACGTACTTTGGTCATACGATTAGCTCCTAACGCTCGCATGTTGTGGGGAAATCTGTTACACCATTTTTTGGTCATCTAACCTGTTACTATTAGATGGACCTATGTACACCATGTAAGACCAATTTTACCCTAAGTAAAATTGCTTTCACTATGAAAAATAACTTAGTAAACCACCTTTATTAAGTTGTTTATGGTCTAAACAGGAAACCCCATGAGGAAATATTAAATAAATCTACATTTGTTTTATTTTCCTCAAGGAATAATTAGTTAAACAATAGTTTAATTAATAGTCCTGGTCATATTTAACCCAAAACAGGAAAATTAATTAGATAACTCACTATTTATCTTATTATTTTCTAGAAATAATTATTTAAACCTTATTTGAATAATATTCTTTGTTAAATGTGACTAAATCACTTATAAATAATTAAATAAATCATTATTTATTTGATTATTACTCAACCAAATCCTTAAATAATAAATAAATCATTTATTTATTTATTATTTACAAATAAAGGGATTTGACCCAAGTCAATTTCTTTTTCCCTCCAACAAATATAATAAAATATTCCATAAAAGTTGGATCTTTATTTGGTTAATAATATTTTATTTATGCACCAATATCTAGACTAACTCAATATTTTGTTATAAATAGAAGAGTTTTTCCATTCATTCATTACCTTTTGTTGCCTAAAGATCACTCTCGATCTATACTTTTGGTCTGAATTTGATCCACCATCATTGTCATATTTTGCTACCATTTTTCTTAGGAGCTCCCTTTGAGTTCCATTTTTTGTCTAGGTTTTCTACACCATCAAGAGAGAGGGATTTTAGATCTGAAGTGCTGAGGACTTACAAGAACCCATCCCATTGAGGAGGACTAGTAACATGTAATATTCCTACTTAGCTTGAGCTAAGAGGAATATGCATTTCTTTTTTACTTTCTGTTACATAAATAAATGAATAAGGGAGGACATGTAAAAATCCTGAAAAGAATGAATAAATCAATGCCCATGTGAACAAGGATAAATCAAGGCCATGTAAATAAATAACTTGCAGGTGTGAAAGGGGTTGGAGTTGTGAGACTAGGTCAACCTTGACCAAATCTACAACGTTGTCTAGGTTCAATGTACCTCATGAAGGGACAACGTAGTTCTAGAAGGAGGCCCTTCATGTGAATGGAGCGAACTCATCAAGGTGGTTTAAGGTTTGCAAAGGATTTCATCTTATAAAAGGAAGGGGAAGGAAGCAAGAGAATGTTGTTGTTGATTGATTATATTTCTGAGTATCTTCTTTGCTTAGAAAAATACTATTCTCTGTTGTTTAGTAGAGAATTGTGTTGCTTAGCACTTGGAGTTCCTATGCAGGAATTTCACCTCTTCCTTTGATGATTCTTGGAGGAGTATTTGCTGATTTGATCCACTATCAGGCTTGAGGTGAAGCTCTACTTCCAATTGTAGCACAGATCCAATGAGGGTTTGCCTACTTTTGCAAGCTGCAACAAGTGGGATTCTAGACCTGCAGAGATCTAGCTTGTTTTGGGAGCCTCTTCTCATGGAGTGTGTCTTTTAATCTCCTGGAAGAGTGCCTCTCCTGTTTGTGCTTTATATCTGTATCTAGCACCTGGCCATCTATGATATTCAAGCTACAACGTAGTTTTCATTGAGGGACTGCATTATTTTCATATGAGATTCTTCAGTGTGTTTTGATCCCAATTTTGATGAGAGATCTTTGGTGATGGGCTTTGCCTTTCACTTTGGTGATCCATGGATTAGCTTGCTGATCCATGTTCTGTTTAGATCTGATTTATTGTAATGTAAAGTCATATTCATAAATTACTACAGCATTTTTCAGATCTGCAACTTAAAACTCATATCTACTCCTGTTTATGCATGATTTGGTCAAAACCCCAAGGGGATCTTGTAAATAAGACTATCTAGTTTCCAGATCTGGAATGGATCTGATGTTTTGGCCATAGATCTATCCTAGATTTGAGTTGTAATATTCAGCTGCTGAAGCTCCTCAAAATAATGTTGTGAAACCATTTAGGCAATTTATATATGTGTTGCAGCCTTCTTTCTGAATATTTCTTACTCTACTGTCTCATGTATTTTACTGTATATTGAAAGAGCTTCATTGTAATTCTGATTTGATGCTGTATAATTATAATTTAATCATATTTTATGGCCTCCTACTCATACTGTCCAAGACTGCGTTATTTTTGAAGCAGTTTGTTGTGCATAGCTACAGCCCCTCTTGTAGGGTGTTTTTAAGCTAGACTAGGTGGTGGGAGATTTGTTTACCACACCTAGTTTGATTTGTTTTTTCTCCCCTTTTGGATCTAGACCCGAGATATGCTGATCTAAGGGATCCAAGGGTTTATAAACTCATTTTTGTACATCAATCTCCCAGGAGTGCGTTATTTCAGCAGGCTTGCTGTGCTATTCCAAATTTGGAATATTACAGTGGTATTAGAGCTCCTCTCTTGGCACAGCCTGTGCTTGTATTGGAGAATCACATCCATGCTACATTTAGAAGAAGATGAACCTATTACTGAGAGGGATAATAGGTATCGTGGAAGAAGACAGATGAAATATGATTACACCATTGAAACCCCTTTGTATGAAAGAATAAAGGGAGTAGAGTTCTCTAACATTCTTTCTCAAGATTTGCATGAGTTGGAGGAAGAAATCAGGGGAGTGAGGAATGCAAGATCAATATATCTCTTAAGGGGGTTTCACATGGAGGAATCTCTGCTACTTCCTTTGATGTGTGTGAGCATGCAGCCACACGATCTGATCTACAAAGTTGCAGCATGCCTGCATTCCTTGCAAGAGGAGGATAAGATGGGAAGACACCAGAGGAGGAGAATCTTGGTGACTACATCTGAGAATATGAATCTCAGTCTAAAATATTCAAAGAGCATCTAGGCTTCCCAGATTTTTGTCAACTCAAATAAGGAAGGAGAGCCATGAAGATAACTCTATTTTAGAACACTGCTGGAAGGGTTAAAGGTCTGCTACATGATTTTCCAAGGGCAAAGGCCTTGCTTTAGCAAGATTATTCTTCTCAAGAAGAAGACATGGATTTCCTTTCCTCAATGATAGATCAAGAAAAAGGATCTCTTATTGATGGGGCATACTCCATTGTTAAGGAGGAGAAAGAAGTATAACTGGAAGGTTCCTCCAACGCTGTGACAGCAGGAGGGGATCTAACTTTGTTGAGAGATGGAGTTGAAGCTATTGTTTCCATTATGAGGGCCCTTGTATCTCTACAAGGAGGTTCCCAGGATCTTATTCATGGAAAATATGAGCATTATGTGTCTATGATGATAGACAAGGAGAAAAAATAAAGAAGCACCTTAGACTATGAAATCTTGCAGAGGGGGGGCAATGAAGAAGAAGATGGGGGAGTTGATCCAACCTCTCCTTATCATGGTAATTCCACACAACAATTAGAGATGGGTTTGCGCAGTGGAATTAGTCATATTATGTTCCCTTCAGGAGTTCACATGGGAATGAGCCATGAGACATCTTTATCTTGTGGTGTACCCCCTGGGAGACCACCTGATTCAGAATTGAAGGGAGATGGTTCATGCATTGATGCTCCTTCCATATATCGAATAAGGAAGAGAGCATTAGAAGGCCATGCTATAGCGCTGAGAGTATGGGGGAGGTACAAAGGAAGGGAGAACATTTTTCCTTTTACTTAAATATCTATCCTCACCTCTCAAGTTGCGTTGAGAAGATATGTTGCAAGGAGAGAAAATGACACCATCATGAAGCATGGGAGGTAAGCCTTGATGCAGAAGGAAAACTTGTTTGAAGAACACTCTTCCCTACTGGAAGAGAGATAGTGGTCCCAAATGCATGTTTTGGCCAAAATAGAAAGGCCTTGGACATATGAAAGCCTCCCATGGGAGACTGACTTGCAAGGGCTTCCTTTCCCTTTGAAGCATGTGCATGAGCAAGGAGGGTAGCAAGGAGGGTTTGGAAACCTTCCACTTTGTACCTTTGGCATGGGAGATGTCAAGGGGGAAGACAACAAGAAAAAACAAAGGAGGGATCACAAGGTTGACATGAACAAGGGTGATCCAATTTTTCTAGAAGAAGAGAAAGGATAAAGTACCCCAATCAGAAGCACTCTTGCCTCCTTAAGAGTGTTGCCACATTACCATGGGTCTTCCACACAAAGAGCAGAAATATAATTGCGTAGTGGAAGCAGGGGTATGATGATTCCATCTAATTGGCAGGTGAGGATGAACCATGAGAGATCATTATCTTTTGGTAAACCACCTAGGAGGCCACCTAATTCTGTTTGGGTGGGAGGTCTTTCACAACATGATGCTCCAATATTAGATACATGAGGGATGGGAGGATTAGAAGACAAGGTTACAACACTGGAAGGATTGGGTGAACTCAAGGAAAAGGGAGAATCTCTTCCCTCAACAATAACACCCAACTTCATTTCTGATTCTGCGTTGTTGGAAGAAGAAAAGGGAAGGTATGTCATTCCAACACACAACTTTGACATAAGAGTTGTCAAAGCGAGGAGCAACAACATGACATACATCCCTATGGATGCATTATCAGTGCTATCATTGTTGGGGAGTGTATATCTCTATGGGAGATCCCCGTTGTTGGTAGATTATTCCAAGTATCTACACACCTGTGTGATGCTTGATGATAATATTTATAGAGAAGGATATCTAGTCCATGAAGAAGTCATCTACCACCATGGTAGGGTCTTCTTACCTAGAACCTACAAGCTTAAGAAGGAGATACTACAAAGAGCCTACAAAGAGTTATGTTTCAACCACACCTATTATATAAAGATCTACAATACTATCATGAGATGCTTTGAATGGGAAGGTTCTGGAAGGGAGCTACATCAGAATTTTCAAGAATTCATTAAGTATGTGGAAATGAGGTAGCAGGAAGGCTGTTTGACAAAGTTATTTCAGCCATCTCTTCTTGATTTTGAAAGAAGAGAGATGTCCATGCACCACTCCATGTGTGTGAGGAATTATGATGGTAAGGAATCTGATTATGTAAAGAAAAGTTATTTTTCTGATTTATCACATTCTTTTACCTTGTTTATGTAGCTGATGACTCCTAAAGGGAGTGACATATCATGTAGAACTCATGGAAACTATTGGGCCCCCAAATTTTCTGAACTTGGCCACTCCCTTGTTGTGCAAAGGGAGATTAATTTTCATGATGGGTGCTTCCCAAAGGCACCAAACATATCTCACCTTTTCAGCCATAGTGAGATGATTTGTGCATCAAGAAAGTGGTGGGGAAACCACTTACCACACCTTGATCTGATGTAGGCAGGAGATGCCCTGCGCTGGTACCATAGGTGGGATTATGACCCACCTCATCATGCTCCAATTTCTGTTTGTCAATATGTGCTTTTATTTCCATACATGGATGATGTAATTATACTATTTATGGGAATGTATGGAGGAAGGATGGGGAGCATAGGTGTACCTCATGGGAAGGAGACTCTCTATGTACCTTATGATACATGTTTTAGAGAGAGTACTGGTTCAGCCATGTTTGTTTCTTATGATTTCTTGATTCCATGTGGGATGGATTTTTCACATCTCATATTGAATTTAGTGGAACAATTCATGAAGGTTTGGATTGGTGAGCATCTAGCTTATGATGAGAGCTGGATCTTTGATGATGTCACCAATGGAGGAAAAGTGTTGCAGCACTCACCCTATCAGTTGCTTGAGGACAAGCAACATTTTGGAGGGGAGGAATGTAATATTCCTACTTATCTTAAGCTAAGAGGAATATGCATTTTTATTTTACTTTCTATTATATAAATAAATGAATAAGTGAGGACATGTAAAACTCCTGAAAAGAATGAATAAATCAATGCCCATGTGAACAAGGATAAATTAGGGCCATGTAAATAAATCACTTGCAGGTGTGAAAGGGGTTGGAGCTGTGAGACTGGGTAAACCTTGACCAAATCTACAGCACTGTCTAGGTTCAATGTACCTCATGAAGGGACAATGCAGTTCTAGAAGGAGGCCCTTCTTGTGAATGGAGCTAACTCATCAAGGTGGTTTAGGGTTTGAAAAGGTTTTCATCTTATAAAAGGAAGGGGAAGGAAACAAGAGAAGGTTGGTGTTGATTGATTATATTTCTAAGTATCTTGTCTGCTTAGAAAAATACTATTCTTTGTTGTTTAGTAGAGAATTGTGTTGCTTAGCACTTGGCATTCCTATGCAGGGATTTCACCTCTTCCTTTGAGGATTCTTGGAGGATTATTTGCTTATTTGATCCACTATCAGGCTTGAGGCCAAGCTCTAATTCCAATTTTAGTGTAGATCCAGTGATGGTTTGCCTGCTTTTGAAAGTTGCAGCAAGTGGGATTCTAGATCTACAGAGATATAGCTTGTCTTGGGAGCCTCTTCTCATGGAGTGTGTATTTTAACCTCGTGGAAGAGTGCCTCTCCTGTTTGTGCTTCAGATCTATATCTGGCAGCTGGCCATCTATGTTATTCAAGCTACAACACAGTTTTCATTGAGGGACTACATTATTTTCATATGAGATTCTTCAGGGTGTTTTGATCCCAATTTTTATGAGAGATCTCTGGTGTTGGGCTTTTCCTTTCACTTTGGTGATCCATCGATTAGATTGCTGATCCATGTTCTATTTAGATCTGATATATTGTAATGTAAAGTCATATTTAGAAATTACTACAACATTTTTCAGATCTAGAACTTAAAACTCAGATCTACTCTTGTTTATCCATGATTTGGTCAAAACCCCAAGGGGATATTGTAAATAATACTATCTAGTTTCCAGATCTGAAATGGATCTGATGTTTTGTCCAAAGATCTATCCTAGATATGAGTTGTAATATTCAGCTACTGCAGCTCCTCAAAATAATGTTGTTAATCCTTTTAGGCAGTTTATATATGTGTTGCAGTCTTCTTTCTGAAGATTTCTTGCTCTATTGTCTCATGTATTTTAATGTATATTGAAAGAGCTTAATTGTAATTCTGATTTGCTACTATATAATTATAAGTTAATCATATTTGATGGCCTCCTACTCATACTATCCAAATCTACGTTATTTCTGAAGCATTTTGTTGTGCATATCTGCAGCCCCTCTTGTAGGGTGTTTTTAAGCTAGACTAGGTGGTGGGAGATCTGTTTACCACACCTAGTTTGATTTTTTTTGCTCCCCTTTTGGATCTAGACCCCAAATCTGCTGATCTAAGGGATCCAAGGGCTATAAACTTATTTATGTACATCAATCTCCCAAAAGTGTGTTATTTAAGTAGGCTTGCTGTGCTACTCCATATTTGGAATATTACATAACATCTTTCTATGTTCTCCTCCCAGGTGTCATAAATAAAAAAATTATTTATAACATTCTCACCTTGTCTATTGGATGCATGGAGAAACTCTTGCTTTTATTTACTGCTTAATGTATTTTAATGCATAGATATAGATTTTTCAACATTTATCTTGGTCAACTAATTGCAGATCTAAAGATATTGGCATCCATATTTGATGTTAGGGTTGTTTGTTACGTGCAGCTAAAGTGAGCCTTTTTCGCACACTTGAAATTAAGATTCATACTAACAACAAGCCCAGGGGAACCATAAAATCATGAGTAAATAAGGGTTACCCATGATGAAAATCGAGACACAAGACAAAAAGTGCTAAGGAAAACTGGTACTGATGAACATATGGATCTTATGAAGAAATTCAGTTTGAATTGGTGGAAAAGTGAAACTTCATGGAAAAAATGGCTTCTAGGTGAAGTTTCAAATTACCAAAAAAAAAAAAAGACCCATTATATAACTTGGTGATAGATTTCCAATGGGGCTAACGGTTTATCAAACTGAGCTATGGTTTGGTCGTAATGGGTGACAAAAAACTATAGTTTTTCCTATAAAAGGGTGTTTTCCCTCCAAATCTAATTCATTTTATAAGTGATTTGTGGAGAGGTTAGAGAGGAGGAGAAGGCCCTAAATCTTGTGTAGATCGTAGCAGACAAACTGGCCATCAGAATCCAGATATGTAATTTAGAGGTAGGTGGCCTAACCTTACCCATCGTTTTTAGCAGTTTAAATTTTTCAGATCAGGGAGTCAATTGGCTGTGAGAGACCCCTGCCATTGCTCACGGCTACACTACACTTTTTTGGGCTTGTTCTTCATTTTGGAATGCTGAAATAGGGCCAAAAAATTTGTTCAACATTGTTTTAACGAGAAAATTTTTGTTGTAGGCAAGGAGGGAGGGCAGTATGAGGGGCCTATGCCCAGATGAAGTTGAGGACTTTTGATGCATGCCTTCAACTCTGAGCTGAAAAAACATAATGATATATTGCAAGTATGACAAAACTAAAGGTTTCATGTTGCAAATGCGACTTAAAGACTCTTCATGCAGAGATTCAAGGGAATCTAAAATTCAGAGGGGTTTTGGCTTGTTACGGGGTTATTAAGTTCTTGGAGAACCCATTGATGAGAGTTGGTGAGCCCTTGATGTCGAGGATAGTGAGCTACTGGGACCGAGACTAGGAGGCATTCATGGTACAGGTCCATAGGATGTAACTGATGATCCAATATATATATTTTATGACATAATTTCCACTCTTGGAGATGGTAGGAGAGATATATACAATTATGCCTCGTGGGAGACATATGAGTTTGTGGATCATCATTGTATTCTAGTTGTTCATGCAAAGGGAACGACCATTCATATTAATTACATAAAGAGTTTGGTGACACGAGATACAATTGCAACAATTGTTTGGAAAGTGGGTAGTCATGTCATTCATCACATCATTGGAGTGTAGATGATGCTAGTGGAGAGTGTGTTGATAAGGGCCTACTGTGGGTGGGCCCAGATGTTGCTTTCATCGTTGAAACAATAGTTGACATTACGGAGGTGAAAAATCAATGATAATTTTGCATTTGGAATAGTTTTATGCTCATTCTTCTTCACAAATATCCGTACCATTCATCGGCATGTAACAATTTTTGATGGGATACCATAGGAACCGAGGATGAACTATTGGGGGAAGCTACTATGACAAGTTAGAGGGGGAATTGGAAAAGTGTTTCTACCTGAGTTTTTTGCATATTGGTACTGTTAGCCACCTATAAATTTTTTGGCAAGCAAACGGGTGGCTAAATATTTTTTTGAGCCTTCAAGAGATACATTTCCTATGAGAATCTCTCATTCTTGAAGCCTCTGTGTGTCCTTTGCCTTAGAAAAAATCTTCACTGTTTGTGAAAAAATTAGGCTCAGAAAAGCCTCCATTTTCCCCTTCTATCCCTACAAACTTCTGCATTTTAACCCTTTTTTCCCCTTCTCAAATTTCCCCTTTGACCCCCAAAAATCCCTTCATAAGCCTACTAAATCATCCCATCTCCCCTTTAAACCTTACAAACACCCTTTTTTTGGCTTAGAATTCCTTTTTCCCCTCTACCGAAAACCCCTTTTAAGCCTAAAAAATCCTCTTTTTGGCCTAAAAAACATCCATTTTACATATAACAGGCTTAGCCCCTTTTGGCCCAGCCCCTAACCACTTCCCCTCCATGAAACTAAGTGCTAAGACCAAGCGCTAAGGCATAATGTACTTATCCCAATCAGAAGGATGGTCGGAGCACTTTCTCCTTTGTAAAACAAAAACTTCCCAATGCGATGGTGTTTTGTTATGTTGGTCTCAGAAGCAATGTCCACCGTTGATCTTAATAGATCTAACAATCTGCGCTGGTTTCACCGCACCCCTGCCTCATCGCTTCGTAAACCTTTGATGACCATCTCCACCGTTGATTCCACTTTGATCCAACGACCATCGCAACACCGTTCCAATCACCAATCAGAAGTTTTAAAATTTGCACTTGCTGTCTCCCCGATTGGTTGATCCCCGATTGGATCCTGGCCATTGAATCCACAAGAACCAATGGCCAGGATTTGATCTCACTCTGCCCGTGTTCCCCGATTGGCCACCCTCCGATCCAATCGCAACCGTCGATCTTCTCTCAATCTGACAGTCTAGATGTAATCGCTCCTTCACACCATCGAAGTTTTGGCCCCTGCCTCCTCCAGTTCCGATTGGATCCTGGCCATTCATCCCTCTTGATCTGACAGCTCAGATTCCTCCCACCCACTAACCAACTCCTCCGCCTTCACTTTCCCTCTCCAGATCTTGACCATCCATCGCGTTGATCGGACAGCCCACGTTTAAACTGCCTTTGACCAGCCCCCACCTTACTGACCGTGCATCTCATCGTATCGCGCTCCTCCTCCCACCGTCAAATCTCATGGTCCCAAATCCAATGGCCAACATCAATATCATGCAACTTTGGCGTCCGAAGTTTAACAGTTTAAATTGACGCGATATGGGCAGTTTTATTTTGCCACGTGTCAAGCGGCGGACCATATCGTGTGATTTTGGGAAAATTTACAAACCCGCCTTCTGCCGTGCGAAAACCACAGTTTTTATCGTAAAAAATGCTTCCCCACTTCTATCCCCGATAGACCATCTAAAGATCCTGACTATTGATCTGTTCAGATCAATGACCCACAATGCATCTCGCATTCCATTCATGTTTTTTTTCATTGTGCGACCATAGCATTTCATTGGATCATCTCAGTCATTGATCTCCTCCTGAGATCTAACGGTCTATGTTAAATCGCCCTCCACCCATGCCAAGTCCCACCACTCAAGCCCATTTCATTGCATTTTCACGCATTTCCTTTGTATTCCATCCAAAGGTCGAAACCAAATGATTTACATTAAAAACCTTTGTAATCCGCTTACATTGAAACCTTTTATGTTTTACATTAAAGGTTTATTGCATATCGCCTAATCTTCTAAATTCATTCCATCAGTTAATCACCGCTGTCGATCATCACCACCAGATATGATCGGACGGTCCACATCCATTCCTCCACCAAACCTCCATCGGATCATATTTTCACCATTACACTGCATTTTTCAACAATTTTCCACCGCTTCCACCATGTATGCACTGCCATCCTCACAGCCTTCCACAGCATCCATCCTCCACTCCCGCATGGATTTCTTAACATTTTTGTGTGTTTTTGCAGGAATACTCCCGAGGGGGTTTAAAGACATATTTTATCCAAATCAGCAATATTAACTCTGGGTAAAACCTCCAGCACCATTAAGCTTGCAGATTCACAGACAGAGGTAGTCAAAGAAGCAGAAAAGAGTATCAGTGAAGGATCAAAAAGTTTTAAAGCCTGTAATCGAAGATTTTAAGCCTTAATTCAATGTTTAAAGGGCGAATGCACTAGATTGAAGACCTCGTGATTAACACAGAAGGCCTAATGAGGTTTAAAGCACATAAAACAATATTATCAGTGTCTCACATCAGCAGAATGTTCTTTCCCATGAAAGGACATGCCCCATATTGTTTTTTAGTCTACATTGAGCTCCTGAGAAGATCTACACCCTAACAGAAAGTCCTAATGTTGCTTGAAGCATTTGTTATGCAGTATGGCAGACCTGAAAGCCATTTATCTGCCTTTTTATTATCACTAGATTACTACAGAGTACTACAGCCTAAAGTACATCAAAGAACATACCCAGTGTTACTATCAGCCTGTCGAAGACCACTCTTTCACCCTAAGAGTACTAAAGATTAATACATAGATATTAAAACAGAATGGGCCTCGAGCACTCTTCTTCTACTTCTATTTTAATGTTTCATTTAGTGTTTCATCTACCTCCTCTGCCCCTCTTTCAGCTATAAGAACTCAATAAAAACACATTGGAAAGGTTGTTGTTGGTTGTTGATCGGATAACTATGAATTGTAAGCTGTTTCTCTCGAGATATTGCTCTATGTGTAAAGTTGTAACATAGGCTGAGGAGATGATTTTATATTGAATACCAAGTTGTTGGACAATGTTGTATGTGACTGGAGTTTCTCTTTAATATGACAAGCATATTTCTTTGGATCCTGATTTAAAGAAGCAATGATGTTTTTCTACCTTTGTCTCTATTTTCCTTCTGTAACTCATTACATTTCATTTCTCTGGTAAGAATAAGAAATCTGGCTTAGGATATACCCTTACATCGTATCCTAATGCTCCTGCTCTTCTTATCTTTAATTTTTTCTACTGATTGTGCTATCTGAGGACTAATTCAAGATAATTTAACCAGTGTTGCAGCTGTTAATCACTGCTAACTGATGTATGAATTTATGAGTCTGTTCTTAGATGTTATTGTTGGATTTTAATTGAAATAATTGGGATACTGGGAGTTTAGAATGTTGATTTTGTCTCACTAGGGTCATTTTCAATCAATTGAACCTTTATAAGTTCCCTTAAGTTGAATGTCGAAGCATTGAAAGTTTAAAGCCTTTCTCCGATCTCAGGCTTCACCTTTGTGTTTAAATCTTAAGTGTTTCTTATTGTCTGAAGAGTTAGCCTTTTAGGAGTTGGATCATAGGTGTTTAATGGCATGCCCTGTCCCTAGATCTGATTCCTAAGTGGTCACCTCAGAGGTTTCCTTGTCATTCACCTTCATTCCTTACCATTTCACACCACACTATCATCTTTAAGGATCCTCTGTTTTAGATGACTAGCCCAATTGAAAGCCTTGGATACTGAATAGCAAGTAAGCCCTTTTATGAATCCATTGCCCAATGGTCTCGAGTGTTCCCTGAAGTATCTCTCCTTTGCCTAAAATCCTCTTTGCTTACCTTTTTCTTATATTGAACTCTTCATTCAGGTTTCCCAACAACCAAAAAAAAAAAAAAAAAACAAAAACAAACAAACCCTGTGACTATAACTAGCCTAATACCTTGAAACTGAACCTCAAATACATATACCTTTGCCTTTATAGAGAGATCCCTCTCTAGACCCAAGAGGGCTAGATCCTGAGGTCCCAAAGTGGTTATGATGTTGTCTTATCTTTTGGTATTGCCACACTTGCCAAAACATAGGAACCCCAACATAATGGTGACTCCGTTGGGGAGATTTGAGTAAAACACACCTTTGAACACTTCAACGACTCAAAGAAGACCATAGTAGCCTTAGTTTGGTGGTAAATCACTGTGGTGGAAAGTATACCTTCTTGAAACATTCCTAAACCTTCCACCTGGCGACTCCATAGTTCCTTAATTATTAAAGACTCCACTGGTGATCAGTAGGCCTACTGATTATCTTGGTTTTCACAAGACTACACTGGGAGACTAGCCTTCAATACAACATCAGCCATATTAGAAGTAACAAGTAGGATTAAGCTTCTTTGTTTGAATAAAACATACTGGCTTCAAGAACCATTCATACAAGAGCTTATCCTAACCCAAACCCACCTGAAATAGTTGACAACCCCGAGAGCATTCTTAGGAAATCTCCTACACCTAGAAAGCCAACTATTTCCAGGCACATCCATAGAGCTAACTCTGTACCAAAAAACTTTACAGCTCTATCAGACACTCTTTTTTACTTAGACTCACAAAGTAGCTTACCAAGAACTAGGTCATTTAGTGCTCTAGACCAGCCAGACCTTCAGCTTCCTGGTTCACCATCTCACAGTGGTCAACATATTAGGGATAGAGAGACCCCTCCATCTACACCTCCTGATATTCATTTCATTTAAAATTTGGGGCTCTATCACCCTAAATTATCTCAACAGAGTGTTGCAGGTCCTAATATTCCTATCATACACATACCTGTTGCTCAAGCCAATCCTTTACCTCCTCAAAAAACCATTATGGAAACCTGGTATGCACCTCTGGTGTTACCACAACCTCTAGTGCCTTTACCCAATGATTACCAATAAAAAATCCCACATTTCACTACAAAAGAGTCTACCACAGCTCAACACCATGTACATAGGATGGAATATTCCTTTGACTATATGGAGATAGATGATGAGACAGTCAAGATGAGAATCTTTACCGAGAGATTAGGAGGAGATGTGAAGAAGTGGTTTAAAGTCCTACCTCCTAATAGTATCCATGATCTTCCCTCTCTATATCAATCCTTCATAAACAAATGGGAAGTCAAGACCAACCCTCTCCAAATCTTAGCAGAATATAAGAATCTTAAAATAAATGTAGGAGAGAGTGTCCATGACTATTCTATAAGGTTTAACAGTGTTTACAATGCTCTTCCTCCACACATGAAACCTCCCAAAGGTATGGCTTTAGTGAAATATCCTGAAGGCTTTGATGCTGACATGGCCTACCAACTTAGGGAGAGAGATTACAATGCATTGGAAGATATGCAAAAGGGAGCAGTGAGTGTAGAAGTTAACTTGGTTGAAAAGAGAGCTAGAATGAGGTCTGAGAAAAAGGTAACATATAGAGATGACACATCAGCTTCCACATCCGATCCCAAGTATGACAGCCTAGCCAAAACCATGGAGAGACTAGGAAATATGGTGGAAAATTTGACTGTCGAAGTTAGTAATCAGAATAGAAACCAAAATCATAGCCAGAACCAGAACTTTAGGAGAGATAACCCTCCTAACAGACAGAGAGAGTTTGATCAACAAGTCATACCCCCATTTCAAGAGAACTTCCTTGATGAGGATGAGGGGATTATAGAAGAGTCCGAGGGAACCACAATAAAAATGGTGGAAATAGACAACTCGATCCACAACTATTCCATAGAAGACAATCAGACCTCACACTCACATTGGGATGAGGAAAGGTTAGAATTTGAGGATTATAGGTTAGGATTTGAAAATGCCATCATGCATGTCAGAGAACAGTATGAAATTAGAATAAAAAAGAGCTTAGACAATTCCAAACCAAAAGCTTCTGAGATTACCATTAAGAAAAGGGCTGAGAAAACTCCTAAGATGACTGCTAAAAGCAACAAATAATCAGCTGAGAGTTCTGGGAAGAAAAAAGAAAAATACATCCAAAATACTGATAAACAAAGTCAACAAACTAGTAGCACTAGCACTGCAGCTAATGCTCCTGATAAAATAGCTACAAACACTGTACATAGTGAGAATCGATGCATTAATTCTGCCACTAAAGTAGTGGCTAAAAAAACAGAGTTGAGTGTTGCAAAGATTCAATCTCTCTTCAATTTGGAGAGTGATATTACTAAAATTAAAATCTCTGTCCCACTCTCTGAGCTGGCCACTCAGGATGTATATAAATGCCAAATTTTGAAAGCTTTAAATCTACGTGAAAATAGTGACACTGTAAATCTAAGTGATGACCAACCAGCCCTTCTGTTTGGTCCAAAGATAGAAGGGAAGTTTCAGGAAGGGGTAGTACCTCCTTTTTATATCAGCCTCAATATCCATGACAAGATCCTTCACAATGCAATGCACGACTCTGGGGCATCACACAACCTAATGCCGAAGGTGGTTATGGAGAGGTTAGGCCTAGAGATAACTCATCCTTATAAAGATTTATATTCATTTGACTCGAGCAGAGTAAAATGCCTTGGCCTAATCAAAGATCTGTGTGTGAAACTGACCCAGATTCTGGCCAAATGTATGGTTATGGATGTTGTAGTGGCAGATGTGCCACCTAAGTATGGCATGTTACTATCGAGGTCATGGAGAGCCAAGCTACAAGGTACAATGCAGATGGATGGGTCATATGCCACAATTCCTGTCTTTAGCCAACTTAGGAGACTGTATAGAGGCACAAATGAATTTCATGGTTAGCAGCCCTGAAAAGCCTGAAAATTCACCTCTGTACTCTGTACACACGGATCTGGCCTCCTTTATCCTTTGCAATGATGAATCCATAGGTGAGCCAGAGCTAGAAGACAGAGATGCAAGCAATAGGGTAGAGCCCATAGATTTTAACATAATGGCCACTCTAGACTTAGAAGAAAATGAAGAAGAAAACTTTGGACAGTGCACCGAATCAGAAACTCAGAGTAAACAAGAACAAGACTACAAATAGATGACTGGTCATCCCTCTGAACTACATACACATCATGAGGAACAAAACCCTCCACACCACAGTTTAGACCCCATATTACAGCATAACAATGAAACCAATGTTAGGGAGGAAAATGATGGTAAACCTGAAAATAATCCCTTATGGAGAATGGATTTCGATGGGTCTTGCACTAAAAATATTGTAGGAGAAGGAGTGTGGTTACATAACATTGAGAGTTAATATGATGAGAGTCATGCCTTCAATCTGAACTTCAAATGTACAAACAATATCTCAGAGTATGAGGCTCTCATCCTAGGCTTGAATCTATTGAAAAAACTAGGAGCCCGAAGGATATCTATACACGGAGACTCTGAGTTAATCATAAAACAAGTGAATGGTGAGTATACAACTAAACACCCTAGATTGAGAGCATACAGGAATGATGCTATGGATTTACTAAAAACCTTTTTGGAATACAAACTGGTGTTCATTCCTAGGAGTCAGAACATTGTTGCGAATGGATTAGCTTGCATAACTAGTTCATATCATAAAGCTCCCAGTGACAAACAAATCATCATTCGGACAAAATATAGACCTGCAGTGCCTAATAATGAGAAATATTTGTAGGTCTTTGAGGGAAATAGGAAAATAGAGGATTTCCTGATTGGAAGGAATGAGTTTGAATTCTCTGATTCAGACTCCAAATCTGATGATAGCTACCTGAATGAAGAGCCCCCCGACGAAGAAAGATCATCATATAACGTAGAAATAAACACTTTAACTGAACAAATTGGAAATCAAACCGAAGAATATAAGAACACCAAGAAAGAGGAAATATAGGTGCTGCAGTCAAAAGATAAGAATATACCTAGAGGACTAGCACCTTTAGAGGACCTTTCTGATTTTGACGACGTAGCGAAGAAACCCACTATAGAAAACTTAGACTCGAATGTCGAGGAATGCAACATAGGCACTAAAGATAAGCCTAAGATGATTAAATTGGCTAAGTCCCTGCCCACAGACATGAAAAAGAAATATATTGACTTGTTTAAAGAGTTCATCGATGTGTTTTCCTCGAGCTACAAGGACTTAAATGCATACGATACATACGTTATACAGCACAAAATCCCTTTGAAGGAAAACCAAAAACCCTTCAAATAGAAACTTCGCAGAATTAACCTGAAACAACTACCTCTAGTCGAAAAGGAAATCAAGAAGATGTACAAGGAAAGAATTATAGTGCCTGTGAGGTTCTCCGATTGGGTTTCCAACCTTGTAGTTGTGAGAAAGAAAACAGGTGAGATCAGACTGTGCATTGATTTCAGGAACCTTAAGAGAGCCTCACTTAAAGACAATTACCCCTTACCAAATATGGAACACATCCTACAGAGGGTATTTGGCTCAAAAAGGATCTCCCTATTAGATGGTTTTTCAGGCTATAACCAAGTTTTAGTACTCCCAGAAGACCAACTCAAGACAACTTTCACCACTCCATGGGGCACTTTTATGTACGTAAAAATGCCTTTTGGACTAATGAACATTGGTTCAACCTTCCAAAGAGCAATGGACATAGCCTTTTCGGAGGAAATATGGCACTTCACTGTCATTTATCTGGATGAAATAACAGTTTATTCCAAGACTTATGAGGAGCACCTAAAACATCTGAGAAGATTTTTTGAAAAATGTAGAAGGTTTGGTCTATCTTTAAATACCAAGAAGACTGTATTAAGCTGCAATAAGGTAAGATCCTTGGCCATATTATATCAGAGAATGGAATTAAGATAGATTCGCAAAGAGTTGAGGGAATACTGCAGATTATCCACCCGAGAAACATAAAAGAGTTGCAGTCCTTTCTTGGGAAAAATAACTTCTTAAGGAGGTTTATTCCCAACTTAGCTGAGCACCTCAGGGATATGACAAACATGCTGAAAAAAGGTGTAGGGGTTAAGTGGACTGTAGAGGCTAAAATTTATTTTGAATTAGTTAAACTTGCACTCACCCGGGCACCTGTCCTAATCAGCTCAGATTTCTCAAAATATTTCTTGATATTTTCCTTTGCCTCCAAGCATACAATGGCTGCAGTCCTACTACAGAAACATCCAGAGGGAATGGAACAGCCTATTTCTTTCTTCAGCAAGGCTCTAAGGGATGCACCCTTGAAATAGAACATAATGGAAAAATAGGCCTATGCCTTGGTAAAGGCCTTGAAAGAATTTAGGGTGTATATACTGCATTCTCACATCATTGCCTACGTGCCAAACATAGTGGTAAAAGACATTTTGTCCCAAGATCCAGATGGAAAGAGGGGCAAATGGATTGTTGTAATATTAGAGTATGACCTAGAAATAAAACCCACACATTTGATCAAAGGTCAAGGCTTAGCTCAACTAATGGCTGAATCTAACTTGCAAGCCCTTGACATAAACAAGGTAGATGCCCTGGATGAGCATGAAGGGTTGCCTGATCCTACAGTCGAAGAACAATTTCAAAATTCTCCTTGGTATTCTGATATCATGTATGTACTCACAAACCTCAATTCCCCTCCTGATTTATCAAAGACTAAGGCTAGATTCCTAAAGTTAAAAGCCAGAAACTATTGCATACTGAATGAATGTTTATACTGGAAAAATGAAAATGGTCTATTGCTTAAATGTTTTCCTGAAACTGAAGAAGAAAGGATTAAATAGGAGTTCCATGCAGGAGAGTGTGGAGGCCATTTAAATTGGAAAAGCACTGCTAACAAAATACTCAGAGCTGGCTATTACTGGCCTACACTTTTCAATGACATCCATAAAATGATAATTGCATGCCATAAGTGCTAGATTTTTTAGGGAAAAAGAAAGCTCCTCCCTTTACCATTACAACCCATTATTGTTGAGGCTCCCTTTCAACAATGGGGCCTAAATTTCATAGGGGAAATACACCCTGCTTCTTTTGCACAACACAAGTGGATCCTTACAGCCACAGACTACTTCAAAAAATGGATAAAGGCCATAACTTCTAGGAATGCCACAGATTATGTTATCATTAAGTTCCTAGAAGACCACATCCTCTCTAGATTTGGCTGCCCAAGAAAGATAATCACTGATAACGTTGTTGCTTCTGGATCCAAGAAAATGATTTATGTTTGTCACAGGTATTAGATAGCACTCGGTCATTCAACTGCTTATTACCCACAAGGTAATGGATTAGCTGAATCATCGAACAAGAGCTTGATGACCATCATCAAAAAACTGCTTGAAGAGAATAAGAAATCATGGCATAACAAGTTAGTGCATGATTTGTGGGCTAACAGGCTAACAACAAAGAAATCCATTGGAATGTCACCATATCAACTTGTTTATGTAACAGAGGCAGTGTTTCCTACCAGCCTAGGGGTACTAGTGATTAAACTAGTCCAAGAGATTCAGACAGAAGAGGATAGTATGGTAAGGAGAATAAATCAAACAATTCATCTCCAACAAACAAGAGAAGAAGTCTATAACAGAGCTCTGAAAGTGTAGGAAAATATAAATAAGTTGTTTGATAAAATAACAATATCTTGTGACTTCAAAATTGGAGATAAAGTTTTAAAGTGGGACTCTAGGGGAGAAGACAAAGGAAAGCATGGAAAATTTGACAATTTGTGGCAGGGTCCTTACATCATCCAATCCACCATTGGTACAAATGCCTTTTCTCTGCAAGAGCTTGATGGTACAGATCTGTTTGGGGGTCCTGTCAATGGCAGGATGCTCAAAAATTACTACTACTGATTTCCAGTTTATAGTTTTCATTTCCATTGTAAATACCATTGCTATGTTTTGATTTCAAAGAAAAAGAGAAAAATGTTTGAAAAAAGAGAGAAAGAGAGGTTTATACATGCTCGAAACCTGAACCTCTAAAGTACAAAGATTGGCTCTAACATGATCGAAACCTGAGCCAAAAAAAGTAAAGAAGCTGGTTCTAATATGCTAAAAATCTGAACCAGCAAAGAAGAAAAAGAATCAGCTCTAACAAGCCCAAAACCAGAGCTGAAGTAAAGAAGAAAGTGACTCTAACAAGCTCAAAATTTGAGTCACAAAGAAAAGAACGATGCTTCAAAGTTTCAAGATTTTGTTTTAAATTTTCTGAAATTTCAGTTCATGTGCAACTGTCTTTATGCCATGGATCCACAACAAACCAGACTGTCTAATCCTAGTTTGACTGTTTTTAAATTTCTATCGTAGAATCTAGAGAAAGAAATCCGCTAGACAGTTTAATCCTAGCAGATATTAGTATAGGTAGAGAAGCCATGAGGCCAACAGTTTAATCTGGTCTCATGGAGGAATAAGGGTAGAATTAGAATAGTTTGTTTTCTACTTTCAATAAAAAAAAATGATGAAGAAGGTCTGCAAATTCAAATGCACCTTGAAGAAAAAATGTTAGGATTGTAGGATGGGTAGGTAGATTGTTTGGAGAATGTTTTCTGCTGATTAATATCCATCATGTTTGTAATATTTGAATCAAAGAAGAGAAGACGGTTCAAAGATTAGGCATCTAGCCTACTTCCCAAAGAATATTCCTGAAGTTCTTGACACCTTCAAGAAGATGCTATCCCCATGTAGAGCCACTGTTAGCCACCTATAAATTTTTTGGCAAGAAAACAGGTGGCTAAATATTTTTCTGAGCCTTCAAGAGATACATTTCCTATGAGAATATCTCATTCTTGAAGCCTTTGTGTGTCCTTTTCCTTAGAAAAAATCTTCACTGCTATTTCCATCCAAAAAGCCTCAATGTTTGTGAAAACATTAGGCTCAGAAAAGCCTCCATTTTCCCCTTGTATCCCTGCAAAATTCCCCATTTTAACCCTTTTTTCCCCTTCTCAAATTTCGACTTTGACCCCCAAAATTCCCTTCATAAGGTTACTAAATCATCTCATCTCCCCTTTAAACCTTATAAACACCCTTTGTTTGGCTTAAAAATCCTTTTTTCTCTCTACCGAAAACACCTTTTAAGCCTCAAAAATCCTCTTTTTGGCTTAAAAAACATCCATTTTACATATAACAGGCTTAGCCCCTTTCAGCCCATCCCCTAACCACCTCCCCTCCATGCAACTAAGCGCTAATACCAAGCACTAAGGCATAAGGTGCTTATTGCAATCAGAAGGATGGTGAGAGCGTTTTTTCCTTTGTAAAACGAAAACCTCCCGATGCGATGGTGTTTTGTTCTGTTGGTCTCAGAAGCAATGTCCATCGTTGATCTTAATAGATCTAACAGTTTGCACTGGTTTCACTGCACCCCCACCTCATTGCTTTGTAAACCTCCAATGACCATCTCCACCATTGATTCCCCTTTGATCCAATGGCCATCGCAGCGCCGCTCCAATCGCCAATCGGAAGTTTTAAAATGTGCACTTTCTGTCTCCCTGATTGGATCCTCGCCACTGAATCCACAAGAACCAACGACCAAGATTTGATCTCAATCCGCCCGTGTTCCCCGATTTTCCACCCTCTGATCGAATCGTGACTGTCGATCTTCTCTCGATCCGACGGTCCAGATGCAATCGCTCCTTCACACCATCGGAGTTTTGGCCCCTGCCTCCTCTAGTTCTGATTGGATCCTGTCCGTTCATCCCTCTTGATCCAATAGCTCAAAATCCTCCCTCGCACTAACCAACTCCTTCGCCTTCGCTTTCCCTCTGCAAATCTCGACCGTCCATCGCGCTGATCGGACGACACACATTTAAACCACCTTTGACCAGCCCCCACCTTACTGACCGTGCATCTCCTCGTATCACGCTCTTCCTCCCACCGTTAGATCTCATGGTCTCAGATCCAATGACCAGCATCAATATCACGCAACTTTGGTGTCCAAAGTTTAATAGTTAAAATTCACGCGATATGGGTAGTTTATTTCACCACGTGTCAAGCGGCAGACGATATCGCGTGATTTTGGGAAAATTTCCAAACTCGCCTTTTGCTCCGCGAAAACAACAGTTTTTATCCTAAAAACCACTTCGCCACTTCTACCCCCAGTAGACCATCTAAAGATACCGACCGTTGATTCGTTTATATTAACGGCCCACAATGCATCTTGCAATTCCATTCATGTTTTTTTTCATCGCGTGACCATAACATTTCATTGGATCATCTCAACCATTGATCTCCTCCTGAGATCTAACGGTCTATGTTAAATCGACCTCTGCCCACGCCAGGTCCCACCACTCAAGTAAATTTCATTTAATTTTCACGCATTTCCTTTGTATTCCGTCCAAAGGTCGAAACCGAATGATTTACATTAAAAACCTTTGTAATCTGCTTACATTGAAACCTTTATGTTTTACATTAAAGGTTTATTGCATATCGCTTAACATTCTAAAGTCATTCCGTCAGTCAATCATCACCACCAGATCTGATTAGACGGTCCACATCCATTCCTCCACCAAACCTCCATCAGATCAGATTTTCACCATTACACTGCATTTTTCAATCGTTTTCCACCGCTTCCACCATGTATGCACTGCCATCCTTACAGCCTTCCACTGCATCCATCCTCCACTCCCGCATGGATTTCTTAACATTTTTGTGTGTTTTTGCAGGAAGACTCTTGAGGGGGTTTAAACACATATTTTATCCAAATCAGGGGTATTAACTCCAGGTAAAACCTCCAGCACCATTAAACCTACAAATTCACAGATAGAGGCAGTCAAAGAAGCGGCAAAGAGAATCAGTGAAGGATTAAAGAGTTTTAAAGCCTGTAATCGAAGATTTTAAGCCTTAATTAAATGTTTAAAGGGAAAATGTACTAGATTGAAGACTTCATGATTAACATAGAAGGCCTAATGAGGCCTAAAGCATATAAAACAATATTATCAGTGTCTTGCATCAGCAGAATGTTCATTCCCATGAAAGGACATGCCCCATACTGTTTTTTAGTCTACATCGAGCTCCTGAGAAGATCTACACCCTGACAGAAAGTCCTAATGTTTCCAGAAGCATTTGTTATGCAGTATGGCAAACTTGAAAGCCATTTATCTGCCTTTTTCTTATCACTAGAGTACTACAAAGTACTAAAACCTAAAGTACATCAAAGAGCATACCCAGAGTTACTATCAGCCTGTCGAAGACCACTCTTTCACCCTAAGAGTATTGAAGATTAATGCATAGATATTAAGATAGAATGGGCCTCAAGCCCTCTTCTTCTACTTCTGTTTTAATGTTTCATTTAGTGTTTCATCTACCTCCTCTGCCCCTCTTTCAGCTATAAGAACTCAAGAAAAATGCATTGTAAAGGTTGTTGTTGGTTTTTGATCAGATAACTGTGAATTGTAAGCTGTTTCTCTTGAGATATTGTTCTGTGTGTAAAGTTGTAAGATAGGCTGAGGAGATGATTTCAGACTGAATACCAAGCTATTGGACAATGTTGTATATGACTGGTGTTTCTCTTTAATATGACAAGCACATTTCTTTGGATCCTAATTTAAAGCAGTGGTGATGTTTTTCTGCCTTTGTCTCTGTTTTCCTTCTGTAATTCATTACATTTCATTTCTCTGGTAAGAATCAGAAATCTGGCTTAGGATATACCCTTGCATGGTACCCTAATTCTCCTGCTCTTCTTATCTTTAATGTTTTCTACTGATTGTGCTATTTGAGGACTAATTCAAGATAATTTAACCACTATAGCAGCTGTTATTCACTGCTAACTGATGTATGAATTTATGAATCTGTTCTTAGATGTTATTGTTGGATTTTAATTGAAAGAATTGGGATACTGGGAGTTTAGAATGTTAATTCTGTCTCACTAGGGTCTTTTTCAATCAATTGAACCTCTCTAAGTTCCCTTAAGTTGAATGTCGAAGCATTGAAAGTTCAAAGCCTTTCTCTGATCTCAGGCTTCACCTTTGTGTTTAAATCTTAAGTGTTTCTTGTTGTCTAAAGAGTTAGCCTTTTAGGAGCTGGATCATAGGTGTTTAATGGCATGCCCTGTCCCTAGATCTGATTCCTAAGTGGTCACCTCAGAGTTTTCCTTGTCATTCACCTTCATTCCTTATCATTTCACACCACACTATCAGCTTTAAAGATCTTTTGTTTTAGATGACTAGCCCTATTGAAAGCCTTGGATACTTAATAGCAAGTAAACCCTTTTATGAATCCATTACCCAATGGTCTCGAGTGTTCCCTGAAGTATCTCTCCTTTACAGAAAATACTCTTTGCTCACCTTTGTCTTATATTGAACCCTTCATTCAGGTTTCCCAACAACCAAACAAACAAACCCTGTGCCTATAACTAGCCTAATACCTTGAAACTGAACCTCAAAGAAATATACATTTTCCTTTATAGAGAGATCCCTCTCTAGACCCAGGAGGGCTAGATCCTGAGGTCCCAAAGTGGTTTTGATGTTGTCTTATCTTTTCGTATTGCCATACTTTCCAAAACATAGGAACCCCAACAGGTACCAGATGCCATTGTTCATAGATGACTATCTGTAAAATGGCATGAACTATCAGGGTGATCACGGCTTTCCCCTACCGTCAGGATGAGCATGGGGTCTAAACGGTAAGTGAAAGTTACTATTATTACCACTCAAAAATTGGACAAGTAAATATGAAATTATTTAATGTCAAGTAGAAGGATTTACAAGGCTGAGAAACATTAGAGAATTTGAAGTATTTAAAAATATATAAGGTCTAAAAGGAAAAATAAAGTTGCGCACTGAAGGAACCAGTGACATGTGCCTTTGCATGCATAATTATTCGATAAGCGCGCCTTTGCATGGATTTTCCTCAAAAATCTGCGCGGCCTTGAGAGTGACAGAAGTCACTTTTCAAGACCACAAGGCACACTCCAGGACATTGATCCCACACTTGAGGCCGCCTAAGGATAGCCTCCCAAGCCTCCTTAGGACCTCAAGGGAGCACACAATGTAATAAATGTGGCACAAAATGGAATCACCCTCCTCTCTTGGGTCACCATCCATAATGTACTAAGAGAGGGAAGGAGGATTTGAATTCTCCTATAAAAGGCCACCAAGAGATGAATAATAGGAGAACACATTGTTATGCTGGCCATAATTTCCCCAAAAAATACTAGTAGTGTGTGATCCGGAGTAGAGATAGAGGGGACTCAGTTGTTGGCCATCCAACACCTCCGGTCTACCATAATAGATAGAGGGATACTTTGCGCCAAGGTAGCTCAGAAGTAAAGACATATTTGCATCAGAACTTGGAGCTCCATAGTTCCAAGGACCCCTTGGTAAGTGGGTAAAAGTTTCATCCTCATTTCCTACCAGCACTCAATAAGAGGGGACGTAAGAATTGTCGTTTGGATTATTGAAGTTGTTTGACTCTATTCAGAGCTTTCCTTTTTTTTTAGTTTAGTTTTTATGTTTGAATATGCATGTTATTTCTCTATATAGTATGTTTATGTTTTAGCATGTTCCACTAACTTTCTTAACTCCATCTATTTTCTGCCTGTGACCAATAACTTAAGAGGGAAAAACCACCCCTCTTAAGCAAGTGTGATTTGGTACATTCGTGTGCCAAACACACTAACACGGGATTGGAGACTCCACTAAATTTTATTTCCATGTTTATGTGGTTGTGCCTTTTTGCAGAGACCTCCATCTTTGCTGTGGAGTTGGGCTAGAACAAGCCCCTTTCTCTGCTTCACTACTTGATTCACCCTCAGTGATAGGTTGAAGCCGAAGAGCTCCCAAAAATTACTTTGTAGGAAAATTACATGGCTTCTTTACAGACAAATGTGCCCCAGTGCGTGCATTGAGGGGTGACCTATGCGTGGCCTTTGTAACCAGAAGTAGAAATTTTTCTACTATTTCCATATTTTCTTTCTTGTAAAAGTAAATATCATCCCATAATACATCTTCCAACATTGGTTGAGGTGGCCCACAACTTGTTAAAGATCACTTTTAGCTGCTTTTAGTAGTTTAGGTGTTAGTTTTATTTCAAGTTGATTTTCGCAAAGTTAACACATAATTTAAGTAGGAGGAAAATCAACTTGCATTCCGTAATAATTTATGTTTTGCAAATTTAGGTACCAAAACACCTAGTGAATTAGACAAAAGTAAGTGGCCCAAGTCCATGCATGCTTGGCTAGTTCTCTTTCATTTTTCTACTATAAAAGTCATTAGTTTAGTTCAATTTTTGCACTAGTATTTCGAGACCACGATGAAATTGTCGGTAGAAGAGAAAGTAATCTCTACTGTATTTGCACCCTCGGGTGATCCTAGGCAGGAATATGAACACTCTCTATTGACAACACACCATCTCCCTATAGTTGATCATATAGATTAACTAGGAAAAATTGAAAACGGCCCATATTCACACATGTTTTTCTTTTGAGGAAGGTACAATGAAACATAGTTTAAATAGGGGATTTTGAAAAGAATCATCGCATATCCACACATTCAAACTATGTGCTTGTTCACCTTTTGTTTACACACATCCACACCCTAAGTAAAGTAAAGACATGTAAAACTAACTTAACAAAACTCACTAAATTCTCCCCACAGGGGCCACAAAAGAATTTGTAGTCTAAGTTAGGACCAAGGGGGTAGGCATCCAATAAGCCACCTTGGTCAGTCTTCATCTTGAAACATAGAAGTTAACTGTTTAGGATACTTTCAAATCTTCCTATCCTCCCATGACAAAGAAAACCCGAGCGCAGCAGGGACGCGATTCAGAGGGGGTTAGGCTTAGGCCCAGTGCGTGCGGTATCATTCGGGGCTACCTGACCCATATGATACTCGGTACTGGTAGCTGAACTACCAAGAATCCCAAGACTTGAATGGTCATGTGGGACTACGATGCTTAGTGGCCAAAATTAGGGCATTCTTTCCCTATAGTTGATGGTGCAAGTAGCACTAGATCCTCTACCCTTACCTTGGTGGATTTTGTTCGGTTGACTAGGGGCGTCGCCAATTATTTCAGGCTGTTGTGCCAACATTCGCAAGATATCTTCTCAAGGCCTAGTTACATTTGAGCGTGTGAGGACAATTAGTTATTCTAGGATTTGAGTATCATATGCGAATAGCAAAAAACCATATTTTTTGATTGACTGATCACATAGGATTAATTTAAAGAGAAAATTTATTTTATTTTTGCTTTATTTTATGTATGCGATCCGATTTTTTCTTTGATTATAATTTCTATCCTCTAAAATATTTCCAAAACCATACCTAGTTGACACCATAATGGACCCAATGGGACCTTGTCAATGTAGATGCCTTTTGGACCTCCCACCATTTACCGGGAGGGGTTCCAGGTCTTTCCCCATTTAGGCGTCAAAGACAGAACACTGCCACCCTTATTGGTTCATCCTTTATTGGGGCATATTTTGTTGGGAACCCTAGTCATTCTCCCAACACCACACTAGTGAACACCCCCATAGGGTCACCACACACCACTCCTACCACAACCCCTAGCGGGCAGAGGAGTGCTACCCATTCGGGAATCCAAGTGAACGCACAACGGGGTACATCACTAACAAACCCTATTCCCAACCAGAACATTTAGTTTTCATAAGTTGTAATGGCTACAACCTCGCAGTGACCTTTTCTAGCTTTGTTAAATCTACCATATTTAACCAATTTGACAAACCATCCCATTGCCCACAACCCCATATGGCCTCCCATGCACACGAAGCTCCCTTCAGACATTCCAAAATTTGAAGGGAAGCAAGTGGAAGACTCTAGAAATCATGTTATGAATTTCCACCCGTGGTGTTCTTCGAACAACATCGTTGAAAATATTATTCAACTAAGACTGTTTCAATACACTCTAACCGGAGTAGCAGCGAAATACAATATTATTCGATGGGTATGTGGAGCATCCCTCTGCTACACATGGAACCTTTAGTGCCCTCGCTACTACATTCCTGACCTATTTTCAGTTACCCATCCACCACGATTCTAGAATGGATTTACTGACCCACTTTAGGTAAACCCCCACCATCCATATCTCAAACCGTCTCCATGAGTGAAAATGGCGTTGTAGTTTGTGCAAAGCCAAACTCGACGATCGAGTTCTGTTAGAACTATTCCTGAAAACTCTCACCGCAGAGATTCAAAGGATGTGGTGCAGCAAAAGCCCATATCTGAAGAGGACACCATTAGTAAGGCCCAACAACCCGAGTTGATCTATACGTAGTTAGGCTATATTTAGAATATCCTGTTGAATTCCCCATGCCTACAAACTTACAAAGAATTACTAGGCGCATCAAACTCTGCAGATGATTTAATTGGGGCATTGACCCAAAATCACCTAAGCAACAGCGTTAAATACCCCGGTGACATATGATTCTACCCAAAACATACCACAACCCAGATACCAAAGTCATCACATGCCTCTATAAAATTTTACCAATAGGGCGTCATCGTACCGCCATCAGCATGGAGGACCCTATCCTCTAGCTGAGGGGACCCAGTACACAGATAGACATGCTGATGGAAGAGCTCCCCACCAATAGCCATTTAAAAACCAGGGACTACAATATGCCCAATCTCCAGCACAAGACCTTCCCATGCAGAATAATTCACAGGTGAACTTTGTGAAACCATCATAAAACCAACCGCACCAAGAAACAACCAGGAAAAACCAAATTATCCTCCTAACACGGTTAAGAGAAAAGGGAAAAGCAAGCCTAAAGGAAATCCTGGACAAGGGGGAAAAAATAAACAACGCCCTTTGCGATCTTAGATAGAAGGAAAATTTAGCCGAAATCAAAACCAAGAACCAAGCAACCCCCAAAGGAAAAAAAATATGGAAATTCTTCAGATGAACCACTCTTGTTCGATCTGTGGTGACTACGACCATTACACTCACCACTGTCCCGACCTCCCTTAGCTGAAGAAGTAATAGAGTAACTGTGGACAGGGGGGATCCTTTTAGTAGATAATAGTCATGTAGGAGCCCATTAGGGAAATTTTGAGGTCTAAAATGGGCCTCCTAAGGAAATTATAAAATAATAGTGGAAATAATAAAATAATATTTGATTACATCATCAAATTTTAGAGGGAAAAAAGAAAAAACTACTTTTTCAACTCATATTTTCAACTTATCTCCCAAAGCTTTTACTCAAATTTCAAGTGGAAGTACTCGTTGGATGAAATATTTAATTCATCATCCAAGGAGTACCCATGTTGCATACTTTCGATGGGTCCCGCTACACGAAAAATGAGAAATACATCTAAAACATGATTGCAATCACATTTTTTATGTATTTCTCATTTTTCATGTAGCAGGGTCCATCAAAAGTATGCAACATGGGTACTTCTTGGATGAGGAATTAAATTTTACATCCAAAGAGTACTCCCGCTAAAAATTTTAGTAAAAAATTTGGGAGATAAGTTGAAAATATGAGTTGAAAAGGTAGTTTTATTATTTTATTATTTTTTAATCTTTTTACCGTTTTACTTAAAAAATGGTGAATCATCCCCCATGGTTGACATCATCATCTTGAATCCTATTGGCTCTTATAAAGTTTATTTTTGTTGTAAAGTTTTCTTAGGAGGCCCATTTTAGACCTCAAAATTCCCCTAATTCCTTCCCCCGTTAGGGGACAGTTAGCACGCAGCAACAAACTCCCGACGATTCCAGAAAAAATATCCGCGTAATCTACATGACTGGCGAAGAAATTTTTATTCAGACACAAAATAGAAATTACGACACCCCACCAGACACCAATACATTAGGGGCTAGTACCAATGCACCAACAACACCTTTGACAATATCAAAGATGCCTATTGAACCTTTGCAAAAAATGGCTAAGGGACCAACTAGGCGGGCAGGAAACTATTCCAAAGAAGACCATAACTATAGCATTGTGGATGATATAGCTCAATATCTGGCTGCTATGTCATCTTTGGAGGTGTTACAATCATTTCCAAAGCAGCAGAAAGCCTTACTTTCCGTATTAGGTTCCATCAACCCCGCCAATTTGCGCCTGATGGATTTTGATTTAGATAAAGCCACCCCTAGGCTTACTTGAATGGTCACCTTTTAGATACCAGTGTCAGTCCAAAATATTACCATTCACTGATGTATCATTGAAAAAGGTGCATACACATGCATAATTTCAAAGAAAGTTTGGCAGAAGCTAGGATCCCTCGAACTAAAGCCATCAGACATCACACTTAGAGCATACGATGGTCGCTCTTCAACCCTCGTCGGTCTCTATCAAAACGTCTCGGTCTACTTAGAAGGAAAGACAGTCCTTATAGACATTGAAGCCTTGTACGCCTAATTGGGCTACAATATACTCCTTGGCTGGAGTTATATGTATGCCATGTCAGCCATCGCCTCCTCCATCTTCCGAACTATGGTGTTCCCCCATGAGGACCGCATCATTACTATCAACCAATTGACACATAGCGAAAAGCGGCCCCTAACAAATACCGATGTCATTCTACCCTATGTAGACATACATATTGACGTGCTTACACAGTACTAGGAATATGGCTCCGACCAGCTCAAATCATCGTCCATCTTAGAGTCATTCCTAGGTGACCCCCCCGTGATCCCAAAGCCACCATCTAGCATCACAGAAGCCCCAATGTGCATGATGTCCACATCAAGCACTGAAGCCAGTCAGGATATGGAGACAAGTAGTAATGACACCGAGTCCTCAGCCACGACAGCCTCTCTAGCCTACGCTGCCTCCCAAACTCCTTTCCTCTTCCCCCCTATTGGTTTTTTGTCACAGCGGGTCATGGCCAGGGTGGTCCTACCAAAATTATCATTTGCAATACCAGTTTGGTACCTAGTCCCACCTAATCCAATGGGATTCGTACACATCACCTCTACCAAGTTAATCCCTATCAATCCTAAACTAGCCCTAGTCATTCAAGAGACTGTTGCAAACATCCTTGAAAAGGAAATTCCCATTGCAAAACCGACGATTACTACTAAGAAAACTGAGAGAAGAGGAAAGAAGGTTGATAGTCCTACCACGCAACGATAATCACCACATTGCACCATATGTGATGTAGTAGTACACCCTACCCACATATGCCTAGTGCTGAACGAATTAAAGCCACTCCTTAGCTCTGCGGTAGGCATTGCGACTCCAAGTTCCCGTAAAAAGGAACTTGCCACCAAAAGCCAAGGCAAAGAATTGCGTGCCAATCACGCATGCACTATCTGCAGCAACTACGGACATTATACCCATCATTTCCCAGAGATCCCACGATATAGTGACACCTTACATGCCATCAAGAAATCCTATCAAGAGGATCCCCCCACCCAGTCATCTAGAGATGAACCTCACGCTATTCTATACTTGCAGGAGGAATGATAGTCACCAAAAAGACTCACATTCATATTCCCCCCTCCTATCATACACTACACACTGTGTGATGAACGTGGTCACTTCATCGAGGAATGCGCAACCCTGGAAATCATCCATATATGGTATCTTATTGAGCGCGTCTATTATGTTGGTTTGCGGGCAACGCAATTCACATGTTCTTTATGTTTGGACAACCACATTTTAGAAAATTTCCTCTATATCCCTTGATTCTACTTAGCGCTCACTAGTTTTCACTCAATCATAGTCTGCATCTCCCAAGAATATGGCTATGAATCATAGTCTATGAACAACTCCACAACCCAAGAATATGTGACTAGTAGATCCATCCTCTTTCTGTCAGCTGAAAAGCGACCAATATGGGAACCCTTAGTTACCCTCAACCACTGTCTACAGAGAATACCAACATGTGCGTTATGTAAAATTCCCAATCATGTGGTCGCCCATTTCCCTGGCTTAGACTATGCCACTGGTACCCAGTCACGCCACTAAGTGAGCAGGATGGGAACCCCATATATAAGAAATTTTGTCTAGTATGTCAAGGAAATCACCATGAAAAACGTTGTACCTATATCCTGCAAGTTCATCCTCTAATTTATATGATACATATATTAGAAAAGAAACATGATGATCTCCTCAATTGGTATAGAAGGTATATCACCCCAGGCCAACAACCCCACACCCACATCGGCGTAATGGTAACACTGGGATGGCACACCAACTGAGCATGACCCAAGTCCAACCTAGGATAACATGCGGACTATGTGACCCAATTGGCCACCAGGTTAGTTAGTGTAAAGAACTGAAGCACCTCGCAACCAGTTTTTGCACAATATCTTCTCTCCCACAAAGACTTCTCTCTAACCCAGAGAAAATCATGCACACTTATTGCTAGATTTGTTCACACTTTCATCATACAATAAAATGTGAACATATCCCGAAGCTTAGAGAGGAAAGATAAGCGTTAAGTCTACACTCCCAAAAAGAGTTAAACACAAAAAAGCTAAAAACTCGAAAATGGAAGCAAAAGCTCTCCTCTTCTACAATAGATCCTTTCCAAGTTGGCACAATGGTAGCATGCACCATTTGCATTGGCCATGACCATGAACCAGAGGCATACCTCCTAATGGAAATATTCAGGCACCTCTGCACCAGGCACAATTTCCACCGATAGAAAATGGACCATCCTAATAGGGGACCCAACCTTGTGCTCACGCAAGCTCCTATCATGGAGATTCTCCCCCCACCAAACGTCAACGATATGATGCACCATATATGATTCATATCGTCATGTATCAGAACTATGACTTGAGTTGTCTACTCATCTTCCATAGGTGTCGAGTCACTTGCAACTACAAGAGTAACTATACCTACGACAGTGCAGACCCAATCTGTTTATACTCTGTCGACCACGTCTGGTTCCACCACGTTGACAATGGAATCCTTCTCATGTCTATCAACTAGCTTCATGCGGACTTAACCTCTTCGGCACAACTTTGCATAGGATCAATCCCCCTTAGGATCCCTATTCCATTCATATGAGGACATCCTAGAAGCCATGATAGAGCTGTATTATCCATGGGATACAATGCATCACCGTTCGATTTTTCTCCCCAAAGAAGTGTTTAGTCTCGACAAGACAAACGAACAAGAGATCGATGTGATCGAATCAAAATATTTCCTCCCATCAGGAAAATTCAATTAGTTCAAGAATCCTATCCCAGCACGTGATGCATTCAAGGAAGGTGTTCGGGTCCTGTGATTTGGCAGATTGGTAGACCAAATGACAGGGTAACATGGAACCAAGCTTTGGAGTCCAAGGACCTAGCCTTCCTGGACTCAGAGAGGTATCTCTCTATTGGGTGCAAAGGATATGTTCTTTTTGCTCTAGGGTTTTGATTTTAGGCTAGTTGTTAAGTGTAGGGTTTGTTGATTGTTTTGGTTGGGTAAGATGGTCAAGTGCAATAGGTGAAGTGATAGTCTGTCAAAGCCATTGGGCTATAGAGTCAAATGAGGTCAAGGGTTTCTAAATGATGAAACATAGTGTGTTGCAGGGCCAATTTAGCAAGGTTAATGGATCCTTAAGGTGATGTATGAGGTGTAGTGAACATCAAGTTTGGAAAAAATAAAGAAGTCTTAACCATATATATTTAAAAGTTACAACTCATGAGGTAGGGAAAACCATTAAGCTCAATGAAAAATACTTAAACTAATAAACATCCAAGATAAAAATTCGAGTGAAACATAGAGAGCATAAGAGCTTCTAACTTTAGAAATCCACCTTCAGATTTTTGGAAAACATATAAGATCAAACAAATAACTCAATTTATGGAGAGGGAACTCCTAAACAACATATATCAAGCTATTGGGAACTCTAAAACAAGTTGGTAAGCATGGACAAAGGGCAAGATCGAATGAGACCACTTTGACTTACCCTAGCAATCAATATTCCACAGAAAGGCTTCAAGATAGGGTTTTGGAAACTTCAAATAAGCAGGGCATACCATGAATCATACTTGTAAGATAGCATACTAACCATACATGAAAAAAAATAAGTTTTGGTGGACCTAAGGAGCAATCAAGAATTCCTTAAGATGGCCAAAAGAGGAAAACATCAAAGCTATAACAAACAGGAGGACTGAGGTGCCTCAAAGAACATGTCTCAACCTATACTTTTCTGTTTTATAGCAGCCAAGAAGAATGAAACAAAATGAGAACAAGAAAACATTAGCAAGTTAAGAAGACATCACCATTCACCAAGTTATGGAATCCTGCAAACAAGCTTCTCCATCATCAAGCCAAACAAGCCATTCATCCACTTCACAAAACCAATTTCTTCTCCAAGCTCATAAAACCATGTATATTTCTCTTCAAGCTCATAAAATGCCAACAAAATACATGGGGGCCTTATGCTCTATTTATGGAGAAAAGGAGGAATAAAACCCTAAATGTGGTAGGAAAATGTCAAATAAAATCATAAATGTCATTTATGGCCAGGAGACCATGCAAGGCCCAAGGCACATAATATCCTAAGAAATAAATTCAAAAATAAATATTTGCATATAATTCTAGATTAATTTGCCTCAAAAAACTCAAAAATATCTATTTTCAATAAATTAATGTGTTTCGTTGACTTTTGGTCCAAAACACACTAGGCAGCCTCTGTGCGTAGCGCCATTTCAACAAAAAATAGGGTCTCTTGTGGCTAAGTTGTGGACCCCTTCCCGACATCGAATTTGGCTCCGGGATGGCTCTTTGGAAACCCTGATGAGTCTGATTTCCACAAATTCTTCAGTTGTGCTGAGTGGATTCCATTTACCTATTCAAAAACTATTTTTACCAACAATTCTCTGTGTGCAGCGCTTGGTATGAAAATGAGGCAGAAAGGTCAAAAGTTTGATGTTTTTTGACGTTTTGGGGGGTCAAAAATACTCCAAATGATTTGAAAATTGGTGAGCACACTGCTGGTGATGTGAGGAATCCAAAAATGCAAAATTTGTGAGTTGAAGATGGACCAATTTTGTGCGTAGTGCCAAGGATGTTGTGCACAGAGGGGTCAAAATTTGAAAAAGACAAATTTTTGTTCAAATTGCCTCAAAATTGGTGGAGAGGTCCCTCAAGAGGTCTTGGACACCTGTTGAGAAGCCTCAACCAAAAATTCTAGGCTTTCATGCACTTTTTGCCTTTTTAGGTTTTCTAGCTCCGTGAAGGCCTCCTTCAGTTTGGCACAAGCAAGCATGTTTTTCCTTGCATAATGTTTGGTCATTTTATTTTGTAGAGCAAGGCCTCTCATTACCTCCTTGAAATGATTATGCTCATATTTGTAATAGTGAATAAAATTCTGTGCCATCTCAAACTCTCTTTCCCACTCCCTAAGCTGTGCATATTTGTCCAAGAGAAGCAATCTAGAGGTCATCTCCTTGTCCTCATTGTCACTATCTAGATCAATGAATTAAGGCTCTTGAGAAGACTTCTTGATCCTTTTGCTTCTTCTTACCTTTACCTTCTGCTCATCTTTATCCATATTTTCCTTGCCTTTTTCCTTGGTCTTGATATCTGGAGGAGAGATGATCCTTTGCCTTTTTAAGGTAGCAAACACATCTCTTTCTCCTCTATGGTATGTGCAAGTGAGAGGGGTGATGATGGTTTTGGAGATGTTTCCATCATTGCCTTGATCTTTGGTGATGTCACAAAACTTTTCATCTTTTCTATGGCTTTCATGAGTTACCTTATGCCCTATTGGGTCACTGCTTTGTTGACCTTCAGCATTAAAATCATCATTTTTTCCCTCACCGTTTTCTACAGTATCATTTTGGCCTTCAAACTGATCACTATCCTCCTCACTTGCCTCATTTTGGCTCTGTCCTTCACTAAGGTCTTCTTCTTGGTCATTTCCTGCACTGTCATTTTGAGTTTCTTGGTCATTTAGAGGCTGATTTGTGTCATGAAAGTCATGACATCTGTCATGACTGCCATGACTATTTCCTTGGCTGTCTTGTTCATTGACTATCCTATCTGTGCCAGTGCCTTGATCACTGCCTGTTTCTTCAAAATCTATTTCAGCCTCATCATCTGTCTGTTCTTGGTCTTCAATTTCTTCATCATCTCCCTCTGTTTCCTCAAGTTCATCATCTTCATTCATTTCATCACTATTTGCACTGCTAATGTGCTTACTGTCATGCTCCTACACATTTTTCTCTTGGCTGTCTTGTGCATCCTCTTGCTGACTGTCATCCTCATTATTTTCTTCATTATCCTTTGCATTTTTATCTTGTTCACTATCAACACCTTTTTATGCATTTGGAAGTGACTCATTAGTGTTATCACTGTCACTGTCTTGTTCTAATTTATCACTGTCTTCCTCCCCTTGACTGCCATTTTCATCGCTCTCCTCCATGCCATCATCATCCTCTTCTTCCTTAGTGCTGCTGTCATCATCTTCTTGCTCATTAAGCTCTGTACTTGCCTCACTATTTTCCTCATTTTCACTGTCATGTTCATCTCTCTCCTCCATGTCATCATCATCTTTTTCTTCATTGCTGCTGTCATCTCCTTGTTCTTCATTTAACTCTGTTTCTACCTCACTGTTTTCTTCCCTTTCACTGTCATCTACTTGTTCATTAGAGCTACTGTCAGCTTCTTGTTCATCATTACCACTATTATCATCTTCATTTGATGCATTAGGAAAATAAATAGGAGGTAAGTTTCCTTGTGGAGAAGGCATAGGTGGAGATGATGGAGGAGTGGAGGTAAGTGGGTGTGAAGTGGAAGGAAAATTTTGCTGAATGAAGGCTTGGGGATTTGCAAATGCATTTTGTGAGATAAAAAATTCCTTAGGGATTCCCTGCTACTCTAGTTGGTGCAAAACAATCATCTTAACCAAGGAGTGGTGAAAAAGGCTCTGCATTTGGTGGGCATAAATCCTCTTCTTGACCACTGAAGCCATTTTGTCAATGCTCTGGTAGAGATAGTATGGTAGGTTTAGCAATTTAACCTTGGTGAAGTGCATTAGTAGCCTTATATGATATGAATAAACCCTGGAGTACCTCCCCTCACAAGTGAAGTACTTGATAATCTGCCTCATCAGTGATGCATATCTCTCTAGCAAGTGGGAGAAGGGGAAAATATCCTTGCAACCTTCTTGACAACTAGGTTTGAGGTAGGGCACATAGTAGCTCAAGTCCAATTTCTTCTGTTTAAACCATATTTCACAAACATCTGGTATTGCTGTGGATTTAGCAATGGATTCAGATGAGATTTCAAAATTTACCCCTGCTAGGTTGACTTGGTGGTTTTGTAAGCTGAGAATGAACAACCTAGTCAAATCTGAGTGGCTTTGGACCTGCTTAACCCTCTCACAAAACTGATAGCATCCAACATCTTGAAAAAATACAAGGATCATGGGAGAAGAGATGATTTGAATGGTATCTAAAGGCTCAAACCTATTAACCCTTCCTCCCTTGTGTTTTGGCTTGATAGGCCTTTGGCCTTCATCACTACTAGTATTGTTTTCTTCCTCAGACATGGTGACTAGTCAAGAACAAAAAGGTTTTTAGCTGGTTGAGAGCCTTTAGGTCTAGAGAGGGAAAATTAGTGATGTGAGGGGAAATTTCATAAAATGAGGGCAAGATGAAGTATTCAAGAAGTGTTTTTAGAGTTTAGAAGTAGGTTTGTTTGCACTGAATGTCTTTAACCCTATGGAAACTTCTCAAATTTGTAAATCCTGCCCTAGAAGGTCAACAAATTGATTTTTATGCAGATTAGGTCTTTAAATACCTTTCTATATTATGAAAATGTCGCTTGGAGGGCAAAGAGGAAAGAATAACCAACCTTATCTAACTCTGTGCAGGGGCTTGGAAGTAGACAATTTGGATTTAGGCAAGTTTTTTTAGAAAACTTGACAAAGACTGCTAGTGCGTAGCGCCCTAGCCAGTGCATAGCACCACCCTCCCGGTGCGCAGCGTAGTGCAATTTTGAACTATTTCCACCCCTTCTGTGTGCAGTGCCGATGGCTAGGTGCGTAGCGCCTGAATTTTTTCAACATTTTTTGCAAAAAAACCTTAAAACTTCTTTCAACAGTTGTCTTTTTCGCCTTCTTGACAAGATGAGTTGGGAAGAGGTCAAGCAGACCTTTATATTGTTTTTTGAAAAATGATTTCATGCCAAAACCCACTTTCCTAATGTCTATTTCCTTTTTACTTTTTCACTGTCTTTTTGGCTCTTTTTGGTCCTGTAGGTGGAAGTTTGAAATAAGAAAAATGGTTTTTTCTTTGTTGGAGCATCTTGATGTTGTCCTTTGTACTCACAAACCCTTCAACCAACTTAAACTGTGCTCTTATCCATTTTTTGAAAATGAACCTTCTTTATGATGTTTAGCACTTGCAAACAACAAACTTGTGATCAGTTTGACATGTTTTCCTCTTATTTACATTCTTTCATGTTTTCTTTGTGAAACAGTGAGAAAAACCTCCTAGTGGGAAAAACCGTAGCAGCAACCATCAACAACAATTTGGTTTTTTAGATGTGCCACCATCATTTGAAACATTTTTTCTTTGACCTTATCAATCTTCCTGTAGGGAAACACTTTTGACAATCCTGCAGAAGTGTCATTCATGTTTAGCCATCTTTTGCAGAATATGCTTACAATGCTTCTTGTCTTCCTCCTTTGATCCCTTTAAGACCTCTGATTTTACCTTTTGATGAGGTTGAACTAGTGTCTCTTTTCCAAACCATAGAGGGAATCTTGAAACCCTTGGCATGTCATCTGCTGTTATGAAGGAGGCTCTTTGTCATCATTTGACTTGTTTTATCAATTTTCCCAAACTCTTAGGTTTTAGGGCTACTTAGAAAAAAGTGAATATTGTTGTCTTCTAAGTTCTCAAAAACTTCTCAAACTCATTAATTATTTCTAAATAATCTTCAAAGTGTACTTAAAGGAGTTGAGGTGACCTTTGCCCTTGTAGACCTAGTACTAATTCCTTGCTTGGTCAAAAAAATCATAAACACTAATTCTCATCAAACATATGCTTGCTTCTTTCTTCTTGCTCTGAATGGATTTCTTATGATGATTTTATCATTTCTTTACCTTTTGCCAGGCCATTTGTTCCCTTTGCAGAAATGTGAGCAAGGGGCAGTTTTCCCCCTGCAAGATTTGTGCTCTAGGCCAAAAAGCCTTCCTTGAATGACCTTTTTGATCAGTTTGGACAAGATCACTTGTAATTTTATTCTTTGGATGCAGTTTTTTCATGCAAGAAAAAACAGAGTTGTTTAGGATACCAAATCCACCCTATGACCTTGTGAAACCCTAGGTGACCCAGTGGAAGCTTTCTTGGACTTGGCTTTTGGACTGAGACCTAGGATTTGGGATCATAAAGTGTAAGATAGATTTTATGATAAACTAATGTATTGAAGATCCAAAATCCAATGTACTTGATTTATCTAAAGAGCCTACAGAGATAGTTTTAGACCATCAGTGTTTGGGAGTATTTTGGGAGACATAAAAAAGTTGTTTGATTGGTGGGCTTAAGCAGCAGTGGGGGTTTCTACGCAAAACAAAACAGAGGATTTGGGCCAAAGGTGAAAACATATAGACAGAAATAGTGACATAAGCCACTAATGGATTTTTTGGGACTGGTAAGCAAGGCTAGACATTATGAAATGATGAAATAATGAAAACTTTTCTTGATGGTAATGAAGGCAGTGAGATTTCTAGAACTCACAATATTTATGAACCTTGTTTCTAGAAATCTTGGGATAATCATTTAGTCATCAACAAAGGAAAAAATTATTGATGACTTACAGAAGGAAACATGTCAAACATCTCACCTACCATCAAGGTGAACATATCCCAAAATCCTAGAAAGGTCGAAAAAATCTCACAGGGGGTTGCATGCTCACCAAAAGAAATAAACTCTTATACCCAATTTCCACAAGAGTATAGAGATATCTTTGTGTGGGACTACTCAGAAATTCCTGGGATTAGTCCCACTATCGTAGAGAACCATATTGACACCTGACTTGACCTACCTCCAATAGACTAGAAAAAACATCAACTACACCCACCAAAGGTAGAAGGAATGAAACAAGAAATCGATAAGCTTCACAAATATGGGTTTATCTACCCCATTGCTTACACATCTTGGGTTTCTAACCCTATTCCCTTCGTAAAAAATCGAGGCACCCTATGCTTTTCCATTATTTTTCGTGAGATCCTGAATTTACATGCCTCCATCGAACTCCTCGATGACACCGAGCCTCTAGAACAACGTTTAGTAAAACTAGAACTCATCGACTAAAACCAATGATAGTCACTACAACACAATGAGTCCCACAAGAAATGGGTAAAAGCATCATTCAAACACCACATCAACCCTCACTCATTCACCGAGGGAGAAATAGTCCTCTGATACGATGTCACAAAAGAAGCCCTAGGGCCAGGAAAGTTCGAAACCTTGTTGAAAGGACCTAAAATCATAAAACATTTCCTCCTGAAGGGGGCATACATCTTGACAGAGCTAGATGGAACATGCCTCAACATCCCCATAAACATCCTTTACCTCAAGAAATTCTACCCATAAGGGCTGAGAAGGCCCTTCGCTAAAGTCAGCGTACACATACCCAACCACTTTAAATTTTTGACCAAAAGACTTGTTACAAAACGTGCTCGAATGTCACAATGGATTACCAACACGACCCTTACTTCAGATTTGCTAATGGAGCATCGCGATGGTCTCAAATTTTAGTAGTAGTTTCCTGGGTTATCTGTCACCCTGACTGATCACCACTCTTCACCAATGGTGTTTGTATCAGATTAGCAAAAACAATCAGGCAGAATATGACACCATCATTGGACTTATGTGCGATGCCCTCAATCAGGGCATATGCCATATAAACATCTACCTTGATTCCTAGTTAGTAGTGTCGCAGTTAAACCAAACATTTGAGATAAGAGATTCACATCTGTTTAGAAAAAACTTGCGTGAAAAAAGATTAAGCAGACAATTTTACTACATTACATTCACACATGTGCCGAGGAGTCAAAACCAAATAATTGATCGCATAGCTAACAATATTCTAAATTGGAATGTGTCTCAGATAAACTGTCATACATAAAAAAAAAAAACATAGAAAACATAGATATCCATCAGCATAACATAATCCATAAACTGAAACAAGGGGCACACCATGTAGAGCTGCAAAAAATATCTCTTGCATATATATACTAAAAATGTATGTGTCCAAGTACAAAAAATATTGTCTCTAACCCATAAGTCAGCCCAAAATAAACACATATTAGTCAACAAAAATAGGGGAAGCATCCTCATAATGGGTGATTTCCCTGTGTACAAAAATACTCTAAGGTCATGCTCCCCTAGGGGGACACCTGGACCCATTGCTGCTCCTGGTACTAGTACTGGAGCTGCCATCAACATGGAGATCGCCACGCGATGTAAAACCAATTGATAGCCCCTCTCCCGGGCCATTAAGGTCTCCAGCCACACATCCTCGAGGTCATCCACAAAGCCTTGAGTAGGTATCCCCTGGGTCAAGTGATCCAGTCAACCCCAGGCATCCTCTAAAGATGCCACTTGCTCGGTCAGCTCAGCAACATGAGCCTCTATTGTATCAACATGAGCTCGCTCAGTAACTATCTAGGTAGTAGTCGAGTTGCTACCCTCCCTGAAGGGCTAGCCTCGCCACCCTGTTCTTGACCCAGAGGTTGTGCAAGAGCTCCTCCCTGTCCCCCGTGAGCTCCTCGAGGTCACCGAATCGGATGATGTCCCATCAACCAAGCCATAGGATGACCGACCTCACCAACGTCTACAAGAGTAACCAAAACTATTTCAGTGCCATCATAATACACATATAAACATATATACTCAAGAAAATGAAAAAAACACAAAAACATACCTGCAGGCCCCCAAGCATGTCCACTGGGTAGACCCATGTCTGGATCTCCTCAGAAGTCCATCCCTGTGTAAGGGAAAGGCAGGAACATCTGAGGGTTGGCCTTAAACCAAGCCTCTCTCGTGGTGTTCCAATAATGCCCCACCCTACCCCCACTTCCTCGGGGCATCATAGGGGCCCACCTCCTCATGCGAGGCTCCTGTGGCCCCCCAGCAGGCACTGCCACCATAGGTTTCAGCAGCACCACCCGCTCATACATGTTGCTGCATAAGATGATGGCATATGTAAACAACTTCGATCCATCCCAGATCTTGGAAATATGTGCCAACATCCCGTCGTAACGGAAACAACCAAAGTAAAAAAAATTCCCGGCCCTCCACTAATGCAAGACACTGATCTGCAGAACCGATGCCCAATGAGGAGAAGATGAACCCGCTAGTCGCACAATGGCCACTAGAGCACAACGCTCAGCTTAGTATGTTGTTGTAGCAGTAGCAATACACCCCTCCATAAGGGGCGCACAGTGATGTGCTAAAAATTCCTCGAGATCCACCCTCCCAGAAGGAAGTGGATATTGAAGCACCTCACCCTGAGGTAGCAACCCAGTCAAAAAAAAATATCCGTCACGGGACGAATAATAAGGCCGCACCCATGCAGCACCATCACCTTGCGCCGCTTGTTCCAGCACTGGACCTGGTAGCGCAAAAGACAATCTTGTGATCATAGTAGGCCATTCTCCATAAATTTTAGAAGACCCCAGTGTGCCAATTATTGTCTTGTGTGACTGTCAATAGCTAAGGCAGCATAGATATCGGGCCAATCCCTCTCCCTCCACAACATCTTGACATCAAAACAGGAACTCATCAGCCACAAAATCAGACAAAATTTTCAAAAAAAAAAATTAAAAATATCTTTGGCTCTCCGCACTCCTGTTCCTTAAATAGGCATGAGGAGGGAGCGTCTATCCTTCTCACAGATGCACCAAAGGCATGCCTAAAGCTAGGACAGGTGTGATAAATTCTCGCAAAATCCAGTTGTGTCTGTATCTTGATCGTCTGCGCGGTCAAGGTAAAACTTGACCTAGAATCCATACAAACCCATCTTGTACAGATCCCAACACCAGTACACTGAAAAAATTAAAATACAGGACATCATGGAGCTTACCTAGCTAAAAATCAGTAATCCTAGGTGCTCAGGCTGGTGACAACAGCAAGAACTGCTCCATAAAATCCTCCGACCTCTCAACACTCAACAGACACAAATGAACTGAATTAAGCCATATTCGCCTATATGTAACCCTTTTCAGAAACTTTGGAGGACCATAACAAGAGCTCAGAAGGCCCAATCACTAGAATGAAAGCAACACTATGATCAGTGCTCCATAATGACCAAGGGCGGGGCCACACATTCACACCCTCGAAAAAATAAATTTTTTGTGCTGGCAAGTATGCCCTCTCTCATCTTCTTTTTTAAACACATGTCTTTCAAATAATATTTGAATAAAGAAGATTCTTTCACTTGGGGTATTTGTTTTTGCAGGTAGTTTCGAAACCATCCACAACTCTATCGATGAAAAGTTTCAGAGCAGGTATCATTCTACCCCCAACATGATAGTCCCAGAAAAACTATGTATATCTTGACATCATTCTCCATCAGAAATTAACCATAGGTTCAAACACCCGACCATGTTTATCATCACCTCACCTTGCACATGATAAGCATCATTTTTGGTCTGTAGAGCCTCCCATCCATGGTGTTCGTCACCCAAAGTAGACCATATATGACAACAATAGTCATGCCATGGCCATACCACTGTATTCCAGGAAGCACCTCATGCCCATGCACTCGTCATGCATTAGGTCAAGTTTTACCATATCAAAATAAAACCCCTTTCCCAGAAGACTATGTTGTGCAAGAAGATTGTGTTAGGTTCCCGTGATTTGTTAGATTTGTGAGATCAAATGCACAGGGTAATATCAGACCAATCTTTGGAGTCCTATGACCTAGCCTTCCTGGGCTCAGAGAGGGCTCTCTCTATTTGTGCAAAGGATGTGAACTTGTTTTCTTCTAGGGTTTTTATTTTAGGCTAGCTATTAAGTGTAGGGGTTGTTTGTTTGTTTTGGTTGGGTAAGATGATCAAGTAGAATAGATAGAGTGAGGGAATATTCAAATCATGGGGCTATGGAGTCAATAAAATTCATATAAAGTTTCAATAGTAAATCAGGGTGGATTACAGAGAAAATCTAGCATTGATCAAATGGATTCTCAAGGTTTTTGTGAAATGAAAAGAACATCAAGTTTGTGAACAAAGTAGGACAAAGGGCAATTAAGAATCCTTTATCATGTACTTAAGAAAAAAGGAAAGACCCCAACACTATTTAGCATGAAGAAGAAATCAATAGGCAGGGCACACCAATAACTCTTTGATTCAACTTAAGCAAATAAGCATTTCAGACATACAATCCAATGAAATATAGAAGGCAAGAAACTCATTTAACTTCTAGTGATTTCACCTTCAAGGTTAGAAAACATTCAAGATACACATACAACTTTAATCAAAGAAGAGGTAATGCCTAAGAATCATTGATCATAGCTATGAAGATCTCCAAAACAATTATTTAAGCATGGAAAAAGGGTATGATTGAAACATAGCCTCTTTGGAAAACCTAATCAATGGTAGTTTGGAGAGAGACCTCAAGAACACTATTTAGAGACATCACACAAGAAGGGCTAACCATAAATCATCTTTGATACCTACTGTATTAAACCACTCATGAAATAAACAAGCTTGGGGGGTCTAGAGAGCAATTAAGAATTCTCTAAAAAGGCCCAGCAAAAGAAAACATAGAGGCAGTGAAGAACAAACAGAGCTAAGGTGCGTTTCAAAACATTTCTTAATCTAAAACCTTTGTCCTACGGCAATATAGAAGGATGAAACACAATGATACATAAGAGAACAATAACTTAATGGAATCACATCACCATTAACCAAGCTCAGGGATCCTGCAAGCAGCCTCCTCCGTCATCAATCAAGACAAGCCATTCACAAACTCCACAACACCAATTTCTTCTCCAATCTAAAAAAAAAACTACGTATTGCTCCAAAGAGTCATCAAATGCCAACATTTACAATGAATCCCTCATTCTCTATTTATTAATCAATGGAGGACAAAAACCCTAGATAGGGTTGGAAATGTTAAAATCACTCACAAATGCCATTAATGCCCAAGAGACCATGCAAGGCCCAAGGCACAAAATATCCCATGAAATAAATGCCAAAATAACTCCAAGCACCTAATTTTAGAGTGATTTTCCTCAAAAAACACTAAAATATAATTTTTCAATTAATGAGTGTGTTTTTTTTACTTTTGGCCAAAAACAAACAGTGAGGTCTATCAGTGCAGTGCCTTCACAGGTAGAAAATAGGTCCACTTGCATCCAAGTTTGGGTGACTTTCCTGATGTCAGATTTTTCTCCGTAATGGTCCATTAGAAAGCCTGCTGAGTATAATTTCCAAATATAAGTTTGGTTTCTGATTGAGCTCTTGTAACCTATCCAAAAGGCCAAATTTTCCAAACTGCTCTGAGTGCAATGCCAAGCCTGAAAATGAGGCAGAAAGGTAGAAAATGTAGTGTTTTTTGACATTTTGAGGGGTAAAAAATGATCTAAATGCTCTAACATTTGGTGAGAATAGTGTACTAGACATGATAAATCCAAAAATGTAAATTTATCCCTCTGAGGATGTCTAAGGAAAAAGCGCAGCGCCAGGTGTGTTGTACTTATAGGCCTCCAAATTCACAAAAAACCAACACTTAGAAAAATTCTCTCAAAATTGGTGGATGTCTCCCTCATGGGGTTTGAGAGACCTGTAGAGAAGCTTGTGCCAAAATTCCAAGGTTAACTTGGCATTTTGCATCTTTTAGTGCCTGGATCTTGGTTTGGGCCTTTCTGAGTTTAGCCCTTGCAACTTGGTTTCTCCGGGCATAATGCTTGGTCATCCTCCTTTGGAGATCAAGATCTTGATTTTCCTTCTTCAAATTAGCCTCCAAGTGTATGTTGGCTCTTTCCAACCAAGGCACTCGATCATGTGCTATCTCCATGGTCAACAACTCATCTAGAGGGAGGTCTTATGCTAGGGTTGATTCTTGTTCTCTTTGCTTTGCCAATGCCTTCTTCAACCCCATGGTTCCAGGTCTCCTCCTAGATTATCCTTCCTCATCCTCACTCTCTTCATAAGTTCCCATGAACTCTTCTATTTTTACCTATGCCCTTTGGGCTTCTTTCCAGGCCTTGATGGCTCTAGCCTCATAGATAGAAATTTGTGCTCCTAACTGCATGTTCTCCATGTCAAGGGCATCATTTACACTTTTGGCCCCATCCAAATGTGCTTGGAGGTCTTCAATTTGGGAATTTTTGTTTTGGATGAGAAATTTTGAGATCCTTGCTTAATTATCCTCATCACTATCTACCTAAATGATTCCAAACTCCCTTTCCAACTCATGATCTTCTTCTTCTTCTTTTACCTTTTTTTTGACTTTGTCTATTGGCTGAGCTGAGGTGGATGGCATGGTCCCTTGCCTTTTGGAGGCAGCAAACACAAGCCTTCATCCTATTTGATAAGTCAATGAAAGAGGTGAGATTATGGTCCTTTTGGTGTCTCCCTCATGGTTGTGATATTCGTTATTGTCATCAAACTCTTCATTTTGTCCTTCATTGCATCTCCTTGCCTTTTCACTACTGTGATCATCATTTTCATTATCACCATATGCACTTTCTTCACTTTTATTTTGTTCATCATTTAGACTGCTTTATTCTTCACCTTCTGTACTGTCATCATCCTCATTATCACTATGGAGCTGACTATTGTCATAACTGTCATGACAATTTTCCTCCTTGCTGTCTTGTTCATTTCTTTCTTCTTCATGATTTTCTGCCTCTTTGTCATTGTTTTGCTCACTATTTAGCTTAGATCCCTTTTCATCATTATCTGCCTCTGAATCTTCATTTTTTGTTTCTTCTTCATTTGTCTCTTCATCATCATCTGCCTCTACCTCTTCATCATTCTCTTCATCATCATCTTCATCATCATCATTGTCCTCTTCTTTTCTCAACTCATCATCACCCTCATCTTCACTTTATACTGATTCATTGTCACCTTCACCCTCATTGTCATTGTCTTGCTCACTCCCAGTTCCTTCTTGTTATGATGCATCACGAGAAGGTGAAGAAGGGAGGTTTTATTGAGGAGAGGCTGCTTGTGTGGATGATGAGGCATGATCTGTAGGAGGATATGGAAGAGTGGAGGGAGGAGGATGAGATGATGAGGGAAAACTAGGCTGGTGATGAGGCTATGTGATTGTGAATATCTCATGAGCTATGAACACATCGCAGGGTATGCCTTTTTTCTCTAGCTAATCTAATACCACCATCTTGATCAAGGAGTGGTGGAACAAACTATGCATTTTCTAGATATAGGTCTACCTCCAGACAACATAAGACATATTGTCAATATTTCTACACAAGTAGTAAGGCAAATGAAGCAATTCAACCCCGGTAAAATGCATGAGGAGTCTAACATGGTAGGAATAAATTCTGGAGTATCTCCCCTCATAGGTAAAGTACTTCATGATAACCCTCATCAAGGGTGAAAACCTATGTTTTAGGTGTGAGAAAGGGAAAATAGCCTTGCAACCTTCTCTTTACCTAGTCTTGACAAATGGCTCATAATAGCTCATGTTTAATCTTGCTTTTTTGAACCACTTTTCACCAATAGAAGGTATACTTGTAGCAATAGAGATGGAATTTGCTGATAGTTCAAAGTCTCTACCAGCAAGATTTAATTGTTTGTTATGTAGGTTGAGGACAAACAACCTTGTAAGCTCTGGGTGATTTTGTATTTGTTTGACTTTCTCACAAAATTGGGAACATCCCACATTCTGAAAACATGTGAGAATCATTGGAGATGAATAAATATCCACTGTGCTCTGGGGTTCAAACTTATTTACCTTCCCTCCATTGTGCTTTGGCCCCATAGGAATTTGGCCTCCTTCACTGTTGACACTGTCTTCTACTCCTGACATGGTGATTAGGGTTGTTTTGGACAAACTTGGGTCTGCTTGTGAAACTTAGGCAAGAGGAGTGAAATGACAATGATGAGGATAACTCTTGTAAATGAGTGAGATGGAGGTGAGAGTTTATGAATGAATTTCTTTGAGCTTGATGAGGGCTTTAATCTTGAAATGATTTATGATTACCCTAGTTCATACCTCCCTTAAAATGACATTTACTTTCTTGGAGGTAAAAAACAGAGGTTTATTTGCCATGAAGACCTAGGGTTTCCAATTACTAGGGCTTAATCATTCTTTTAAACAATAAATCACAAAAGCACGTGGAGAAGGAGGGGAAAAGGCCACCTACCAGTTTTTAACTTGTTTGCAGGTCTTTGGAGGCATTTTGGAGGTGTCCTTGGTGATCCTTTTACAATTTGTAGGTGGGAGAGGCTTCTCAGTTTTAAGCGTAGCGCCTTGCAGAAACCGGACCTGTCGGGTCCTTTGGGCATAGCACTGCATGCCTTGTGCAGCCCTGCCAGCCCCTAGGCACAATGTCGGGCAAGAAAATTCCTACGGGTCTCTTTGGGCATAGCACTGTCAGAGCCTTGGGTGAGTCAGGCCTCTTTTTGGCCGCAGAACTGGCACTCCAGGGTGAGTCAGGCCTGTCGGTTCGGCCTCTGAGCGCAGCGCTGGGCTTCTGGTGTGTCGGGTTTTCCTCGATGCTACCTCAGGCTATGTGCACAGGGCGTGCAGCTTTACGCATAGCGCAGTGCAAAAATTTCACTATGGAGACCCTTGTTCGTGCAACACTGGGTCCTGTGAGTGCAGAGCCAGCGCCTGAGCGCAGCGCCGGTGACCTTGCCCAGAATTTTCCCCGAAAATTAGAAATTTCTCCTTTGAAGGCTCTTTTCTCTTTTCAAATGAAAAATAAGATATGAAGAGAGTAGAGAGTTCCTTTATACTTTTTTAGGGAAAACTAATTTAAACTTGAAAACCCACATTTGCTTATGTTTTTAGTTTTTTGGTCATTTTATCACCTTGATTGATATCTTTTTGACCTTTTATCGCAAATGACTTGAAATCATTTCAAAGTAGCTCTTCTTCCTTTGGTGTTAGCTTGTTGGAGAAATGAAAAAAAGGTCCTTTTTAACGTTGTGGGTCTTGGCACTAGTAAAACTCTTTTGCTTACACTGAGAAACTGAAAACATGTTTTTATCCATTTTTGATATTTCTGAGTGTGAGTGACATGAAAACATGTTTTCTTTCCTCGTTACTAATTTGGGCAGTGGGGCATAATAAACCTATCTCTAAAAAGTTCTTTTTCTTCATAATCATGTATGCCATTTCGCTTTAGCCACTTCTGATTTGCAGGCGCCACGACATACTGATTTTGTCCCTTCTGACTTTCTTGGATTTTGACAACTTTAGTCACATAATAGTAACCTCATTATTAGCTTGATTTCTCATCTTGAAACTCAACCCTATGCTTTGATTTCTCAAATAATTTGAGGGAAAATGATTGAAAATGGAGGCTTTGACCTTCCTTACATTGATAATCTTTCATCCTTTCCCTTTGAGGCTGTGGAACACTTACCTTGACAAACCTTAGAATATCACACAGAGCATGCCCCTTGAAATCTTCTTCTGCTGGTATGATGGAGGCCTATCCTTTTCACTTCATCTCCCTTGACTATATCTCTGAAACCTTAGGCTTGTGGGCTGCTTGAGAAGATTTTTAGTGTTGTCTTCTAAGTTCTATATAGCCCTTTCAAGTTCATTCATTTCTGTCCAGGTCACCTCACCTTTTTCCCTTTTTCATTTATAACTTCTAAAAATTTTCAATTCATGCTTGTTTATGTTGATGTGCCTCTATCCTTGTGGTTTTCTACAGTGGCTCCTTTCCTAGCACATTGCTGGTCTAATCAGTCCTAGAAACCTTGATTTTCCTTGAACATAGGCTACTTCCTCCTTCTTTGTTGTGGATGTCCTTTAGTGAGGAGTTGGCCTCTTACCTTACCTAGTTTTCTGCTAATAGCCACTTTGACACTCCTGCAGAAATGTCAAAATGGATAGTTGTCCCTTTGCAGAATTTTTTCCTTGGCAAAGTAGTCCTCCTTGAAGTTCTTCTTAATCTAAATCATACAAAAGGTGTTGATCTCTTTAACATTTTGATTTAGCTTTGAGCACATGAAAAACAGTGATTTAAAACATCAAAGGCAATCCTACAACCCATGAAACCTAGTGACCTAGTGGGAGGCTCTTTAGACTTGTCCTTTGACTGAAAGCTTGACTTAGGGTCCTCAAGTATGAAAAACAGGGTTTTTGATAATTTGATATATTGAAGATCCAAAATCCAATGTACTTGATTTATCTTAAGAGTCTACAGAGATATTTTTGAGACCATCAATGCTTGAGGCATATGGAAAACACAAGAAGGAGTAAGAGGGTTGGTGATCCTAGATGGAAAGTAGAGGGGAAAGGCAAAGGAAAAATAGAGTACTAAAGTCATAGGTGGCAAAACATGATGAATATGAGTGGCATGAGCCCATGATGGGTCTTCTGTGAGTGATAGGCTGACTATGACATGATAGAGTAGTGAGATAGTGAAAATTTATCCTAAGGATAATGAAGGCAGTGAGATTTCTAAAACTCACAATATTCATGAATTTTGTTTTTAGAAATCTCGGGTAAGAATTTAGTCATCTACAAAAAAAAAAATTATTGATGACTAACAGTGGCTCCACTTGGGGAGGGCAGCTCATTTTCAGGAGGTGTCCAAAACTTCATATATCCAATCTCTGAGTTCATGAAGACTAGTGCCTCATCCATTGGGCGGATTTTCATTCTTTCATTTGCTGATGTTTCTTTTGAAGTTATGATCTCAAGAATCTGAAAAACACGATTACTTCAACCATCATCTCTACCTACCTAGCCTACTTTTCCTAGAATTTTTTCTTCCTTGGGTGCACTTAAGATGGAAAACCCTTGAAATTATTTTCTTTTGAAAGAAAAAACAAACTATCTACTTCTAGCCTTATCACTTCCAAGAGTTCAAAGTATGCTAGTGAACTCTTTTTATTCTCTACCTAGGCTAACTGACTCTCAAGATTAAGTTGTATGACAGACTTCATTCTCTAAGATATTGACATGAACTTGAAAAACTGGTTTGAACCAGGATTAAGCAATTTGATTCTCCATGGGTTGTGGCATTGGGACAAGTTGCACACAAACATTATTTTTCTACAAACAAAACTAGAAATCATGAGGGTTGTGATTGATGATTTGTTAAGCCTCCTCATCTTTCTCTTTGGTTTAGATTTGAGCATGGAGAACCAATATCTTTTCTTCCTAATCTACTCTTACTGACAAGTCAAGTTTAGATGCTTTGACAAATTCTCTTTCACTAACCTATCAACAAAAAATTGAAAATATGTTCAGCCATGATTAGGCTAGATGACTGAACAAGAATCCTTTCTTATCAAGTAGTGGCATTTAGGCTTGCACACTTTCAGTATTACTATTTTTTGGGTATGGGGCTATACCTCTTTTCCAATCTTCCCTCTTTTTCCTTTTTTCTATGTTTTTGTGTTTTTTCTTTTATGATCTCTCATTATGCAATGTTATGTACAATGAATGAAAGTTTCAAACTAGGGATTTTGACAGAAATGGTACTTGAGAATCCTGTCATCAACAGGATCCCCAATCAACCCTTTTCCATTCAGCTCTTGTAAACATAAAACCTTGTTACCTCCATTTTAGTGCATGGTGTAAGGATTTTTCAAAAAAAATTCAAACAAGCCATGCTCCCCTTTGCATTTTCTCTTTGAGTCTTGCTTCCAAACCTTGCTTTTGTCAAAGATCTTTCTTAGGTGAAAAAGGTATTATTCATTAGTTTTCAAACACACCATGATGTCATCAATGTATATCATAGTGAAGTAATTCAAATCAGGAGCCATGGCTCTTTGGAAAGTAGCTTCCACTCTCCTCAAAATAGAAGGCATTTGATCAAACATGTAGGTACCCCAAGGTGCTTTGAAAGTGGTTTTATGCTGATTAATTGGAAGTGTTGTCACCTAATAGTAACCTGAAACACTACCATGCAATGACATCTTGTTAGAAACTCCTACCCTTTGTAAAGTATGATTTATCTTTGGAAAATGGTATTTGTTCTTTAGGGAGGGTATGTCTAGGTACCTAAAGTCTACACATAGCCTATACCCCTTTGTTTTATTTGTTAGTGACACAATTTTCTCAAAAGGTTCATGATATTTCTTGAAAGAAAACCTTCTTTGAATAACGTTTGTGTCACAAGGCTTTAAGATTTCATCACCATATACATAAGCATCTTGAAAATCTTTGTACAATCTTGTGTATTTTTGTTTTATGTAAGGTGATAGAGTTTGGGATAACTTAATCATTTTGGGTTTTTCTAGGCTACCTACATTGTGTTCCTCTATTTCAGTCTCAGTATGTTCTACTTTAGGCTCCTTAACACCATTCTTGGGATCCAACAACTCTTCCAAAGTGGTAGAAATTTTTAGTGATGAATTATCTTTGTATGGTAAGACTTTAAAATTATTTTGATCCAATTCCTTAGAAGGTCTTGATATATGAAAGTTTCCCAACATTTTAATGTTGAAAGAAAGGAATGGCTCAGTTTCTAATGTTTGTCCTTGATTTGAGCAACATTTTTCAAATTCTAAACTTAGTTTTATTTTTGCAATTTTATCTTTAGTTTGTAGAAAATTAAGTTTAGCTTTTCCATCATGTTATTGTTTTGGGCTCCTAGAGCTCTGGCTATTGATTCCTTTATGTATTATCTGGTTTGAATATTGTGGTATGTATAGATTTGTATTATATTCACTTACCTTCTCATCAATGTCCTCTTCATTACATAAAATTAATAAATCTAGATCTGAATGGATGGAATAAAGAGGTGTGTTGTTTGGCCTTTCTTGACTACTAACCATATATTTCATGTGTGATTCTCGGTATAATCTCCTTTTTTGGTTAAAAACAAGGATGGTAGCATAGGACATGTCAAGTTGAAGGTTTCCTTGAAGTTTGGCTCCCCAAAATCTGGATAAACGCATGCCATACTTAGGGGGAATGTCAGCTACTACTATGTCCATGACCAGACCCTTAGCAGGGATTTGTGCCAGATTGACACATAAATCCTTGATTAGACCCAAATAGTTGACTCTGCTTGAATCAAAGGAATACAAGTCTTTGTAAGGTTTGGTTATTTCCAGGCCTAATCTCTCCATCACCACCTTTGGCATGAGGTTATGAGAGGCACTAGAGTCCAGCATGGCATTGTGTAAGATTGTGTCATGTATGTTTAAGCTGACATAGAAAGGAGGGATAGCCATTTCTTAGTAATTTCCTTCTACTTTAGTTCCAAACAACAGCTCTGGTTTGTCATCATTCAAGTGCAGAGTGTCTATATCATTTCCTATGTTCAAAACTTTCAAAAATTGGGACCTATACATGTCTTGGGTAATCAGTTCTGTGAGAGGTAAGGTTATCTTGATTTTAGCAATATTTGTTTCAAAATTGAAAGGTACTTGTGTTTTAGGCACATTTACATCAGTTTTATCAACCATAATATTTTATACAAGTTTAGTTTGCTGAATCTGATTTGTGACTTTGGACAATAGGGTTTTCTCAGGGCCACTAGCAGATGCACTAAGGCAGCTTGTGTCACCACTTGGTTGGCTATGTTTGTCTTTGTTTGGATAAGTTTTCTTAGCCATGGTGTTGGAATTATATGTTTTCCTCTTAGGAATATTTTCAGGTGTCTTCCTAACAGCAGTGTCTGTTTGGTTTCTCTTGAAGATTTCTTTGTTTTTTTTTCTCCTAAGGTCATATTGCCTATGGACTTCCATTATGGAATTTTCAAATCCCAATTGGTAATATTAAGATTCCTCATAGTTTGTTTTAGTTTGATATGAGGAAAAGAAACTTTGTTCTTATTCATTGAGAAAGACATCACCCTCATTGTCAAAACTTATTAGGTTTACATGGTTTTCTTCAGGTTCTTCAGACTCTCTTCCCTCTTCGTCTACATAATTGTCTTGGAAAGGGAGCCTAATTTGTTGGTAATTGTCTCTTAGTATGTTTTGGGGAGGGTATCTTCTGAAGTTCGGATTCCTATTTCTGTTTTGAGGATTTTCCTGGTTTTCCATAGGAGGTGTTCTTTCACTCAAGTTTATTCTTTCCATTACCCTCACTAAATTGTCAATCTTGGAATCAGATGAGGAGGTTGAGGCCATAGTTTCATATTTGTAGGTGAATCTCTTTTCTGATCTCATCCTAGCCCTCTTTTCAATCAGGTTGGCCTCTACACTTATAGCTCCCTTTTGCATGTCTTCTAAAGTTAGGGGCTCTCTCTCTCTCTTAGTTGATAGGCCATATCGGATATAAACCTTCTATAAATTTTTCTAAAGCTAAGATTTGTGAGGGTTTCATGTCTAGTGGGAGGGCATTGTAAACACTATTGAACAGGGTAAAATAGTCTTGGACACTTTCCCCTACATTTATCTGAAAGTTGTTATATTCTAAGAGGATTTGGAGAGGTTTTTTCTTGATTTCCCACTTGTTTATAAATGTTTGGTAGAGAGAAGGGAGATCATGTATGCTGTTAGGAGTCAAGCCTTTGAACCATTTTCTGGCTTCTCCTCCTAAGCTGTGTGCAAATATCCTCATTTTAATGGTCTCCTCTTCTATTTCCATCTAATCAAAGTAATCATTTATCCTATCTATGTGCTGTTGGACAGTGATGGATTCAACTTCGTTAAAGTGAGTGATTTTGGACTGGTAATCATGTGGCAAAGGTAAAAAAGGTTGTGGAAGTGCTAGGGGGGCATACCATGCTGCCATGATGAGAGTGAATGAGATCCAAGGATGATTTACAAAGGGAGGGTTTGAGAGAGGGGGTGGAGGATGAATTGGAGTGGTTTGAACAATGGATGTGTGGATGGGGATGGTAGAGGTACTTGGACCAGAAAACTGGTTTTCAGCAGACTTGGTATGAAAAGAGCTAAAGTGATGGAGAGGCTAAAAGTTAGGAGGAGTAAAAGGAGAGGCTTCTCTACTTGAACTCTATTGCAAATCTAAGGGCTCAAGGTCAGTTTGGTCAATCCCAGTTTGTGAATTGGTTCTGAAAAGGTTTCTTGTATGGTGCAGGTTAAACTGGGGGTCTTGCAAGGCTGGAATATGTTCAGGGATAGAGCTTGCTCTATGGATGGTCCTAAGAGTAGTTAAGTTTCCAGTTTTAGAAGTTTGCCACAAAATATTTTTTGGGTCATCAACTACGGTGGGAGGGTTTGGGTCCAGTGAGATATGGTACTAATCCTTTGTAAAGCCAGATTTCAAACCCAAGGTATAGAGAGGCTGAGATTTTATGATTGTTTTCGAGAAGCTGGCCTCTCTTAATGTTTCCTAAACTCACACAGAGTGTGACTAGGCTTCTAAACTTCTCAGGGCTGATTTGACACAATCCTAAGGAAATCTAAGAACACTAGTAAAGCTAGAAGGCCTACTAGAGGCTTGTGGAGTCACCAGGTGGATATTTTTTGCTATTTTAAGGGTGTATGTTTATGGTCCACCACCAATAATAGACAAAAAACTAGTCTAGGGATGTTTTGGAGTTTTATGAGTTCCTTTATGTAGCCCTAATATTTTTATGAGTGCCTTCCAGTTGAGTCATTATTTTTCTAGGATGGTGAAACAGTCAGATTCTACCCTTGGCTAACAATTTGAGTTCTCTATGATTTGATAAGGGTTTCTGCAGTTATAAGGAGTGCTTATATTGCCACTAATTTCAGAAAGCATCTCCCCTTGATTTTCCAATTATGTTAGGCTATGAGTTGGTGATAAACCAATATATGATATGTGCAAGGGTTTCTGAAGTCCTAAGGAATACTTATATGGTTATTGACTTAGAAGGTCCCATCGTGATTGCCATTATGTCAGGTTCCCGTGATTTTTTAGATTGGTGAAATCAAATGCACATGGTAACATCATACTAGTCTTTGGAGTCTTAGGACCTAGCCTTCCTGGGCTCAGAGAGGGCTCTCTCTATTTGTGCAAAGGATGTGAACTTGTTTGCTTCTAGGGTTTTGATTTTAGGGTAGTTGTTAGGTGTAGGTTTTGTTTGTTTGTTTTGGTTGGGTAAGATGATCAAGTGGAATAGATAGAGTGAGGGAATATTCAAATCATTAGGCTATGGAGTCAATAAAAGTCATAGAAAGTTTCAATAGTAAATCATGGTGGATTACAGGGAAAATCTAGCACTGGTGAGATGGATTCTTAGGGCTTTTGTGAAATGAAATGAACATCAAGTTTGTGAACAAAGTAGGACAAAGGGAAATTAAGAATCCTTTATCATGTACTTAAGAAACAAGGAAATAACTCAACACTATTTAGCATGAAGAAGAAATCAATAGACAGGGCACACCAATAACTCTTTGATTCAACTTAAGAAAATAAGAATTTTAGACATACAATCTAATGAAATATAGAAGGTGAGAAACTCATTTAACTTCTAGTGATTTCACCTTCAAGGTTAGAAAACATTCAAGATACATATATAACTTTAATTAAAGAAGAGGGAACGCCTAAAAATAATTGACCATAGCTATTAATATTTCCAAAACAATTATTGAAGCATGGAAAAAGGGTATGATCGAAACATAGCCTCTTTGGCAAACATAATCAATGGTACTTTGGAGAGAGACCTCAATGTAATATTCCTTTTTCGGGGACTTCTGCAAAATGGCCCTCAAGGATGTTGCAGTGTAAAAATAAGATGAAAGAGGTCTTGGATCCATTTGTTAATACATTAAACACTTCTCTTCCAGAAGCTGAGCCCAAATAAATGAGCCTAGAGTGGTTATTCAGATCTCCCCAAACTAGGTCCCTTAAGAAACTGCTCAAATAGAGAGCCTACAACAATATATGAACACAATCATGAAACTCTGCAAATATGAATGCAACATAAGATGAAATATATTACAGCCATCATGTAAATTAATATATCAGAAACAATGTATAGAAATATCATGAGGAATAAACCCCTCATGCAATGGGAATCAACCTCCAAAGATTAACACATGAAATACAAGAGATGCAACAACTACATAAAATGCCAGAATGTAGTGATAGCACTGTCTATGGGAGTGTAACTATAGCTATATATGTACATACATAAAATATGACTGAAATATACAAGAAATTCCCAAGAATAGAAGGAAGGGCTCCGATACAAGATTTCTAGCCAATCTAGGAGAGATTGCTGGAAATGCCAAAAAATGTACAATGTGAAAAATAAGTTGTCACTTCAACTGAACCAAAATGAGAATGAGGCTATGGCAGATATGAAATACTCATTCCCTCCTCTGATAATTTTCTCAAGAAAAGGGCTGATCCCTTTCACTCAAAAACACTCCTCTTGACAAGCACAAATGGCTCTCCCAACAACTGCTTGCATAAATAATGCAGTTTATACCGTAGACTGCGCTGTGAAATATGGTGAGTGTTTGGCCTGGTGCCAAATATTTGAAATGATGCCCGGGGGTCTCCTTTGCTTCTCCTCCAAATAATATACAAGATCTCCACTTAAGAACAAGCCAAATAATTACTCTATGAGTTCCTCTATTGCTGCACCCAAAAACACAACGTTTTCTGCCCAACAAAATAATGTTGTAGCTGAAGGGATAAGCTTGACCAAATTTTGGAATGAGGAAATGTAGCTCAAACCCTCTCCATCCTTGATGATAAGGTAGGGATTCCTGACCAAGAACACCCTTCGGTGAAGAACACTACAACCCTACTAAACAACCCAGGGATGCAAGTCTTTGCAGACCCAATGAAAATGATAAGCTAATGCATAATGAAAATGGGCTGCCATCTCCTCCTTATAAAGAAAACGAAATCTTCTCTCCATGGGTCCCATTCACACTTGCCTCTATCTCATGCAAGTGAAGCCTCCACTAAAACTACTTTGTCCAAGTAGGTTCAATGCATCTAGACAGTTTTAGTTGACTTAGTCAAAATGACTAGATCAAGCATGATCCAATCCTATTCACACCATGTGGTGCTCAATTTAGCTACTTTATTATTCCTCCTTTCACACAAGGAGTGTTATTTTTTCATCTAAATGGGTTAAGGTGTCTCCTTACCCATTTTATTCAACAAAATGAAAATATGCATACTATAATGTTCCTTTTAGCTTGAGGCTAAAAATTGGGAACATTACAGTCCTCCCCTCCCACATGTTGCTTTTCCTCAAGCAACTGCATAGAGAGAAAAAAATTTCTCCCCCTCCTCTTTAGTGGCCTCTTAATCAACAATATCCACCACTGCTCAAGATATCCTGCAATAACGCTGTCCTCCAATGCTTCCTCCCAAGTATGCCGACTGCAATGGTGCAAATCATGGAAATATAGAAGGTGTAGGTGGAAACTTCCTTGCTATGTTATGGCCTCCTCAAGGTAGGAATGATGACATGCATGGGAAAAATTTATCCCCAATGATGATCCTCTCATCCATGCTATCATCCAAATAGAAATATCAACCCCTGGTATATGCAATGTGTTGGGGCTAAATGGAGAGTTGGACTTTTGATTCCCAAGGTGTTTCTCTCTCCATTTGTGGTACACATGGGGCTTCCTTTTTCATTGGGCTGAAATGGTATGGCCTCCAAGAATGGCCCAAGTTTCCCCATCAAGAAAATCAGCCATGAAGTGCCTCCTTAGGTTCTCCAAGTGGTTTTTCCCACAAGAAGAGAAAAGTAGCAATGTGGCAATCATGGTTTTCCCATGGTGTCTCCTGCAATATAAAGCATGTACAATGGGGAGAATCATGCTCCTAATGGGCTGTCCCAAAATATAAAACACTCTCACAATAGTGCTCCTTGTGATTGTATAAACATCAGCAATACAAGGAGGCAACATGCAATAGAAACAAGTTGTCAAAAGACAACTAGAGAGTGGGTCACTGCTCCATTCATGGGACCAACGCAGTGCACCTCTTACCTGCATCAAAACTAAAAACAATAAGTGATTTTACAGCCACTTTTTTTCTGCCCCAAACATCTCATAAGGTGAAAACATGAGAGTACAATTTGGTGCCAATGATGCACACCGAGAAATATGTGGCTTCCCCCACAAACCATCATAAAAATAGCCACTCCCATTGCTGAAATCGGCCACAAGTACATCATAATAAGGAGCATAAGGAGATGTGATCATCCTTAGCTCATCAAGCTGCTCATATAAAGTAAAGAAAGGTAAACTAAAATGTAAACATATACCTCCTTTACCATGTACTCCGGTCCTTGAGCTGAAATGGCTCATCTGAATCCTCTCCCTCACCTCCAATGAGTAGGGAAATGGTTGTGCCAACCTCTCAAAAATCATCTGGGCTATGCATCTATCCATATGTTGATATAGATCATGTTTAATGCCCTCCCAAATGAACTCCTCTATCACAACAAAGTATGCATCAAAGTGCATAGCTAGAAAGTCCTCAGGTGTTGCATGTAATAGTTTCTCCTTGAGACTAGATGCCCTAGTCAAGAAGATTATGCCATAATAATAGATGACCATATCATCCACCATGTATTTTTCATCACCATTTGGGTCATCCAAAATCATGCATGCACCTAGATCTTGGGAGTACTCTACCAAGAGTTGAGTCCTCCAACATGGATCAATCCTCCTCATAGACAACGCTGGTGATCTGCAATGTGATGCTCCTCTCATGCTGTTGCCTGCTACTTTGAAATCCCCCATGCCAAAGTCATCCTAAAAAATGCTTCCATGCCCATCATGCAGCTGCTCATTCTCAAATAATGATGGTGTCCTTTGGAAGTTTGCCTCCCATGAGAAGCTATCATCCAGAAGGAATCTCCCAAGCTGAGTCAAAGTAAGCATGGGTGGCCTCCATCCACTCCTATGTATGAAAGAGTCCTCCCTCAAAGGAAGTATCCTCTTCCCCATCAAATCTTTGGAGCATTCATCCTGCATCATGAATATGCTATCCTCCATCCCTACAGGAAACTTTGTCAGCGCAGTATAACTGATGAGAGTGGGTGATACTGAAAATGAGAGAATGTCGCCCTCCTCCTTGGGTTTACCCCAAACTCTCTGTGCTGTGTTGGAATCCTCCAATGTCTTCACCTCTCTGGAATCCAAGAATGGTGAACCAACTAACAAGATGCCCCTCATCAACTCTAGATCAGGTGGCCTTCCAGGTGGAATGCCTCCATATAGTGAGACATCAAGTTCAGAAGTGGATTGTATGTATAAGAGGACTAATTTTTCCCTCTGTTCACTGCATTGTACAGTCTCCTTCTCTTGTGCAAAGACTCTCTAGAATAGATAAGGGTGTATCAACCCTTGATGTTGATCCTTCTCTTCCTCCTCCCTTTCACAATCCCCAATAGCTACTACATATGACTTTGGAATTGTGTTATGGTTCCCACATGTAAAAATACTTGGAACTCCTTGCAAAGACACAAGGGCTCCTCTATTAGGAACAATGGCTCCTCTTTCACCTCCATGTGGTGATGGATCTTCTCCCAATGGGACAACGCTGTTAGATCTCATATGCAAATCCTCCCCATCAATAAGTGAGATTACCTCATCATCAAGGAGTGACCCTAGAACTTGGTCATCTCTTGAAGGAAGTACCTCCATGACTTCACAAATGGAAGAGGGCCCTTCACACAATAGGGATCTTGCCTTTAGCAAGCCATCATACACATTTTCATCCCTTTTAGAAATATGGAATGGAGTTTGTTTCATGGTTTCCTTCAATGCATGAAAAGTGTTTGATGTTTTAATACATAGAGATTCACGGTGATTTTCATCAAATTTTCTCACCAACCATTTAGTGAATCCATCATATGATTCTACATTTGCATGATAACATGAAATAGAATTTTTGGACCAAAAAATATTTGCCATACCTTTTAGTTGCAGCGCTGCCTCATCTTCTTCCTCCATCCTTCAGGCAGTGCAAGTGGGAAATGAACTACAATGTAGATCTGCATGTGTGGCCGAATGCTCACACCAAACATGGTCACAACTAGGACTTGCTTCATTCACAAACCCTCTTAGAAAATCTTTCCAATTTTCCCTTTCTATCTCTTCAAGATCTTCAATGATACCCTCCAGGGCCTGGAAAATAAGAAGGGAGACCTCCTCTTCCGTCATTCTTCTTTTTCTGTTTTCTCTATACATCTCCTCTTATAAATGAGGAGCTTCTCCTTATAATGGAATTTTATCTTGGGCTGCACAGGCTGAGCCAAGATTGATTCTCTGATACCACTGTATTATTCCTTTTTTAGGAACTTCTGCAAAATGGTCCTCAAGGATGTTGTATAAGGAAGGAAGTGTAAAAGTAAGCTGAAAGGGGTCTTGGATCCCTTTTTTAATAGATTAAAAACTTCTCTTCCAGAATTTGAGCCCAAATAAATGAGCCTAGAGGGGTTATCCAGATCTCCCCAAACTAGGTCCCTTAAGAAACTGCTCAAATAGAGAGCCTACAACAATACATGAACACAATCATGAAAATCTGCAAATTTGAATGCAAAATAAGATGAAATATATTACATCCATCATGTACATTAATATATCAGCAACAATGTACAGAAATATCATGAGGAATAAACCCCTCATTCAATGGGAATCAACCTCCAAAGATTAACACATGAAATACAAGAGATGCAACAACTACATAAAATGCCGGAATGCAGTGACAGCACTGTCTCTGGGAGTGTAACTGCTGCTATAGACTTCCATACATGAAATATGAATGAAATATACAAGAAATTCCTAATAATAGAAGGAAGGGCTCCGATACAAGATTTCTACCCAATCTAGGAGAGAATGACAGAAATGCCGGAAAATGTACAATGTGACAAATATGTTGTCACTGCCACTGAACCAAAATGAGAATGATGCTATGGAAGATCTGAAATACTCATGCCATCCTCTGATAATGTTCTCAAGCAAAGGGCTGATCCCTTTCACTAAAAAACACTCCTCCTGACAAGAAAAAATGGTTGTCCGAGCAACTACCTGCATAAATAATGCAGTTTCTACCCTAGACTGAGCTGTGAGAGATGGTGAGTCTTTGGCCTGGTGCCAAAGATCTGAAATGATGCCTAGAGGTCTCCTCTACTACTCCTCCAAAGAATATACAAGATCTCCACTGAAGAACAAGCCAAAGAATGACTCTATGAGTACCTCTGTTGCTGCACCCAGCAACACAATGTTTTTTGCCCAGCAAAATAATGTTGTAGATGAAGGGATAAGCTTGGCCAAATGTCAGAATGAGGAAATGTAGCTCAAAACCTCTCCTTCCTTGAGGATGAGGTAGGGATTCCTGACCAGGAACACCCTTTGGTGAAGAACACTACAACCCTGCTAAACAGCTTGGGGATGCATGCCTTTGCAGACCCAACGAAAATGATAAGCTAATGCATAATGAAAATGGGTTTCCATCTCCTCCTTATAAAGAAAATGAACTCTTCTCTCCATGGGTCCCATTCATTCTTGCCTCTAGCTCATGCAAGTGGAGCCTCCACTAAAACTGCGCTGTCCAAGTAGGTTCAATGCATCTAGACAGTTTTAGTTGACTTAGTCAAAATGACTAGATCAAGCATGATCCAATCATGTTCACACCATGTGGTGCTCAATTCAGATGCTTTATTATTCCTCCTTTCATAGAAGGAGTGTTATTTCTTCATCTAAAGGGGCTAAGGTTCAACAAAATGAAAATATGCAAACTATAATGTTCCTTTTAGCTTGAGGCTAAAAATTGGGAACGTTACACTCAAGAACACTATTTAGAGACATCAAACAAGAATGGCTAACCATAAATCATCTTTGACACCTACTGTATTAAACTGATCATGAAATAAACAAGCTTGGGGGGTCTAGAGAGCAATTAATAATTCTCTAAAAAGGCCCAACAGAAGAAAACATAGAGGCAGTGAAGAACAAAAAGAGCTAAGGTGCCTTTGAAAACATTTCTTAGTCTAAAACCTTTGTCCTACTGCAATCTAGAAGGATAAAACACAATGACACATAAGAGAACAATAATTGAATAGAAGAACATCACCATTAACCAAGCTTAGGGATCCTGCAAGTAGCCTTCTCCATCATCAATCTATACAAGTCATTCACAAACTCCACAACAACAATTTCTTCTCCAATCTGTAAAAAAAACTATGTATTGCTCCAAAGAGTCATCAAATTTCAACATTTAAAGTGAAGCCCTCATGCTCTATTTATTAAGGAAAGGAGGGAAAAAACCATAGATAGGGTTGGAAAATGTCAAAATCACTCATAAATGTCATTAATGCCCAAGAGACCATGCAAGGCCCAAGGCACAAAATATCCCATGAAATAAATGCAAAAATAACTCCTAGCACCTAATTTTAGAGTGATTTGCCTCAAAAAACACTAAAATATCATTTTTCAATTAATGAGTGTGTTTTTTTGACTTTTGGCCAAAAGCACACAGTGAGGTCTATAAGCACAGTGCCTTCACAAGCATAAAATAGGTCCACTTGCAGCCAAGTTTTGGTGACCTTCTCGATGTCAGCTTTTTCTTAATGATGGCCCATTGGAAAGCCTGCTAAGTCTAATTTCCAATTCTATGTATGTTTTTCTGATCGAGCTCCTATAACCTGTCCAAAAATCAAAATTCAACAAACTGATCTGAGCGCAGCACCAAGCCTGAAAATGAGGCAGAAGGGTAGAAAATGAGGTGTTTTTTGACGATTTGAGGGGTAAAATTGCTCCAAATGCTATGAAATTTGGTGAGAATAGTGTAATAGGAATGAGAAATAAAAAATGTAAATTTATCCCTCTGAACATTTCTGAGGAAAAAGTGTAGCGCCAGGGGTGTAGCGCTTATAGGCGTCCAAATTCACAAAAACCAAAAATTGTCAGAATTCTCTCAAAATTGGTGGATGTCTCCCTCATGGGGTTTGAGAGACTTGTAGAGAATATTGTACCAAAATTCCAAGGTTAAATTTTCCTTTTTCCTCTTTTAGTGCCTAGATATTGGTTCGGGCCTTTTTGAGTTTAGCCCTTGCAACTTGGTTTCTCCGGGCATAATGCTTGTTCATCCTCCTTTGGAGATCAAGATCCCGATTTTCCTTCTTCAACTTTGCCTCCAAGTGTATTTTGGCTCTTTCCAACCAAGGATCCCGATCATGTGCTATCTCCATGGCCAATAGCTCATTTAGAGGGATTTTTTCTACTAGGGCTGATTCTTGTTCTCTTTTCTTTGCCAATGCCTTCTTCAATCCCATGGTTCTAGGTCTCCTCCTAGATTGTCCTTCCTTATCCTCACTCTCTTCATAAGTGCCCATGAACTCTTCTATTTTTACTTGTTTCATTTGGGATTATTTCTGGACCTTGATGGCTCTACCCTCATAAATATAAATTTGTGCTCCTAGTTGCTTGTTCTCCATGTCAGGGGCATCATTTACACTTTTGGCCCTATCCAATTGTGCTAGGAGGTCTTCAATTCGGGAATTTTTGTTTTGGATGAGCAAGTTTGAGATCCTTGCTTCATTCTCCTCATCACTGTCTATCTAAATGATTTCAAACTCCCTTTCGTCTTCATGATCTTCTTCTTCTTCCTCTACCTTTTGTTTTCCTTTTTCTAGTGGCTGAGCTGAGGCGGATGGCATGGTCCCTTGCCTTTTGGAGGCAACAAACACAAGCCTTGGTCCTCTTTGATAAGTTAATGAAAGAGGTGTGATTGTGGTCTTGTTGGTTCCTCCCTCATGGCTATGATCCTTGTTACTGTCATAAAACTCTTCATTTTGTCCTTCAATGCAATTGCTTGCATTTTCACTGTTGTGATAATCATTTTCATTATCACCCTCTGCATTTTCTTCACTTTTATTTTGTTCATCATTAAGACTGATTTCTTCTTCACCTTTTGTACTGTCATCATCCTGATTATCACTGTGGATCTGACTGTTGTCATGACTATTTTCCTCCTTGCTCTCTTGTTCATTTCCTTCTTCTTCATCATTTTCTGGCTCTTTGTCATTGTTTTTCTCACTCTTTTTCTTACTGCCCTTTTCTTCATTATTTGCCTCTGTTTCTTCATTTTTTGTTTCTTCTTCATTTGTCTCTTCATCATCATCTGCCTCTTCCTCTTCATCATTCTCTTCATCAACATCATCCTCTTCTTTGCTCAACTCATCATCACCCTCATCTTCACTTTGGACTGATTCATTGTCACCTTCACCCTCATTGTCATTGTCTTGCTCACTCCCACTTCCTTCTTGTTATGATGCATCAGGAGAAGGTGAAGAAGGGAGGTTTTCTTGAGGAGAATCTGCTTGTGTAGATGATGAGGCGTGATCTGTAGGAGGAGATGGAAGAGTGGAGGGAGGAGGATGAGATGACGAGGGTAAACTACGCTGATGATGAGGCTGTGGTTTTGTGAATATCTCATGAGCTATGAACACATACCAGGGTATGCCATTTTTCTCCAGCCGATGTAATACCACCATCTTGATCAAGGAGTGTTGGAACAAACTATGCATTTTCTGGGTATAGGTTTGCCTTCGGAAAAACAACCTTGTAAGCTCTAGGTGATTTTGTACTTGTTTGAATTTCTCACAAAACTGGAAACATCCCACATTCTGAAAACATGTGAGAATCATGGGATATGAAGTGATATCCATTGTGCTATGGGGTTCAAACCTATTTACCTTCCCTCCCTTGTGCTTTGGCCTCATAGGCATTCAAACTCCTTCACTGTTGGCATTGTCTTCTGCTCCTGACATGGTGATTAGGGATGTTTTGGACAAAATTGGGTTTTCTTGTGAAAGTTAGGCAGGAGGAGTGAAATGAGAATGATGAGGACAAGATTTGTAAATGAGTGAGATGGAGGTGAGGGTTTATGACTGAATTTCTTTGAGCTTGATCAGGGCTTTAATCTTGAACTGATTTGTGATTAACCTAGTTCATACCTCCCTTCAAATGACATTTAATTTCTTGGAGGTACAAAACAGAGGTTTATTTGCTATGAAGACCTAGGGTTTCCTTTGACTAGGGTTTAAACATTCTTTTAACCACTAAATCACAAAAGCACTTGGAGAAGGAGGGAAAAGGCCACCTATGAGTTTTTAGCTAGTTTGCAGGTCTTTGGAGGCGATTTGGAGGTGTCCTTGGTGATCCTCTGACAATTTTTAGGTGGGAGAGGCTTCTCAGGTTTAAGCGCAGCGCCTGGTAGAAACCAAGCATGTCGGGTCCTTTAGGCACAGTGCTGCATGCCTCATGCAAGCCTACCGATCCCTGGGCGTAGCGCTGGGTAGGAAAAGACCTATCGGGTCTCTCTGGGTGCAGTACTGCCCGAGCCTTGGGAAAATCGGGCCTCTTTCTGGGCACAACACTGGCACTCTTGGGCAATTCGAGCCTCTGTGCGTAGCATCGGGACTGTTGGGTCGGCCTTTGAGCAAAATTTCGGGCTTCTGGTGTCTGGTTTTCCTAGGTGTAGCGCCAGGCTATAAGCACAACGCGTGCAACTATATGCGCAACGCAGTGCAAAAATTGCACTGTGGAGACCCCTATTCACATAGTGTCGGGTCCTGTGAGCGCAGTGCCAGCTCCTGAGTGTAGCATCGATGACCTTGCCTAGAATTTTCCCTAAAACTTAGACATTTCTCATTTGAAGGCTCTTTGCTCTTTTCAAATGAAAAATAAGATATGAAGAGAGAAAAAAGGTCCTTTATACTTTTTTAGGGAAAAATAATTTAAACTTGAAAACCCACTTTTGCTAATGTTTTGAGTTTTTTGGTCATTTTATCACCTTGACTGATATTTTTTGACATTTTATTGCAGGTGACCTGAAAACCTTTCAAAGTATCTCTTCTTCCTTTTGTGGTAGCTTGCTGGAGAAATGAAAAAAATTGTCCTTTTTAACCTTGAGGGTCTTGGCACTGTCAAATCTCTTTTTCTTGCACTAAGAAACTAAAAACATGTTTTTATCCCTTTTTAACATTTCTGAGTGTGAGTCACATGAAAACATGTTTTCTTTCCTCCTTATTGATTTGTGCAGTGGGGCATAATAAACCTATCTCTAACAAGTGCTTTTTCTTCATAACCATGTATGTCATTTCCCTTTAGCCACTTCTGATTTGCAGGTGCCATGTCATACTAATCTTCTCCCTTCTGACTTTCTTGGATTTTGACAAATTTAGTCACATAACAATAACCTCATGATTAGCTTTATTTCTCATCTTGAAACTCAACCCTATGCTTTGATTCCTCTAATCATTTGAGGGAAAATGACTGAAAATGCAGGCTTTAACCTTCCTTACACTGATACTCTTTCATGCTTTCCCTTTGAGGTAGTGGAACACTTACCTTGAAAAACCTTAGAATGACCCACACAACATGCCCCTTGAAATCTTCTTCTGCTGGTATGATGGAGGCCTATCTTCTTCACTTCATCTCCCTTGACTATATTTCCGAAACCTTAGGCTTGTGGGCTGTTTGAGAAGAATTTTTAGTGTTGTATTCTAAGTTCTCTATAGCCATTTCAAGTTCATTCATTTTTGTCCAGTTCACCTCACCTTTTTCCCTTTTTCATTTATAACTTCTAAAAATCTTCAATTCATGCTTGTTTGTGCTGATGTGCCTCTTTCCTTGTGGTTTTCTGCATTGGCTCCTTGCTTGGCACATTGTTGGTCTAATCATTGCTAGAAACCCTAATTTTCCTTGAACATAGGATGCTTCCTCCTTCTTTGCTGTGGATGTCCTTTAGTGAGGATCTAACCTCTTACCTTACCTAGTTTTCTGTTGATAGCCACCTTGACACTCTTGCAGAAATGTCAAAATGGACAGTTGTCCTTTTGCAAAATTTTGTCCTTGGCAAAGCAGTCCTGCTTGAAGTTCTTCTTGATCTAACTTGGAAAAAAGGTGTGGATCTCTTTCACATTTTGATTCAGCTTTGAGCACATGAAAAACAATTATTTAAAACATCAAAGACAATCCTACAACCCATGAATTCTAGTGACCTAGTGAGAGGCTCTTTAGACTTGTCCTTTGACTGAAAGCTTGGCTTAGGGTCCTTAAGTATGAAAAAGAGAGTTTTTGATAATTTGATGTATTTAAGATCCAAAATCCAATGTAATTAATTTATCTAAAGAGTCTACAGAGATAGTTTTGAGACCATCAATGCTTCAGGCATATGGAAAACACAAGAAGGAGTAAATGGGTTGGTGATCCTAGATGGCAAGTAGAGGGGCGAGGAAAAGGAAAAACAGAGTACTGAAGTCATAGGTGACAAAACATGATGAAGATGAGTGGCATGAGCCCATGATGGGTCTTCTGTGAGTGATAGGCTAACTATGACATGACAAAGTAGTGAGATAGTGAAAATTTATTCTAAGGATAATGAAGGAAGTGAGATTTCTAAAACTCACAATATTCATGAATTTTGTTTTTAGAAACCTAGGCTAAGCTTTTAGTCATCTACAAAAAGAAAAATTGCTGATGACTAACAGAATGAAAGTGCACTATCACCTCACGTTTGGCCTAACCACTACAAGGAAAAGACCCTCTAGAGAAGGTTATAAAGGTGGTTTTTAGTGTTATTAAATTGGCCAAAATTGTCAAAAAAACATTTTCTACAATATTCGTTTATGGTTACGAATATTTTGGAGGAGATTTTAATGGAAATTCATTACAACTAAAAGACTTGGGCGACCGGAGGTTATTACGGATGTTTTTTTCATCAATGCGCTACTAAGGTTTCAACGCACCGGTGCGTGTCATCTAGACAGTGGCCCTGGGGTGGTCAAAGTTTCCTGCACCGTGCCGTCAAGGTATAAAATTGCATCAGGTGCAATGTTGGTGATACAACGCATGGGGCCGTACCAATTGGTCTTGGGATTTGTGCAGTACCCATACGTTGTCTCAATGCACCGGTATGTACTTATAATAACGCACTAGTTGCACCGTATCAGACAAATGCACCAATATATATATATAATTGGTATTGGTATTTTTGCAATGCCCATACGTCGTACAAATGCATCGGTGCATAGTCTCACATAAAATAACCAGTGCGCAGTATCGCACAAACACACCGAGATTTCTAATTGGTTTTGGTAATTGTGCGGTGCCCATAGGTTGTAGAAATGCACCAATGCGCTGCAACATACAAACACACTAGTGTACAGTAACTGACATGCACCGGTGTTCATTTTTTAGTTTTTAGAAACATCGACCTGTGACAGTGCAATTATTGTGATTTTTCTAAATTGATTATTCATCAAAAGTCGACACATCTTATAAAAATATTCATATTAATTAAATTTTTATTACTGCATTTGAATGTGATGTTTGGATTAATTTTTCATGTCATATCATAATTATTGTGATTTTTTAAAATTCATTAATCATCAAAAGTCGACACATATATATCTTATAACAATATTCATGTGAATTAAATTTTTATTAGTGCATTTGAGAACGACAATGGAGAACGCAATAGTGACAATGGAGAATGCAATAGAATAAATTAAAACATATTTTATTATATAAATATATATATGAATAAGACAATCTTTGTCATACAAAATGGGACAGTTATTGGTATCCATTTTTCTTTCAATTGGGAATGTCTGATTTCACAGAAAAATATTTCAAAAAATACAACACCATGCTTTGATATCCAAACATAGTGATCATCATTCTTCGCTTGAACTGCTGTCACTACTAGAACTACTTCCATGACTTGGGTTATTTTCAGGAATGTTTTGTTCATGGTCTTGATTGTTTTCTTCTTCTTCACCTTCCACATTCAAACATAAAAATAAATTGAAATGAGTGTATATACATTGGTGAGAATAATGAAAATTGCAATATTAAATAATATACGTCAATGTAAATTGAAAACAAAAATGGCGTACCATAGCAACAATTGACTCATAAACTATAAACTTTCTTTCAAAACCATGTACCATGCTATCTTTCAAAATTTCATTTGTTGGCGCAATTCCATACTTTGTTTCCTGCAAGTTTTATACCCCATAACAAATCATATATTTAATATATTTTTTTTTTTGTTCTATTAGTTATAGACGGAGCTAAGTAAAACAATATCGATAGATTCTTACAAATTCCACAATTAATTTATGATATGCCAACATATGCTCATAACCCATATTTAACTCAATTTCAATCAATTCGTCTGATGGTTCTTCTTTGTATGTTAGCACATGTTTGAAGACATTCAATTATGATTTTTGTAAAACAACTTAAAAAATACAAAAATGAAATCTATTTAAGTTCTTATAATGAAGTAACAATTACTCACAAACTTAGATATCAACCCTTTTCTTCCTTGTCGTCCTGTTTTATGTGCTGAATGGGTTCCATTTTCTTTTCTTTTCTACAAGAAAATTCTTGAAAATTAATATTTAATGCTAAATTGTTTATTATTGTACCTACTGATCGAAAAATTTAATGATTACATATTACATTCGAAGCAATTTTTTGTTGAGATGGCTCCTCCTGCGATGCAATTTTGTCCATTTCTTTAACCATCTCCTTGTACACCTTTTTTGACATTCCTATTGGCATATTTCTGATATCAGCTCATTCATCTTTTGAGATTTTCATAATCTTCCTGAAAATGTAACATGAAAATAAACTATTTAATTTTTATATTGATATATGAAAAGTAAATATAACAGAAGTGATATTTATAAATAATTCTAGACAAACATTTAAAGGAATATTACTTTTCATTCCTTATTTTTTGTTGTTGTATGTTTTTGCTATTAAAAGCCTGACATGTCTCATTGACGAATTCTCTGGAAAATCTTCCTATAGTTTAGATAAAATTTGGTTCTTGGAATCATTGGATTGGTTTTTGTATTGTAAGTGGAAATAATGTCTATACATTCGCTCCACTATATCCCTCAAACTTTTGTAAAGATTTTCCCCCTTTCATTAACCTCCAGCACCACTCCAGATGAGCTAAGGAGCAATTCATTTTAATTGGCATGTTCTATTTTTTTTCTTAGAACATCATTCCTTTTCTAAGTTGTTGGTCCCTGTAAAAAATTAAACATATGTGAATTAATAGATTGTTTGACACATACTATCTAATAATTTTAAGTATATTATTAATGAAAATCAAAAAAAGAAACTCATATTGGATCGATAGTATTTTTTCATTCACCTGACTCATCCTTTTGCAATTTTTCCCATCAAGATTTTACGCTCTTCTGGTCCTAGATCAGAAATAATCTTATCGAGCTTCATCATTTTGTGGCTCTGCATGATACACAGTAAACAATACATATTAGTTAAACTTACATATAGTTCAAAAATAATATTTTTTGTAAAGAATTTACAAAGGACTTTCCTTTTTTGCTTTTCTTGATGTGTTATCAGTATTTAGTTACTTGATCTCTTGTCAGTAGTTTCTTTATCAAACTGAAACCTGTACCATATAATTAATTAACATATTTATAAATAAATTGTCAACTTTTCAAGTAAAAAAAAAACTCAAGAAACCGGTGCGCCTTTCGTGTTGTACGCACTGACGTCGGTGCGTGGGGATATTATAAATGCACTGCACAAAAAATATAATAGACTGTACGATGCTATCCTCATAACATAGCACACCAGTGCCCTATTTTAGATATGGCACACTTATTAAAAAAAAAAAAAATTAAATTTTTTATTACACAGTACTTCCGCGGTGCGTTGTATAATACAACGCACCGTTGCGCTAGTTTATGTAGTGTGCATCGATAAAAAAATCCATTTTTTTCAAAAATTCACACAAGGGCCGACATGGATTTGGATTCTGAATATGTGGCTTGGATGTCAATCTAAAATGAAAAGCCCTAATTATGAAATCACAGAAACAGGGAGAAGAAAGGGCAGAAAGAAAAAAAATGAAGGGTTTAGGGTAAAAATGGATAAACTGCAGAAAAAGTAAAAAAAAAATTCAAATTTAATCACGAGATGGTTTGAAATTCTATGCTACAGGGTTTGAATAACTAGAGTTTTGTATTCTGATTGTCTGAATACTTTTGTTCGAACATATTTCGCTGCTCCACAGTGCTCTCGTGCTCTCTTGCTCCAGGAATGTCTCCTGCAAATCTCTGGCTAAAAATTTTAGTAAAAATAGTGAAATAATGAAAAGTGTTCAGTGTTTAAAGGATTGTTTTACTAAAATTAGATTTACCGGTGTGTCCGTTGGTAAGACGACACTGGTGCGTAGTAACTAAAACTCACCTGTGCATAGTAACTAGAACACATCGATGTAGTTATCTATACATTAACACTGATTTGTTGTTGAGGCACCGAAATTAATTTTACGTGTGTACACCAAAATTAGACATGTTGGAAATGTACATTTTGCTATGAAAATATTTGGGCCATTTCTTTCCAAGACTACACCTTTTCTTCTTTCAGAAAAAGAAACTTGAACCTTTCCATAACCTCCAACAAGAAAAGTTGCCCCATGATCTTCTTGCTGACCCATGATCTGCTTGCTCATTTGTAAGTTCCTCCTCCATCCTGGCATCCAATTTCCTCTTTTCTCCTTTTTCCTTTATATCTTGATATTAACAAAATTGATACAATCTTTGTTTTATGAGAAACTGACCTTGAGTGTTCTGGGAGCAATGAAAACGAGTCCTTCATTTTGCATTTTTTAGCAGAAGAAGAATGATTTCCGACTAGATGATGCAGTTATTACATGTGGAGGAAATGGCTTCCTATATAAAATGAGTATAGGGTTGAGCAGAGGAAAGACATTGCAAAATGGGCTATTAAATTAGATTTTCCAATGGGAAACCGATTTGCGGGTGGAAATATGGTAGCTGCAGGTATCTATTCTTTTCTTCCCACATAAATGGTCACTGGATTTCCATTTATTATACAAGCAGAATTTTTACTGGTTTCTTCTAGAGAGAGCATCATTTTCAATAAAAAATGCAACTAGGGAATCCTTAAGTTTGGAATTTCTCAATAACAAATTTTGTTCGGAATTTTTTTATTTGATAAGTGCTAATTCACCTATAATTTAAAAAAATTGTATTTTTGGGTACCTTCCATGTCATATTCCTCATTCTCCACAGAACTACAGCTTAGACAAGTCAGAGATGCCATTCAGGTTCAATTGAAAGTCGAAGATGTGATTTAATGCGACATCAGCTTTGCCGGTAAAAGTTTATGTGAGTGAACCGAAGCTCGGACAATACTCTTAGCTACTTTTAAACACATTCTGAGGAATCTTTCCCTTCATGGGACCTACCAGTCTGATAAAAAACGTCAATTGATCTTTATCTTCTATCCTTAAGGGAATGAGAATCCTTCCCTTCATGGTGCCTCTTGGCTTTATCAACTGCCTCGATTGATCTTTATCTACTATCCAATCTTTCCCTATCATCCTTGTAATAATGAGAATCATTACCTTCATGTGATCTCTGAGCTCGTTTAAGAGACTCAATTGATCTCTCTCTGACATCCCTTAGCGAATAGGACTCCTAGCTTTCGAAGCACCATTTCACCTTGCTAGTTGCTAGAGCATCAACAGGTATTCCTCTGCCATCAACTCTGCTCTCTCGTCCTCCATCATGGGACCTCTTAACCCTATCACTGACTTGAACTGAATGCTATCTGCTGGTCTCAACCGAGCTTTCTCGACCACCCCTCTCAAATTTTTCATAAACCTTTTCTCCCTTTGTACTCTATCAAGCTTTGTAGCTGTCTGCATCCCTGTAAGCATCTTTTACCATCTTTCTATTTGAATCACTCATTTTCTCTGCTATAAAATTCTCAATCGAAATTCAAACTCTCGTCTTTTCAAACCCTCATCTCCTTAGAAAAATTATTGCCCGCGATTCGAACCCTCCATTAATCCAATACTGCACTTTACAGAATAAATTTTCCTTCTTAGAAAAGATATTTCAATGACATACCTGGTTCGTGCGAGGTTTTATTTAACCCTGTTCTGTTGTTCGAGGTTTTATAAGCACACCGTTGTGGTTTCATAAGATCACGGTTTATGTTTTGGCGCAGTGTTTTATTATGCATCGATGCGGAAGATTTGTGAAGCACCGATGCGCTACAGTACTACAACGCACCGGTGCATGTTATGATGATAAGCGCACCGGATGAAAAACCAGGAATCTCCACTAGAAATGGCGTACTATATAAATATTTTTTTTTTGGTATGTAAGATCATAATAAAATATTGATAATTATAAAGTACATGAATTTATTTTCATTATTTTCTAAACTTTATTATTTTACAAAAATTCATATTATTCTACATTTATTATTTTACAATTATCTACAAATTTAAAATTTTTAATAAAATCATTTCACAATAATACAATTAAAATTTTCACATTAATACAATTAATTTTACAAATATTTTACATACAATTACAATTACAATTACAATTACAATTTTACAATTTCACATACAATTATGAGTAGAATTTGAATTACAATTTTACATACAATTACAATTACAATTAAAATTTTACAATTACAATCATTTCACAGTAATACAATTAAAAGTTTACAAATATTTTCCATACAATTAGAATTAGAATTAGAATTACATTTACAATTACAATTACAATTTTACAAATATTTTACATACAATTAAAATTAAAATTACAAATACAATTACAATTTTAGAATATATACAATTACAATTACAATCATTTCACAATAAATTAAATATTTTACATACAATTACAGTTAAAATTACAATTACAAATACAAATACAATTTTACAATTTTACATACAATTAAAATTTAAATTTCAATTACAATCACGACATAATATTTAATAAATATCATGGTCATTTAATATTAAATTAATTAATTAATAAACATCACAATCATGATAACCATCTTACAAATGTCATATTTGACTAAAAAACACATTCAAATTTGCTAACATCATCGTGATCATGATCATTTAACAAAACACAATTAGCATTGTATAACATCATCACAACACAAACATCAACTATACATCTCATGTCAAATAACTCATGCTATCACATACACATCTATCTTCAAGCTACACATTAAATGAACCTATCTAACATGACCTAACAATATACACATCATGATGATCACCAACATGTAAATTAAGTACAACTGCAACATGAAAATAAAATACATGGACCATATATATATATATATATATAACTAAATAATGTTAAAAATATACAACTGTAATATCAATGTCATAGATCAGCTGGTGGTACAATAGTGTGAGGCCTGCTTAGTCAATGGTGCAGCCTCGACGGACGATGGTCCAGCCTACTCATGATCACGAGTACTGCTGGATGTTGCAGGCTATTGATTGGATGTGTCGATGGTCCAGCCTCATCTCCATGATGACTACCACTAGATGCTAGTGAAGGCTGCTCATTTGGCGCAGCGCGAGGTGAACGATCATGAGATGATGATTTGTTGCTTGCATACTGTCGATCATGTGCTACGTCTTGACCACGCCTATAACATGCAACGATCCTCCTCAGCTACGTAACTAAGGTCGTAGCTCCTACGACATGCTGCATCAACATGTACATGTCACGTGGCATGCCTCTCCACATCTGTAACAGCCTACCATAGGCCTGTATGTCTCTCATATGAGCAGGCATGATGCCCATCTCGATAATCAATGTAGTGAGTTGGTCACCCAACTCCATCCTGTATCTAGTATCAAGTCGACTGCGCCTATCAAAAGGCGGAACCGGCGCACCAATAGAAGCAAGTATCTCTGCACCGGTCTCCTGATGATCCTCGACATCTAGCATGCCCTGATCATCATCAGGATCCACACCTGGATCATGTGGTGGTGCCGGCATGTCCTCGCCATAAAAAGACCCAATGTATGCAAAATATATACAAGTACACAACAAAAATTAGACAATTTCATTACACAATTTAGTAAAAACAAGTTAAAGAACATGCTAGAATAAATTTAAATAAAACAGTAATATTACCTCTATCATCTAGCAGCTCATCATTTGTGAAGAGGATGTTGGCACACCCTCGCCAATCCAATCCATCATAAGGACAGGGGACAATAATGAAGGGATGCAACTCATCAACACTGGCTAGCAACTCTAGTGCATCATGCGATATCCTCACTGGAAAAATAGTCCCACCCCTCTGGGGCATCATTTGCTCCCACATGTGCATCCATGCTTCGAACATCGGCCTACAAGGTTGCCGAAAAAAAGTAGGCCTCATCTCTTGAAACCTCTCAAAAAATAAACAAAAAATATGTGAAGCAAAAGGGAAGTTGACCCTCCCTTGTGCATGAGCACGACATCTATCTATGGCTATACAGAACTGTTGCAAAAAACTGGCAGACCACCTGAAAATTCATGGCTCCTATACTAAAGAATAAACATAATATAGAAGCGAGAAAGTAATGCTTTTCCTGTCACCGGTGCTGTGTGAAATGGTCAAAATGAGAAGTGAGAGGCACTGCACCTCCTCACTACCAAATGCACCAATACATAACTAACCTCCAGCGACCTAAAAATATGAAGGAGAGAGTAAATTTGCTCCAATGTATCTCTGGGAGTACACTAACTAACTCCCTACTACATAGCCAGCTGGAAACTCTAGGAATGAGGGAAAATCCACCCCTCTCCTCGATAGCCCTGTAATGAAATATATATCCTCCTTAGTGGGCGTGTACCACTGGTTAGGACCAACCTGGAAAGCCTGTTAGTGGGCATTCCACCTGTGGGTAATATGCCTCAAAAACACACCATAGCCCTTTAGGGAAGTAGCCTCCTCATAGAACTTGAGGAGGCCTACCTGCCTTAGGAGACCCTAGGTAGCTACTATAATAGGGCGAGGGCACGCATCTCTCCCTCTCTCATTCCTCCCATAGGAAAACTATGTCATACTACTCTGCCTGTTGTTGTTGTTGTTCCCCCTCTTCTCTCTGAATGATTGATATATTAAATATTTTTTTTTATTAAATGAAACATGTATTTAGGAATATAAATATATAAAAAAATTTGAAAAAAAAAAACAAAACAGTTGGTGCGCCACAAAAAACAGTCATGCACTGGTTCCGGTGCGTCTTTTGTTTGTTGCGTAGTGGGGACGGTGCTCCAAATGACATTCAATGCACCGTAGGCGATGCACCTGAAAATTTTCAGAGCAATGTTGACTATGTATGGTGTCTATATTGCGATGCGCTAACTAAAATATATGCCCCGTTGCGTATAGTTGTGTCAAAGCACTGACCTCTTAACTAATTTTATAGTCAATAGTGCGGTTTCTTACTAGGCCGCACCGTTGACCATGTCAGAATGCCAAATGCAGTGCGCTGACAAACACCGGGGCAGATATTTCCATCAATGCACTGCGTTTCCGCTATTCCACATGGTCAACGGTGCGACTAGCTAAATGACCACACCACACTTTTTTTTTAATTTTAAAATAATTCGGTGTGCCTTTTGGTACCGCCCCAGAAATGGTGTAGATATTTTTAACACTAGTTGTGGTGCATCCTGTAAATTTTACGGACAACACCGCTTACCGGTACGACCCAAACGGCTCGACTGCACTGCGCGACAATTTTTTTTTCTTTTAAATGGTTCATTTTAAGGTTATTTGAAATTCTAATCTACTAAAACATTTAATTATGGAAAAACAAGAAAAAAAACATGTACATTTGGCTATTGAGGAGGCATATTGGCTGTAGAATTTGCAAAAGAAAATTTTCCCATCGTTTAACAAAATGCAAGCTGGAGATTGGTGGGCAATGCACAAAAGCAGTGCATCTAATGGGTGCAATGGGAGCACCACTGTTTGGGCGGCTCAGACAAGGATAAATTGCACCAGTGCTTGAGAGCTCTAGAGCACTGAGAAAAGTGAAAAATGTGGTTTTTTGGCCGTAATTGTTTTTTTATTTAACCTTGTTCGGGTGCGCGAGGTTTTATAGGCTCATCGGTGCAGTTTCTTAATACCGAACCGGGTGATTTTTGTTTTGGCACTGTTTTTTATGATGCACTGGTGCTCTACAGTAATACGATGCATCGGGCAAGTGTGTATGGAGCACATGGTGTCTAGTGTGCCAATGTTTTATGTGAACCGGTGCTTTCTCTTGTTGAGTGCACCGGTGCGGTTTTGGATGATAAGCGCACCGAGTGGAAAATATCTACAAAACCCTCTGCCCACCAACCTCCTCTAGTAACCACCGCTAGAAATGAATGTCAAGGGTATTTTTATAAGGGGTTCCTCAAAAACATCTGATAGAGGGTCTTTTCCTTGTAGTGACCATACCCCCATCAGCATAACCCATCTGTGACATCTTTCCATCTACTTCATCAACCTCACACATGAGACCAACCAATGGAGCCCCCACCCTCAACAAAACTCCTTCCTCACATCATTAGTGAGAGAAAATTTTCATGTTTTGGGGCACCCGTCTCTGTGTTTTGTACAAACCAAACCCCATTATTTTATTCTTTTGGTAAGTGTACAAAGACCACAAATGGCGCACTATGTCCCCCACCCACCCATTCATATTTATCCCATGGCAGTAGTCCCTAGTCACTCTTGTTAAGAGTATCAAACCCTCACACAAACACCACATTACATTCTTAACCAGTTTATACCCACCCTGGAAGTCCTACCGACTCTAGGGATTTCCCCATAGAAATAGTTATGACTTCCACAAAGTTTTTGTTGATACTCCGACCTTGGGCCACTAAATCCCCATCATCAGTTTTCAGTCACCCCTCGCCATCATGCCTATGTAACCCCATCACATCCAGGATCCTGATCCGCAACATCAGTGACCCTCTCATTCGATTGAGGCTTCCTATTTTTCGACATCAACACCTATTTTCCAAAAAGGAAGTGGTACCTTGGATCACCCCTCCCCACAAAAGGGACATCCTCGGGTAGCACTATGGAAGGAATTATTACCCACAGATGTCATCGATCCTCTTGACATTTGACTACAACACAAGCCTTCATGTCAAGATGGTATCGTAACTTAGAACCATTGCACTTTGATCAAATTTGTCGAAGACCCGTGTCTCTATAAGCATCTCTTTTAGCAATTATTACATGGGAAGGTCCCATCCAACACCTATGTGTACAATGTGCATTTATATGCCGTACCAATTTTATGCATATGGGTACCACACTCCACCTATTTCCAAAGAAAAAATGCCCCTAAGGGCATCAACAGTCATCGTCATCAACCAACAGGGCACTACCATACTAGTGACACAAACAGAGTATGTATCTATCAATTAGATTTGTTTAACTAGCCAAAGCATCATGAGCATGGGACATGCCCACCTCGTAGAATAATTTCATATATTTTATTACACCATTGCTTGTAGGGATCCCACAAGACATGGTCACTCTTCGACCCGGTGTAGGGTGTCTCCAACTCCAAGCTACATGCATGTCTCTCTCTCTCTCCACACAGTACACAGAAAAGAAACTATAATGTATTTTGGCTATAGAGTTCTTCCTAGACCTCACACATTAGGGGCAAACTCTTATCACTGGAAAATATGACAAGAAAAGATGACATTATTTAATGTCAGGCAGAAATATTTATAGGGCTAAGATACATTAGAGAATTTGAATTATTTAAAAATATCTAAGCTCTAAAAGGAAAAATCAAGTTGTGCACTGAAGGAACCAGGGAAATGTGCCTTTGCACACATAATTCTTCGGTAAGTGTGCCTTTGCGTAGATTTTCCTCAAAAAGACGTGCGACACTAAGAGTGGCGGAAATCACTTTCTGGGACCACAAGGCACAGTCCAGGACATTGATCGCACACTTGAGGCCACCTAAGGACAACTTCCCAAGCCTCCTTAGGACCTCAAGGGAGCACACAATGGAATAAATGTGGCACACAATTTAATCACACTCCTCCCTTTGGTCACCATCCATAATGTACTAAGATAGGGAAGGAGGATTTGAATTCTCCTATAAAGGGCCACCAAGAGATGAAAAATAGGAGAAGACATTGTTATGTTGGCCAAAATTTCCCCAAAAAATACCAACAGTGTGTGATCCCAAGTAGAGATAGAGGGGACTCAGTTGTTGGCCATCTAACACCTCCAGTCCACCATAGTAGAGAGAGGGAGACTTTGCACCAAGGTAGCTCGGAAGTAAAGACATCCTTGCATTGAGACTTGGAGCTCCATAGTTCCTAGTGCCCCTTGGAAAGTTGGTAAAATTTTCATCCTCATTTCCTACCAGCACTCAATAAGAGGGGAAATAAGCACCGCCGTTTGGATTATTGAATTTGTTTGACTCTATTCAGAGATTTTGTTTTATTTTTTTTAGTTTAGTTTTTATGTTTGAATATGCATGCTATTTCTCTATCTAGTATGTTATGTTTTAGCATGTTCCACTAACTTGATTGACTCCATCTATTTTCTACCTGTGACCAATAACTTAAGAGGGAAAAACCACCCCTCTTAAGCAAGTGTGATTTCGTACATTCGTGTGCCAAACACACTAACAAAACTACATTTTTGGATTCATTTAAATTGTAGAAATTATGTATGTGTGATATTGATTTCAAATATTTTGTGATGCAGATATAGAACTGGTGAAACCATCAGGATATGCAGGTTGAGCCAAAATTCCAGGGGCTGAAGATCAAGGTGGATCAACATCATGAAAGAGACTAGACAGTGATGCTTTGCTATAGGACCTCCGTCATGGATTCGATGTGCTACTGGCCAAGGTGTCTGAGCACGGATGGCATGAGTTAGAAGATCGATATATGGATGAGTGCACTGGTCTTCCCCCAGAGTGGCGAGGTATCACACAACGCATAGTGATGACTGTTTAGGAAGTTCAAGATCTACGAGCTGGTGGTATGGATCCATTGGCTCAAGAGTCTCCAGATGATAGTGACTAGGGAGAGGGATATATGGTTCCTATTTTTTGGTTATGTAACATGCTATGGGCATGTTGGATGTATTTAGAGTGGTGGAATCCAAACACTTATATGTTTTGATATGATGATACATAATATGGTTATGCATCTTTGTGATGATTGTGGTTCGTCATTTGTTTGTGTTTATGGTTGCCTCTTTGTATGTGATAAACGCCAATATAGAATGTTATTTGTGATGGAATATACATAGTGATTTTGGGCTCTAGGAACATGAATGAATGTAATGAATTAAAATTTACATGCCAAAAGCTTCACTCATAGGTATTTTCTAAATAGGACATTATTATGCACATGATAAATGCCATTTAATTGCATGACAAGTATTAGGGAATCTAGATGAACATAAATATGAAGGATGCGATGATCAAGAGTGTCTGCTAACAAAATGGCCCAAGCTTCCGAGTCGAGATTCCTTGAGAAGCGACTCGCACCATCAACATATTCGATATGATGTGTGCATGATGGATCCATTTGAAATACGCAAGAAGGAAACATATGGCTGACACAATGAAGTGAGCCAGTGTCGACACCAGGATGATGGAGACCATCACCGATGAGGAGGTAGTAAGGGGCTTGATGTTGAGTACATCATTGAGCATCACGGTTAAGATGGGGAGCGAAATTATGGGTTCAAAAAGAGGTGGAATCCAGAAAAATTTTGTCATGGGTTTATTATGGAAGGAAATATACAAAATGGTGCATATCGTCCCAATGATAATCATGGGTGGTCATGACTTCCATGATGTCTTCATCTGAATAAATGATGGGTGGACTAGGAGAGACCACTTGATGTGGAGGAACTTCCTGTAGCATCGTCATGAGAAACAAGGTTCACATACGCATCGAAAACAAGAGGGGATGAATGACTAGTAGATGGAATATCTATCAATGTTGAGACCTGGGTATCTGACGAAGAAGGTTTGACAGAATCAGTATGGAGAACTCCAAAGGAGTCTCTAGACGAGGATCGCATGGATGAATACAGGTAGATAATAGTAGCAATGTTATCCTTCATCTCGACATCTGGAGGAGGGATCACAATGTGTGGTTTTTTTTTTGGCTCAATATTGGTGCCAGAATTTATGGGTAGAGAAGTTGTATATTCACTACGAGTGACCTCTATTTCATGAAGTTTGTGATGGGTATCATGAAAATATTCAACATGAGGACAATGCTGATAATATTGGCCAAAGTTATCACATAAAGCATAAGGATGATTCGCGTGTAATGATTTTTTTTTCTTAGCTGACTCATGTAAGGTAACATAGAGCTATGATATGTTAGAGTCAGGAAAAGTATCGTCGGCCACCTCTTTGAGATGAGGGATTTTAAGAAAATTATTGGTGGCATGCAAAAAAACATCACACAAAGTGCACGAAGGTGTCATCTTTGGAGGATTAGGACGAGCTGGAATTGTTTGGGGCACTTTGTCTTTATTTCCATTTTTTTGTGCTTTGCCCTCCTCACTAGATGCTTTCAAAACAGGTGCAGATGCCTGCAGAGGTTGATGTGGAACTAAAGATAAAGAAGGGGAAGGCACAATAGGTTGTACCAGGGTAAATGTTGTGTAAGGTTTAAAGTTATTAGGTGTAGTGTTTGCAGGGGGATCGAAGTACCAGACTGGGATCCCCAGCATAATGTTGGGAAAACTCAATGTATCCATGACAGGGATAGAAAAAATTCCTGTTGAGGGGAATAAGAAAGGTATCTGGCCCGAAGGATAATGGCCTGGAGGAACTGTTCCTCATTGAAATGGATTAGGAGATACACTAGTAGAAGGAGGTGGTCCTTGAGGAAGTATACATGTATGCTGGGTTGAGTTGGAGATTGAATAGGTTACGGAGGCATTGGTTGTTGGATGGGCATACTGGACCGCTTGTGAGCATCCTGTGATTCTTGTAGTGTGCAAACACTAGACAAGCTAGGCAAAAAAGGGGTAGGTGGTGGACCATAGTAGGCACCAAGCAAAGTAGAATCTTTGTAGATTCCTGGTGAGACATTGGTGAGGGATGAGTCTGTCATATCATCATTCATGGAAAAAATGTTGCATTGAGGAGAAATTTGCACCTTAGGATCATTGTAAGTCAGTTGATTGACTATAATGATATTTCACTTGTGGGGAAAGAACATATTACGTAAAATCGCAGATGCGGAAACTGACATGGAATAGGTATAACTATGACCTAGAAGGATATTTTAATCCAATGGGGCATCAATGACTTATATATCAATGGAGACAGTCTTGCTGTAAACAGTGGCAGGACAATTTTGAAGTTAGAAAAGGGGATAAGATGGATGATCGTCCCATGCATGAAGAGTGATGGTGGATGCAGATAGGTCTGGTGAATTAAGTTTTTTCCAGACACTAGCAACCATCACACATGTAGAGGTGCCTTTGTCAATTACACACAACTGTATAGTGGCATTTCTTATTGAGACTGGTATTTTTAAGGAAACATATGAAGGAAGTGGGGGATGTTCAGATTGGTTAATGTCAAAGATGATCATACGATCACCTAAGGATCCACAACACCCAAGGCATTGAGTAGAGAATTTTGTTGGGATGGGAATGACTCGAGGACTTCCAACGTTGACATGGTAGCAGGAGACTGCACCAAGTCATGTATTATGTTTTAGGTATGGGCGGGACATAATGGTCCTTTGGGGATCTTGGTAATAACCTCTGCCTTAGGCTAAGGGATATTTAAGGTACCATTTGATGACACAATGGAATTAGTGTAGACTTCTGGTTGGGACGCAGTCACAATATTAGAGGGTGGCTTGTCATACTAGCGTGATTGAGTCTGAAGATCATTGACTTGTTCTGTGTTGATGTATTCATAATTCATCATGAGAATATGATAATCATTGGGACTATCTTGTGGAGGTTGAGGCATTGACTGGCATTGGGTGGGTTGGGTAGCTATGTATCCTTGGTGAAGAAATGGGTTGGTAAGCACTGCCGACTAAGATGAAGCAGGGGATTGAGGAAGTTGAGCCATGGGATGATGTCCTATTGAGGTAACTTCTTAGGCTTCCCATACTTGATTAATCTAATATTAAAGGGGATAATCATGAGTATAATGGCCATATACACTCCAACATGCACGAGGCTTATTCATACGAATGACCTTGTTCTTCTTAGATTGTTCACCCTATTGTTGGGTCGCAAGATTAGGCTGATTTCCATGCGGTGGATTAGGTGGATGACCCTAGTTACCATCATTACCTTCATATTTTTGATTCCTATTACCTTTCCCATTATTCTTCTTCTTGGTGTTAGGGGGATTGGTTGCGCTCTAATGAGCATACACTTGACCTTGAGGAGGAGGTGGCTGGAAGCACAAAGCGTTGAGGAGTGAGTCGAGGAACTGCGGTCGCAGTGGGCTTGCGCTAGGTGTTAACAAGGAAATATGGAGGGGGGGGGGAATTTGAATAAATAGGTTGAACAACAACTGGCCCTGGTATCTGCTCATGTGATTGGGGAAATGCATAGGGTGTGATTTGACCTAGATAAGGGTTGTCTAGTGGAGGGGGATAATTATAGGAGGTACCAGGTCCCCCCTGGGGTTAAATATAACTCGTCAGAGTGAGAGCATATGTTTGTTGATAAGGTTGTCAAAGAGATCCAATGATATCATCAGCAACATGAGATGTCCTCGGTGCATTAGCAGCATGAAGCCAAAGTAGATCGAGGAGAACGATATAAACATAACCTGATTGAGCATAGATCAAGTCATATTTTAGGGCTATTTGGAGATAATCTTCCTTTGTATGAGGGATGTCCTATTTGAGGGGTATTTAGAGAACCAAATGATTCCCACAACTAGTCCTATAAGTTGTTTTCTTTAGGTTGGTCACTATGGTTACCTTCGTCCCATGGGGATAGTCAAGTCCTGAGCTTCTTGTTGATTAGTCAACGCACGAAATTCCCTATCATGGGTTGGATAGCCACGAGGAGAACTACTCACATGATTACCTAGCCTAAACCCCTCTGAATCGAGTTTCTGATGCACTTTGGCTTTGATCGTGGGATGGTGATGAATTTTAAGCTCCCTACAAATTCAACTATTATATCTCAATGTAAATGATCGATGGCTGTTATTGGAAACATATCCCACTGATCCTACACCTAAATACATAGATTGTTTGTGTAGAAATTATATAACTTATGTGTTGTATGTCCAAGATTCTCCTGATCTCACACTATTTTAACTTCATGAAAAATACAGAATCTATTCCACCATTGATCATTTGCGGAAATTAAATCAAGATTGCAATGCACACATGAAACAATAAAAATTCACACACATTAGCATAGTTGTTTAACGGGAAAGCCTGAAGTTCAAAACCCCAACTATTTGTATATAATATATGTCATAGAGATCATGTAACAATCCTCATACAAAGCTGATCATATCAAGCTCTCAGTATAATACAATCGCTACACACTAATCAGGCCCGATCTTGAAAATCCATGCACCGATCTTTGCCACCTGCTAGCTTGCCTCTACTGCACAATCCCTGCTGAAGAATGGCTCTGAATGAACTCAAATTACTCCAGAATTTCTCACACAATCCTAATTGGCATCTCCATTGAGTGTTGGATGCAATAAATGCATCACTATAGTCACAACTGATAGTCTATCTTGCCCTTTCACCTATCTCTCAACTGAAACTGCCATGCACTGTAGTTAAATGATGTATTCTTCAGTTGATTAATCAGTTATTATTTGTGAATTAATTAACTAATTAATTCACTCCACTCTCACTAGTGTATCTATCAGTTAGACTAGATACAACTAGCTCAACTAAGTCTAACTAGGTTAAACTAAATACAACTCCACCAACTACTTCTCCACCTCCACCAAACTCTGTCACATGAGTTCTAACTTAAGTCCTCCATGCAATAGCTCCAGTAAACCCTCAGGAATAGCGTAATTCCTTCTGTCCACTGTTGTGCCACATCTGTGCACTTAACTGAAGTTCTCCAAGAGAATAAGATAATGTTTAGAGTCCAAATATTATTAGGATCTAATAATATTCAACATATCTATTTTTAGACTGGCAGTCTAAAAATAGACTCCGCCCAATATGCCTAAAAATAGAAGTCCATCTATTTTTCCAACTTGACCAACCATCCACAAATAGCATCCTGCAACTCATAGAATATGATCGACATTTCTAAAAATAGACATAGTCTAAAAATAGACTTTGCGCCAAAAATAGCATGCGGGCCCACTTATTGAAGGTGACTCTTTTCACTAAGCTCATCATCTTGTTGAATCTCAACACTCCCTCTCAACAATATAGGGATTATCTCCTACCCTGATCTTGTCTCTATGGTATTCGAATTTTCTCCTGATGAGCGCCTTCGTCAAAATATCTGCATCCTGATCCTCCGTAGGAATTTAAGAAAGCAACATGATCTTCCACTGCACATAATCTCTGATATGATGGTACCGAATTTCAATATGTTTAGATCTATCATGAAATACTGGATTAACCGAGAGTTTAATGCAACTATGATTATCACAATATATCACAGTAGGATCTAAGTGAGAACGGAACAAACCGACCAGGATCTTCCTCATCCATATAGCCTCACGTGTAGCCAAACTTGCTGCCATGTACTAGGCCTCCACTGAATTGAGTACCATGGATCTTTGTTTCCTGCTGTAAAAAGAAACTGCTGTAGATTCGATATTGAAAATCCCTCCAGATGTGCTCTTTCTATCCGTTTGGCTTCCTGCCCAATCTACATCCGTGAAGCCATGTAGCTTCACCTCATCCGACTGTCTGTACCACAATCCATACCCAGATGTGCCCCTGAGATACCTTAGGACATGCTTTCATGCCTTCCAAAAGAGCTTGGTAGGCTTCACCATCGCTTGTGAAAGCTGGTTCACAACATAGCATATGTCTGGTCGTGTATTGACTAAATACATGACCGAACCAACCAACTGTCGATAAACAGTGGCATCCACTACCTCTGCTGATGTAGCATCCTCTTTCCTCCAACCATCAGGAAGAGGAGTGTCGATAGGCTTTTAGCCTTGCATGTGAAACTTCTCCAGTATCTCCTAGGCATACTTGCCTTGAGACACAAACATTTCACCTTTCCGCTGGCAAATTTCCAATTCCAAAAAATAATGAAGGAGGCCCAAGTCCTTCATCTCGAACTCCTTTGCAAGATCTACCTTGCATGAGTGTATCAATAGTTCATCACCCATTAGTATTAAATCATCTACATAAAGCACAATGATCAAAAGCTTACCCTCCACCACAATCTAGTATAGGTTTGGATCCACCTCACTCTTGGCAAAACCAAGTCTAGTGAAATAACTATCTATCCGTGTGTACCAAGCATGAGGTGCTTGTTTCATCCCATACAATGTTCTTTTGAGCCTGCACACATGTGACTCACTGCTGAACATTTCGAATCCTTCAGGCTACTCAATGTACACCTCCTCCTCAATGATTTCGTTGAGGAATGCAGTCTTCACATCCATTTGATGAATGTGCCAACCCATCTATGCTGAGAGAGCAAGGATGGTCCATATGGAAGAATACCTTGCGACAGGTGCAAAGGTTTTCTTCATAGTCAATCCCCTTGATCTGTGAGGAGCCCCGGGCAAAAAATCTTGCCTTGTACTTCTCAACGCTCCCATCAGTAGCTTGCTTCACTTTGTAGATCCATCTAAAACATACCACTAATTTTCCTTCTGGCCTTGGGAAAATCTTTCATGCACTGTTTCTGACAATTGAATCATACTCTTCCACCATGGCATCTACCTGTGCAGGATCCTCCATAGCTTCCTCTAAAAAGGATGGCTTTGTCACGATACACTTTCTCATCAGAGCCATGTATCTAGTAAATCGGTTAGGTGACTATCTCTATCTGCGTTGTGATGTAGGAACTCCTACATTCTGCACTGAATCAAGATTCATTCGCTCAGCTTCTATAGTGCAATTCCGCCCTCTGATGTTTGGCACTGCATGAGTGGTTTCTTCCACTCCATGAACCTCCTCTTGTGGCTGATACACATCTTGAGGCTCATATTTAGGAACAAGTAGCTCCTCCTCTACATGCAAGTGTAGCTCCCTCTCAAGCGAGAACTTCATGGCTTTATCCTCATGAAATTTGATATCTCGTCACACGATAGTCATCTGACTGTCTGGAAAATACACATGATAATTGTAGGGCATTTCTGTGTACCCCAAAAATATCCCAACCTCTGCCGTCGGCTCCAGCTTCTTCCTGGTATCCTTCGTCACATCAATGTAAATAGGTGAGCCAAAATATTTAGGCTTCTTACCAGAAAATGCCTCTTCAGGTGTACTCATGCCAGGTACTCTATGAGGAAAACATTTTTTCACATAAATTGTAGTGTTGCATGCCTCAGCCCACAATTGCATGGGAAGGCCCTGATCATACAACATCACCCATGCAACACCCACGATCTTTCTGCTCTTTATCTCCGTGACCCCATTCTACTATGGGTTATGAGGCGCTATGAGTTCTCTTCGAATTCCTTCTTTGCTACAAAAGTCTTTGAATTCACTAGAGATGTATGCACCACCATTATCACTCCTTAGAGCTTTCACCTGCTTCCCCGACTCTTTCTCAACCAGCACCTTGAACTCACAGAACTTTGAGTATGTCTCACTCTTATTCTGCATGAAGAAGATCCAACACTTACGAGAAAATTCATCAACAAATATCACATAATACCTGTGCTTTGTTGTTGAAGCAATTGAGAAATGTCCACACATGTCTATGTGAACTCTCTCAAGGATCGTCGAAGCACGACTATCCTTCTCATGAAAAGTGGTCTTCACAAATTTTCCCTAAGTACATCCCTTGCACTGATATAACTGCGCAAGTGTACCTTTGGGAAGCCCGATAGAAATCTGTTGCAAAATTTTCAAAGCGCCATGGTGAAGATGGCCCAATCTCCTGTGCCACAATTCGCCCTCATCCCGGCTCACCATTCCTTCTACTTTGCCTACCATTGCTACGCAACCATCTACCTACAATTGATAATGATTCTTAACTCAAATCCCTATCCTCTTGGTTTGACCAGTTGTTTTATGTCGAAGGAAGGCTTTTCCCTCACTGAAAACAACATCATAACCCTTGTATTCCAGCATCGCCATAAAAATCAGATTCTTCTTCAATCTTGGAACATGCATGACATCCTTCAAGATGAAAGGTTTACCAGACTCCCTCTCAAAGGAAATGGTCCCGATACTAGTCGCACTGTATCTACCATCATCGCCCATCTCGATGTGCACTCCAAGATCCTTTTCCTCCAGATCACTAAACAAATCTTTGTCTCCAGTCATATGGAAAGATGCACCACTATCAAGAAACTACACTGATCCCATCACACTTGAAACCAAGCATGCGATCAAAGAAAAATCCAGCTCAAATTGTGAGGCTAAGGCCTCTCCAGCTGCAGATCCAGCAACCCGCTTATTCTTCTTCTTCTGTGGGCAATTAGTGGCAAAATGCCCGTGCTTGTGACAGTGAAAACACTTCACCTTGGACAAATCCTACTTCTTGCCTTTAGCTTCGGATTTGGAAGATTTATTCCCTTTTCCTTTCTAAGCTTTGGCAGCTAAAGTGAAATTTTCTTCATCTTCATTCTTTGATGAAGATCCATCCCTGGTACCTCGCCTTATCTCCTCCTGCACAAGATCTAACCAAAGTCACTCCCATCCTGGCAGTTTCTCCCGTCCATTAACAGAGTCTTCGTAGCTATGCCAACTCTTCGGAAGCCCAAGGAGAGCCAAGCTCAACAATTATTCTTCATCAACAGTAACCCCCACACTTCCCAGCTCATCCTTGCACTGGACAAACTTCGTGAGGTACTTTGGTATGCTGTCACCATTCTCCATTTTTATTTTTTTGAGTTTGTCTTTAAGTGCCAACTTCCTCTGGTCACTTCTGCTTTGGAACAAATTTGTAAAAGCCTTCCACATTAAGAATGGAGTGGCTTTCCCATGAAGGATGGACACAATGTGGTCCTTCACGCCTTTCAACAGAATCCTTCGGCACTTTGCTACCTTCTTTTGCCATGCATCAAGTGCGGCTGCATCACTAGATCCCGACTTAGGAGCATCGCTATCAATGAACTCCTTCAGCCCATTATCATCCAACACTGCCTCCATCCTGTCCTTCCATGCTATGTAATGCGAGCTCCCATCAAGGTCATACTCCAATTGCAATCCGTTGAAAGACATTTCAGTGAATGCTCAACTTCGACACCAAGAAAATGATGCAGCAAATTCGAATTCCACCAGCACAAAACTCAACCGCTTCAATAATTGCAATCCTATATGATCAATACAGATTTGATACCATGTAGAAATTATATAACCTATGTGTTATGTGTCCAAGGTTCTCCTGATATCACACTATTTTAACTTCATGCAAAATACAGAATGTATTCCACCATTGATCATTTGCGGAAATTAAATCAAGATTGCAATGCACACATGAAACAATAAAAATTCACACACATTAACACAGTTGTTTAACGAGAAATCCTGAAGCTGAAAACCCCAACTATATATATATATATATATATATATATATATATATATATATATATATATATATATATATATATATATATATATATATATAATATATGTCATAGAGATCATGTAACAATCCTCATACAAAGCTGATCATGTCAAGCTCTCAGTACAATACAATCGCTACACACTAATTAGGCCCGATCTTGCAAATCCATGCACCGATCTCTGCCACCTACTAGCCTGCCTCTATTGTGAAATATTTTTTGAAGAATGGCTCTGAATGAAATCGAATTCAGCCAGCCTTGCTCATGCAATCCTCATTGGCATCTCCACTGAGTGTTGGATGCAATCAATGCATCACTATAGCCACAACTGATAGTCACACTTTCTCTTTCACCTACCTCTCCACTGGTCTCCACTGAAACTGTCCATGCACTGTAGTTAACTGATGTATTCTTCAGTTGATTAATGAGTTATTATTTAGTGAATTAATTAAATAATTAATTCACACCACTCTCACTAGTGTATCAATCAGTTAGACTAGATACAACTAGCTCAACTGTGTCTAACTGAGTTAAACTGAACACAACTCCACCAACTACTTCTACAACTCCACCAAACTCTGTCACATGAGTTCTAAATGAAGTCTCCATGAAATAGCTCCACTTAACCCTCAGGAATAGCGTAATTCCTTCTGTCAGCTCCTGTGCCACATCTGTGCACTTAACTGAAGTGCTCCAAGAGAATAAGATAATGTCTAGAGTCCAAATATTATTAAGAGCTAATAATATTCGACATATCTATTTTTAGACTAGCAATCTAAAAATAGATTTCGCCCAATATGTCTAAAAATAGAAGTCCATCTATTTTTTCCGACTTGACCAACCATCCACAAATAACATCCTGCAACTCATAGAATATGATCGACATGTCTAAAAATAGACATAGTCTAAAAATAGACTTTGCGCCAAAAATAGCCTGTGGGCCCACTTAGTGAAGGCGACTCTTTTCACTAAGCTCATCATCTTGTTGAATCTCAAAAATTTGGCCTTGATGACCAAGTGAGCTTAATATATGTGTGTTAGATTATTAAGTGTGGTGTTTAAAGTGTTGACTTGGTGGTGTTAACCAATTTCATGTTTGCTTAGATGTGTATGTGTGATAAGAAATGTTTTTAGTGAATGAGTAAATTGAGAATGTTTTGTGATGCCATATGGTGTTGAAATAAAATGTTGAAATATTATAAATAATGTTGAAATATGACAGTAAATTAAACAATAAATCAAGAAAAAAACCCACCTAAAGGAGGCTCTCAAACAACTAGACAAAAATAGGTAAACAAGCTACTCAAAACAAAAGAAAAGGGCCTACAAGATCTAATGTTAATGGGACTGGTATCTAAGGCTCTATTTTTCTAAAAATGGTGCAGACAAAGAGCAAAAAAAAAAGGTGAGATATGCTGCAAAGGATAGGTAAGAATCTTAACAAACCAAGGAAACTCAAGGGGATCCTATGGGGGAAGGAAAGGGAAAACAAAATGGATTTATAATGGAAAAAGAACCTATCCAAATGGGCTGAATTAAAGTGGATCAACCCAACAAACCATAAGCTAAAAGTGTTGAAAACCCTAGACTCCTCACTGAGCCAATCCCTTCCCAAAAAGCTGGAGGATTACTAGAAACCCTAGGGGGATTTTTCTTCCTCAAAGAGACAAACTAAGAGTATACAGTCCTAAGGATGACTGAAATAGAAGTGAAATAGCTCTAACCCAATACACAGAAAACACTCCCACAATGTTGGTAGAAACCCTGAAAAAATTTCAAAAAAGTTTCAAAATGCATGTACTAATCTAGAAGGGTTGAAAAAGTTATTTTTAGGCCAAAAAGTGTGTTCTAGATCTCAAAGCATAGTTATGGAGCTGAAAAGTGCGCTTTGCTCTCCGCGACTATTGGTCATCAGATCTCGCCAGGTGTTGTCATCTCTTGCTCGACTGGTACCAATGACTTCCAGAAAACACAAAAAAACCACCAGTAACTAGAAATTTGACAAAATAATGGAGAGAAATCATAAATAGCAAAAATAAGCTAAAAATAGCTGCAGAAAACCCTTAAATTTCAGAAGAAAATGTCACCCAGGAAATTGAATTGTTACACTAGTGGAGTCGCCATTTGTTAGTATGAAATTTCTTGGAAGGTGTACCAAAAAATTCTCACTTAAGTCACGAGTGACTAGTGACCCTAACAACAACTATGGTTTCTTATACTTTATATTTGCAATAAATATGTGAGAAAAACCTACAAAAATATAACTGTATGCAAATGTAAAAGAAAAAACAACAAAAATAAATCTGATGTAATAACCCAATCTTGGAAAAGCTCTGAAAGAAAATATATTTTGTTAATGAAACTTGGCGAAGGAGATTTACAAAAGGTCATAAGTCCCCCTTAATGGGATGGGTCCTTTGATGTCCTTGTCGTTTCAATATTCATATCTTCTTCTCTCAAATGTGTGAAAAGCCAAACGACATAGAACTAAAAAATGGGATCTCGAATGACATGTGCCAATAATGGTGATGATGATAATGATTATGGTGAGAAATGAATGAAAAAACCCTCTTATTTATAGCAAAGTATTGGGTTGATCTAAAAAATAGAGAATACTAATATATTATTGACAAAAATCAAGATCTAACCACTTGGAATACTTTATTATATTTTTGGAGAGGGAAAAGATATTTAAAATTGTTAAATATGTTTATTTAGAAATAATTAAAAAATAAAGTTATTTACTAAGTATTTTGTGAAGAATAAGAAAGGTGTGAAATGAAATAATTATTAAATAATGATTTAATAATCATTCCAAGGATGGAATTAAGGAAAAATAAATAACTTATGATTTATTTAATTATTCCTAGGTGATTTAGTCAAATGTGACAAGGAATAATTATCTAACAATGATTTCATAATTTTTCCTAGAGAAAATTAAATAAATAATGGTATATTTAATTATTTCATGGGTTTTAATCGAAAATAACTTAATAAAAGTGGCTTATTAAATTTTTTCTTATAGTGAAAATGATTTTACTATGGTAAAATTAAACTCACATTGTATATTTCTATCCACCTAGTTAGAAATGGATAGGATATCATTATTTGGTGATAATAGGCTGTGATTGATGTCCAAAGAAATGTTGAACTTACTGATAGTTGACGTGATAATGTGCTTGTTCGTGCCCTGTGGTATGTCGAGTAGGTGCTACACGATGCAGTCTTAGGAGATGAGAGATGCAAGAGGAAAGAAGCATCCATTAGCTAACATACAAATCACATTATGGGAGGTGAATGGAATGCTCAGTCAACAATTTGGCAAGGTGGCATAGCCTGCATTAACATGGTAGACCACATGGAGATTAAGGTTGACAAGGAAGCACCACATGGGTTGTGTGGGAGCACCACGTGGAAGTGTGGGTTTATGTGGTAGGATTAGATGGAAAAAAGTTAAATGGCCATAAATATTAATATGTAAGTTTGATTTCTATAACTTTATACCATTGGAAATGTCTTCACAATTAGAATACAATGGTGTATACCAAAGGTTGATTCTACTAACTTTGGGAGAGGACGAATTTTGGAACCCCATTTCCATTACGAGATCATGGAGGTTAGGTTAGGATATTGTAACACCTTCCATTCATATTGGGAAGTCTAGCGAGGTGGGAGATAGTTTTATAGAGTGGTATCAAAGTTCACGGTTTAATTCTAGACCTACGGAAATAAGTTGGGGCTCTAACACCAGGTGAAAAAGTGTTAGGAACTATTACTGAGTATAACATTCATATTCAATTGATGATTCTTATAGAATTTGATTGTGACCTATATGTAGTGTGTGTGTGTGTGTGCGCACTAATTTTGATATGATTATTGTTTCTAACAGACATGCTCACATGAGGTGTGTTGTTTCAAATGGATTGCACTAGCAGACTTAATGTAATAAGCCAATGTGATTATTGAGATCAAGTATTTATGTTTTGGATTCTCTAATAATGCGTATGAAAAAATATAAGAATACAAAAAATATAATAAGGAATGAGTATTTGAATGGATAAATATAGAACTCATATATCTCAACATGGAAATGATGAGGAGTCAGTGGAGAAAAGAAAAGGGGAAGGTTATCCTGATTGGATGGATGCTCTTAGAATTCTAAGAGATGAAATGAAAATTTACAAGGCTAACAACGAGAATATTTTCAGAGCCCAGGAGAAGAAGGAAAAAATGAATGTGGTCATATTGTAAAGTCTATTAGACATGAAGAGACAAAAGAAACATGAATTAGGATCCATTTTCAAGTTTAAGCATAGTTCATCAAGACTTGGAAGACAAGATTTGAGGGTTGATGCTGAAGAAGGTAGTAGATTGAAGAAGAGAAATATATAATGAAGTGAAGACATAGTGAGGGGTGGAAATCCTCTAAGTACTCAAAAAATGAGGATGGATAGTGAAGGGAAATTTTCAAGTGTGGAAGCAAGGACACATGATCAACAAAGAAGAAATGGAAAGGGTTTTTTCCTAGAAAATTTCAAGAAAGAAAAGCCCCATAAATTTTATGGAGAGGTGAAGAAGGATGAAGAAGCAAAGGCATGGTTTTTTGGGGGGGATAATTATTTCAAAGTCCATAATTACTTTGAGAACATGAAAGAAAGAGTATCCATCTTTAATTTTAAGGGAAAGGATGATATCGAGTGGGAGGATTTGAGGAATGTGAAGGATATTGAAGAGAATGAGTTATCTTAGGAAAGGTTTAAGAGATAATTCAAGAAGAAGTATTTCTCTGAAGAATATTCTGATAAGAAGGCCATAAATTTCTACAAGATCAACCTTGGGAAAGTAAAATATAAAGAATACACTAACATGTACTTAAAGTTTTAAAGATACACGCCTTACACAAAAGAGTAGAAGGAAAATATTCAACAATATAGTAATGGACTACCTAAGGAATTAAGGACATAATTGAGTTCACTAAACCAAGGACATTGGAGGATTTCATCAAAAATATGAAGCACTACAATTAACAATCAAATCAAGAATCAATTATTGATATGGAAGGTATGATCAAGACCCAACTTGTTAACTTGTTTCTATTTTAATTGACCCTTGTTCATATTTTAGCTATGTAAGGCCTCTGGTTTCCAGAAAGTGTACCTTACCAAGAAAATTGATATGGAATACTGGATGGTCAATTTAGACACTAGAAATAATAAACAAGTGGAGTTTGTAGCCTAGTCATACCGAATCTCTCTAAATGGCATTCCCACCGTAGTGAGTTTACATTTATTTCCCTTGGGTGCCTACGACGTCCTCATGGGAATGGACTAGTTGGCACAGAACAATACTAAGGTAAAATGTTATAGGGAAATGCCAAAATAGTATATGACAAATTAGTGATGGCACTGCAACTAAAGCATTATGCCTTGAAATGGTACAAGCTGTTTGTTATCCACATCACTAACGAATCTGAAGATAGTAATGACAGTATGAAGGAACACTAAATTTTAAAATACTTTGAGGATGTTTTCCCCGAGGAAATACTAGGATTTCCACCACACTAGGAGGTTGATTTCTCAATCAAATTAATTCCTAGAACAACATCGACATCTAAATTAGCTTACACAATAACCACACCAAAACTTATGGAGCTGAAGTTACAACTAAAAGAACATTGGAGAATGTTCACTTTAGTTCGAGTGTGTCCTAATGGGGAGTGTCATTATTGTTTTTTGATAAATAAATGAGACACATTGAGGTTGTGCAATGACTATAAACAACACAATAAGGCCACCATTAAGAATAGATATCCATTATCGTGGATTAATGACTCATTTGATCAGCTAAAGGGAGAAGTGGTATTATTAAAAATTGATCTAAGATCTGGTTACCATTAGGTATGAATTAGGGATGAAGATATTCATAAAATGAATTTTTGAACTAGGTATGGGCACTAAGAATTTGTGATTGTACCATTTTGGCTCACGAATACTCCTGCTACCTTCATGTGTTTGATGAATATTTTTTGAGTCCTTATTTGGATAAATTATTATTATTCATTGTTGATGACATCCTGTTGTATTATAAGAATAAGGAATAGCATGAGAAACACCTTACAACTATGCCACAATTACGGAGAGAGAACAGGCTCTTTGCAAAACTCCAAAAATGAATTTTTTTTCTATCCTAGATCTTATACTTGGGGCATATAGTCTCAAAGGATCATGTGGAAGTTGAACTTGAAAAATGTAAGGAAGTCATGGAATGAACTAATACATAAAATTTAATAGAAGTAAGATCGTTTATGGGGATGGCATGCTACTACAGGATATTCATTAGGAACTTCTCTAAGACTGGACACTCCTTCACAACACCACAAAGAAAGGGGAGTATATTTCAATGGAAAACAAAATGTGTTGCAAGGTTTAATAAATTGAAGCACTTACATACACATCCACCAGTGCTAGGGATAGAAAACCCAAAAAAATATTTCATGGTGTGCATGGATTCCTGCAAATAAGTGTTGGGTGGAGTCCTCATGCAAGAGGGACAAGTAATCTACTATGAGCCTAGAAAGATAAATCAACATGGACCGAATGATGTCACTCATGATTTGGAATTGGAAACAATAGTCTGTTTTTGAAGATGTGTTGACATTACCTTTTGGGCAGTAAATTTACATTGATCACAAAAAATGTAGGGCTAAAGAACTTGTTTGAACAACCAAAGTTGAAAGTTAGGTGGGAAAGGCAGTTGGAATTAATCAATGAGTTTTAGTTTGAAATCAAATATATGCAAGGAAAGGAGAACAAGGCAGTTAATATACTTAGCATAACACTACACATGGCTCATATAATTGTTGTGAGATATTATGAATTTAACATTCAAGCAAATATTAAATAGGCTGAGCAACAAGATACAAAATATTAGCAAATCAAGGAGTGCTCACAAAAAGAGTTGGAATGAGCATTGGGAAAGGATTACTCCATTACGAAGGTTGGTCTACTAAAGTATAAAAACAACTATACTCCAACAATAAGTGAGATTTCCCAAGTTTTCATGAAAGAGCTAGTGAGTTTTCTTGAAGTACCTAAGAAAATTAACTCTTATAGGGATTCAAATTTACCTCTAAATTTTGGAAGGAATTTTTCACTAGTATAGGGAAAGAATTGAACTTTGGTAAAACCTACCATCCTAAGATAGATGGATAGAATAAAATGATAAATAGAGTACTAGAAGACATGATGAAAATGTATGTCATGCAGCAACCAAGGAAGTGGGGAGAGTTTCTTCCACATGTGGAGTTTGCATATATCAATGTATACCAGGAGTCACTAAAGATGAGTCCATTTGAGGCTCTTTATGGTAGGATGTGAATATTAAACTAGATATGTTGAAGGAGATGAAGTAGGAAAAAAATTCCATCAAGAAGCAACAAAGGATAGCTCAAGATAGATAAAAGAGCTATGTAAACTAATATAGAGTACATAAAGAATTCAAAGTGGGGGATCATGTGTATCTACGAATCATAACGAAGAGACACTCCTTTAGAAATGGGTCATGTAACAAGCTTGCACCACAGTTTTGTGGGCCATTTCAAGTTCTAGAAGGCATAGGGCCAGTGGCATATATATTTTCCTTGCCACCTAAAATAAAGGATCACAATGTTTTCCATGTTTATTTACTTAAAATATATGTATAAGATGTTAATCATGTGATTGATAGGTTTGTTCTATAGGTAGAACCGTAGGGAAAGTTCCAGTCACAACCTATGTGCATTATAGATCAAAGGCATATGATGCTTCATAATTAACTAATCAAGCATCTCAAGGTGAAATGGAGACACTTTGGACTATAGGAAGCCACATGTGAAATGGTTGAGAACATGACGATGTCATACCCATTTTTTTTTGTTCATTAAGAAAATGTGACTATAAATGTAAATATATATGTAAATAAATGGGAAGAGTTCTGTATATAAATCTATTGTAAATAGTTTGTGTTCGAGTATTAAACACTAATGACAATGTTTCTCTAAGGGGGTGGGGTCTGTGACAGTCGTTTTAACAAATGCTCTTGTTGTGCCTAGAGGCACTGTAAAACCCAATATAGGGGAGATGTGTAGGCATTAGGTGTTATGTGTTAGATGTAATTTTGTAATTTTTATTTTATTAATAAAATTAAGAATAATTCTTTAGATAAAAGAAAATCATAATATATATTATCACACCAAAACATATACCATATAATAGTAGTTATAAATTAAGATTCATTTTGACATATAATTTAAAATAATGATTTGGTTATCATATTCAAATTTAATTAATATACCCATACAAATTTAATACCTACAATATAACATAATTCTTAACCATGAATATTCACCTCCATTTTACCATGGATATTATTAACTTCTAAATAGACTTTGTTACAATATTATGGGCCAATACCATGATTTATCAATACCATATGCCCCAAAAGCACAACTCATTTAAAAATAATTATTTTATAAATCTTTTATTTTAATTTAACTGTATAATTTTTTTAATTAGCACATGATACCTTCAATAAACTTACAAGATAACGAGATTATTAACCATAGATATTCAACCCTATTTTACCATGGGCTTGTACCTTGAATTATCAATACCATTTTCCCAAAAATCATAACTCATTTTAAAATCAGAATAATTTATATATATTTTATTTTAGTTTTATTTTATAACTTTTTTTAAATCAAATCTAAAAGAAAAAGGTATGGGGGAGATATAATGGTGTAAATGTTTGTAAACATTTACATGTGGCCTCAATTAACAAATAATAAAAGGTTCTCAAGCCTATGTAGATATGTTGTAATTTGTTGTAAACATTATCAGTGGGTCAAAATAAAATAAAATAAATAATTAATAATGATAATTATCACTATAATATTTTGACTACTTCAAATTACATAAAAATAAATAAATTAAATTACATTAAAAATTTAAAAAAAAAAATTAATAATTATAATTATAATTAATAATAAAACTAGCCTAAACCCATGTTAAGTCTAGATCTACCAAGTGCAGAGAGGGATCAAATCTCTTGAGATACTCACCTCTTTTAGATTGAAAAGAGATTTGATACCTCTCAATGCTTGGTAGATCTAGAGTTAAGATGAATCTAGGAAGTGAACATAGATTTATACGTCTCAAGGATGAGGAGTTGCTTGTAAATCCACAACTTGCATTTTCTTCATCACTTAAATATTTGTTGGTTAGATGGCCCTATTATCTAGTATTTTAATGGAAGACATGGGATTATGAAAGGGGGATAAGCTTGTAGACTCGCCTCCTAGATCATGTGACAAAGTCAACACCCAAGAGGATGCATGGAAGAAAGACCTCAACAAGGATTCCTGGTAGAAGAGGGATGCACAATCTAGGGGAAACATTTATATTATGCAGGGAGAATTCATAGAGATATGGAGGACAAAGCAGATAATGTGGAGAGGAGTTTGGAAGTTAGGTGAGTTATCCTAGAAGGCTCGATATCCTTGAGCTACTGTCCGATACTTGTGCTTACAGGGTGGGTTTCATTTTCTATTGTTGAGGTTGTTTCAACATGCCTATATGATTTTTGATTGAGGCATGTGCATGTTCCTCTGTGTTATTTTTTTCCATGGAGAGATCAATAAAATTGGGATACTCTAGTGCATACTGGGATGATAAACCTATGGGGTATTTTTCACTGATAAAGCACTTGAGAAATGGCTAGAGTTAGGGATGAGAAACCAATGGGGAAAATTCTTGGTTGAGAAACTACTTGATAGGTTGAGGCACCGCAATACTTGAGGTATTGATAAACACCAAGTGTAGCCTTGGGGATGATAACACGGATGTTAGTACCCTTTGATAAATTATTAGTATGCAGGGTGTGCTCTTGTCCCCTTCATAACTAATCTAACTGATAAACCTCTCATTATACAATTATATCCTTCTTCAGAACTAAATTGAGACTCTTTGTGATTTGTTGGACCCCATGTAGTTGTCTTGTTGCTGCGTTGGAGCCACTATGGTGTTACAATTGGAGGATGCTAGAGGAATCACTTGAGAAGTGGTCTCCTCCTCATATGAAAAATTGACTAGTTAAGCACTGATAAGAATTTTACCTCCTCTTACTTTGAATTCAGCTAAGAGGTGATTTGATGCAAGAAATATTTACAATGCAGTCAGCCTACACTTCAGTGGAAAATAAAAGTCGCTTCCTCAATTCTAGTCATTAAGTTACTAAGATAAATGGTTATTTCTATTTTTATACTTATTTGTGCAATATGAATGATATTTTTGTTGAACACACACACACACACACACACATGACATCTATTATTGGTAAGGAATGCAAGATTCTTGTGTATTTCAATGAATGGTATGAAATATTATTCCCATGTCAAATGGGCTTGAGGACCCATGTTCAATTGTTATACTCTTGGTATTTCCATGACTTTTTTATTATATGATAATTTAGATGTCTTATTATGGTGGATGAAATTCCATGGCGGGATCATTATGGGTGTAAGTCTCGTGAGAAGAATGAATGGAGAAGTGAACTTCATGTACAAAATCTAAAGGGATCCATTGTCAAGCTGTTGTTGTAGCACAAGAAAATGAATTTGTCTCAGTGTTGGAGAGTTTGATAAGGAGTTATTCCTATCATCTAATACATGGATTTCCATTCATGACTTGGGATTAAGGCAAAAGAGTCATTCTGATGTGACCCTGTGAGAAAAACATTAAGTATTTTGAGTAACAAGAATAAATATTGTTGTAATTGCAGGTCATGAAGGAGCTCCCATTTGGTATTGCAACATGAAGGATTTGGGGCTTGATTATGTGGAGGCCTGTAGGCTAGGCTCCACTGCGACTCCATAATCCCTAATAATAATTAAGTGTAGCTTTTCTCGTGAAGCCAAGGCCTTTAGTGGGATTTAGGGCAAGGTTGAGGTGAGAACTTTATGTGGAGATAAAGAGGATATGGCATGTCAAAACTGTTACATGCGGTAGACACGAGAGGCCTTTTCATAAGGCCATGTGGCCTGAATTTGAGTGACATGTGGTATCCTCGAAGGGGGCCACATTGTGGTATGACATCATCATAGTTGTAGGGGTCTTAGTTAGGTTCACTATGACGGATAAGTTTTGATAGAAGAGGCCAGGGAACGAAATTTATGCTTGGCAGTTGACACGAAAAATTGTGTCATTACGGGTCAGCATGACATTATCATGGTCGTAGGGCTCTTTTTCATCAAGAAGAATAGGCCATGATTGATGTTCAGGGAAATGAGAAACTTGTCGAAAGTGGACATGATAACATGTATGTTCACACCCTAGGATGTGGTGAGTAGGTGCTACATGTTTTTGTCCTGGAAGACGAGAGTTATGAGATGGAAGGACCTTCCGTTAGTTAACGTACAAATCACAATAAAAGAGGTGAATGGAGTGGTCATTCCGCAATCTAGCAAGGTGGCATAGCCCACAATGACATGGAAGACCATGTGGAGATCAGGGTTGACAAGAAAGTGCCACATGGGTTGTGTGTTAGTTCCATGTCAAAATGTTAGCTAATGTGGAAGGGTGAGATGGCTAGAGTTTTAAATGGAAATACCTTTTGATATGAAAGTTAAATTTCAGTAAATTTTATATCATTAGAAAGATCTTAGCAAGAAGAATACAATGGTGTATCCCAATGTTGATTCTACTAAATTTTGAGAGATGAAAAATTTTGCAACCCCATTTCCATAACGATACCATGTACGATAGGTCAATATAATGTAACACCTTCCAATCATCTTGGGAAGTCTAAGAGGGTTGGATACCTAGTCTTACACTAGAGAAGATCCTCCCACCCATGCTATTATATACCACATATGGTATTCATATTCCTCCTTGGTGAATCATACCATTCAATTATGAACTTTCTAGTGAATAAAAATAGGGAAATGTGTAACTTATTCAATTCTTAATATGGAGTTGATAAGTGATATTTAAAATATATTACTAATAATAATAAAAATTAGGTGGATTATAAATAAAATATTCATGTGAAGTAGAGAGAGAGAGAGAGAGAGAGAGATTTCTTAGATGCTTTCTTATTCATGGGATTCTTTCATGCCATGACATACCACCTATGGTGTTCATCTTGCTCCTTGGTGGATCATGGCACTCAATTGTGAATTTTCTAGTGAGTAATGATAGGGAGATGTGTAACTTATTCAATTCTCAATATCAATTTAATTTGTGGCATTTATATTTCTGTTTTTTCATGGGTACGATATTTTATATTCCATATGAGGAATATACATATACTCTCAATATTGTCAACAAGCTACTTTTAGTGGGAATGGCATGAAAGATTTTAATAGAAATGTTGAGTGGAATATTTCAATCTCAACTATGTATTACAATTAAGGAAGTTGACACACACACACATATAAGTGTAAAGAAGTTTGCAGTTAAAAAAAAAATAACATGTTTCCACACAGATTTGAAATTAAGATAAATCTTATAATTAAAAGATAATTAATACCAGCCTAGAGCCATCTAACTTAGGATCTATCATGGGCCTAGAGGGATCAAATCTCTTGAGATGTAAATATTTCCTCAAATTATTAATCCAATGTTGTTAAATCTAATAATATTAGATTTAATAATAATAATAATATTTTTAATATCTAATAATAATAATATTTTTTTTGCATGACATGATTAAACAATTTATAATAAAATTACATCAAATTAATATTCTCAAATATTAGAACTTTGATGAACTATTTATGTCTTTAAAATTTTTAATATATCCATAGGATATTACTTTTCCTTTTCAAAATTAATTTTACTAATATTTAATTAAAATAAATATTAAAACATTTTAGAGCAAGATTTTCCGTTCTTTGTGTTGAACTATATTGTAGTTTTTTTTATCTATATGGTTGTTTTGGGCTATATTATTATTTTTATTTAGATCCTTCTAACTCTGAGATGCTAATCTTTTCTCAAATTATTAATCCAAAATTATTAAATATAATAATATTATATTTATTAATAATAATAATCTTTTAATAATAATAATATTTTAATATTAATATTAGATTTAACAATATTTTTTACATGGCATGATAACACAATTTATAATAAAACTACATCACATTAATATTTTCAAATATTACAACTTAGACGTGGAACTATTTATGTGTTTAAAGATTTTATTATATTTATACAATATCATTTTTCCTTAAAGAAATATTTTACAAATATTTAATTAAAAAAAATATTTAAAAAAAGTCAGAGCAAGAATTTTTATTAAACTGTATTGTACTGTATTGTACTTTTTTTATTTATATAATTATTTTCATTTTTTATTTTAAATCTACATTAATTTTTAATTTTAATTTTTATTATTAATTTATTAAAAAAAATTCATACTTACACATAACCCTCATTATAAAATACTTATAAAATATGCCTTAAAACCCTAAAATTAACAACAAACCTATCATAATAAAATTATAACAAAATTCTTGTCATTCAACCTCACCAACAAAATTAACAGTCTATTCTTGTCGTTCAACATCACCAACAAAACCATCAGTCTATCAGCGTAATCTTGCCGTTCACCATCAACGACAAAACTAAGTGTAATCTTGTCATTCAACATCAACAAACTAAAGGACAAACAAAGTGACGCAATTTCCACATTGGACAGATTTCTTTAAAACATCACCATACATAAAGAATAATTTCATTAATGCTCAAAGGGCAGCGACACTATTCCAGACGAGGTCCACGTAAAACGTGGCCAACATCCTATCGTCCGAGTGATTAAAAATCTTTAAGAAATGTATGTAGCCTCACTCGAAAAAGGACATCGAAATAGATGGAGACTTTTAATTAAAAAAAAATCATGGAATTTGATGCTAGAGCTATGGAAATCAATTCTCCAAGACTTTCTATGCATCTCACGGTGCCCGTACTAAAATCACAGCGGGATTACTGAACAAAATAAGCCATTGCCGTCCTTGTTTGTGGTCACAGATTCCGGACAAGCAGCGGAATCTGGGCAGCAGGAGGAGGGTTTTAGAGCTTTTAGGGTTGATGATGCAATTAGCTACAATACCCGGCGTGTCGTGGCGTTCAGAGCACTGTTTCGACAGTTTTTTGGACCTTGCGGCAGATCTTTACGGCCTTAAATATAGTCTTGCTATCCTAGATCACGAAAGCTTGCGGTTTCTTTAAAGCCTCTGCTATTTTGCGAGGTATGAAGGCGAGAGGACGAGTAGAGATATTTTGGGGTAAGGAAATTATTTATTTATTTATTTAATTTTTCGGTTCGCCTGCATTGTAAGAAAATTTGAAGCCATGGACCTGAAATTGTTAAAAAAGTCTCACTGCGTTTTGTGTCTTTTTTGCTTACGTTTGCCCTGGTTCGCAGGAAGGAATTGAAGTGTGAATTCGACAATTAAACTCTAAAAGATTCGAAAGATGGCCTAGAAAAAGCAGAATCGTAGTGTTGAGAAGATTGAGGAAGGGATTTAAGGCAGAGCAAGTCCAGTCCTAGCATCTTTCTGCTTGAATGCCAACATTTTCGAGTCGATCTGCCAAAACTTTTCCACAGTCTTCTCAACATTACAGTTCCACTGGAATCTTTCGAATCTTTTAGAGTTTAATTTTGGCTAGTAACTCTTCCCGCGGGCTTGAAAATGTAACGAGCTGCAAAATCTATGGCTGACGAGCTGCGGCCCCGTTGAAGGAATTCTGGAAACTTCAGGCAATCTTGCGGACATAACAAACTTCGATTTATGGATGCACCGGTTCTCCGGGTAGATTCTGGGAGGATCACGAAGCCGGAGAAGATTATAAAGATCTAGCTTTAACAGTACCTTTTCCCCGGCGGCAATGGCTAAACCTCAAACAATGAAAGAGGTTCGAGGCTTCGACGGTTGGATTCCCGCCCCGCCCGGGGAGTCTGAATCTTTATGAAAAGAATTCGATCGCGAAATACCCACCGGCTTGGGTTTGTTTACCAGCCTCACGGAATTAAAACTCTTTTCCAATAGATTAACCAGTACTCTATTAGTGCTTGTTCTTGTTGTGTTTTGTTTTTTCCACCGTGAAATTGAACTCTGCACTAATTGCTTCAATCTGAACTTGTTAGGGTTTTCATAAATATTGGTGTGAGGTATCCTGCGTTTCGGTACAGTTTTTATATATTTTCGCTGAGAGCGTTGTTTCTTATAGTGTGATTATTTTATTTATGGATTCAATTTGTTTTATGTTTTTTACATGAATCAGTTAGCTTGTTTTGTAAATTGAATACGAAGCCAATCTTATGTTAATCTCGCTTTCCTGTAGTTTTTGAAAGAGTTCTATAGAGTAGTTCAGAGATTTGCTTGTGATATTGTGCAGAGTATGCTTCTGTATTTAGAGGGTTTGGAGTGATGATATTGGAGCTAATAACCTGGTAGACTTATTTTTCAATGCATCATTTTTAAACATGTTAATTATTGTTAATGCAAGTTTAAGTATGCAGTTTTAAACAATTTTTCTACTTGGTTGTCACAAGTTATCTTTTGTTTTGGGTTTTGTTCATTCACTGTTTGGTTAGGGTTTTGTTCATTCAGTGTTATAAATATTTAGAATCATCTTATCTTCATGTAAGATTAGGAGATAAATTATATTTTCTGTTTTGGTTTTATAGAATATAGGCTTATTCACGATACAGGTTAAATCTGAATTTCTACATAACCGGCAGGAGGTTGCAGATCCAAATGCTCTTGTGAAATGGGGTATGCAATAATGGATGGAAGAAAAAGGTATTACAGAAGTGTTGGAAGTCAACTTGTGGGCTTCGAGGAGGAAATGAGCATTGCTATGAAAGTAGGAATCATCTGCACAGGTGCCCTGCCCATGAAGCGACCTTCAACAATGAGGATAATAGAGATGCTGCAGGATAGCAATCACCAGCAGAAGGCCAGGGCAACTACCAAGGATGAAAATTGTTTCCTTAGTATTACAAGGAGCCTAGTACTTCCATGATGGTTATTGCATTTGACGTGGACTTCAAGAATCTTTATATTTTCTACCACTTTGTAGCTTCTAAGTTTGTTTCCACTTTGTAAGAGTTGAATATTTGAAACAATAGCTTGCATTTGGAGTTGTTTTTAGTGAGACTTTTTAGAGTGTTTGGTGTCTAAATCTTACTGAAAAATTTGAGGTGACATCTTGATTTGTGTTATTTAAACTGGTTTTTTTACTATATATATGAATTCAGCACTCTAAAAAACCTTAGGGCACTTTGATTGTGCACGGTTACCCATCAAACTTGTGAATTCAATAAATTTCTGCTAGATTTTAGAGAAATTACACTAGAAAAATCCACCTTAAAAACATCCAAAATTTAAATAACACAAATCAAGATTTCACTTCAAATTTTTAAATAAGATTCGGCCACCCGAAACTCTAAAAAGTCTCACTAAAAACAACCAAGTAGTCTTTAGTGCAACTTTTTGAAGGCTTTTAAGGTGGTTTTTTCTGGTGTAATTTCTCTGAAATCCCACAGGAATTTATTGAAAAGAGAAGTTTGATTGTTAACTTTGCACGATTGAAGTGTCCTAGGGGTTTTTGCACCTGAAACTCCAAAAAGTCGACTAAAGACAACTCCAAAAACAACTCACTTGCATTTATAACTTGTTATGATTCTTAATGAGAGTTAAAATTGTTATCCACTTCAAATGTTAGGAGTTACACTCCTCGATGATAGACATTTAATTTGAGACTAGACATTTAAATCAAGATAAGTAAATTTTTTATTTAATTGTGAAGATTTTTACAGCAAATTTAGAAATGTTTAACAAAAATGTGACTGAAAATATTGAATGTCCCACAATGCATTACAATATCCAGAAATTTCAAACACCACAAATGATGTGCACTTGTTACAACAGAAATAGCAAAATGTCTCATAGCATTGAAGTGCACTTGTTACAACTGAAGTAGCAAAATGTCTCATAGCATTTATTATAAGATTTATTATACAATAGATAAGATTTATTATATGTTTAATTAATGGTTATTGTTTTATTATTAAATAATTATAAATTATTATTAGTTTAATAAATATGTTTATTTTAAAATAAATTTTTTATAATTTTAATTTAATTATCAATAATTATTAAATAAATAATAAAAATTTAATTATACTAATAATATGATAAATAATATATTACCATATTCATAATAATAATAATACTCTTTTAATTAATTTATCATGTTTTTTTTTTTTAATCCCGAGTCTCATCCAAAGGGGAAAGAGGTCTGGTGCGTATTTACCATCTTACCATTAAGATCAGACTCCCTCCGAATTTGATGCCGAGTCCACTTTGCCCGAATCTTATGATTACTTCCCCTACTTGTCATATTCTTATTTCAAAGAGCTAGTGAAAGTGTAGCAAAAACTTTTAAATTTTGTCCACATATATCGATAAAGTGGGTAAATAGAAGGCATCGGAATAATTGAATAGACAAGAAGTATTGTGGATTCACATTTATCATGTCTTTATGCGTATTTTAAGATTAATGATTTGGACAAATGATTGAATATTTCATTGTTGAACTAAAGATAAATTTATAAAAATGTAACCACATTGGATGGCAGCCATGAAATTTGCTTTATGAATTCACCATATTTTCTTACTTAAAGCATTGTTTTCCACTAACTTGTATTTTAAAATCATTTCAACTTTGTTTGGAATAAAAATGGTATCCGATATTGTTAGTTGGATGTTTGCTGTAATTTATGGTATGATTGGTTTAATAGTTAAATCATTTAATATTTTTGGTTTTGATTTTCTGATTATGAATATATATGTTTTCTATGTTGAATATATGTAATTTAAACCCAAAGAAATTTTATTAATTTTATAAATATTTATGTTAAAATATAATATAAATATTAATAATAAAGGTATATAAATGGGTCGGTAAAGATAAGTATCATTTGTGAGTATTAAAGTAATGATCTATATTTATAATTATTATATTTAAAAAAAATTAGAATTTTGCACTAAATGTAAGTTGAAGGTTTATGACAAGGGTTTATGTTTTGAGTTGGAGAATTGTAGTAGTTTTCGGTAACCCTCAATAGGTGGACGATCTGTAGTTTGGGGTTGCACTATTCACATTTCCAGGCCGGTTAATATCCTATTTTCATGCTAGAAATTAATGAGAAGTCCACGATTGAGGGAAATGGCAGAATGGAGGATGCAACTGACTATTCGTTCGATCTTAGGGACAAATCACACTATGGATCTGAGAGTTATTGCTACACTTCAGCCTCAGAAGACAATAATAAGGGTTGCCTCTTTCATCTCCCCTCTTGCATGCCCTCTTGAATAAAGTAAGAGTTTAGCTCTGGTGTTAGGGTCCCAAATTTCACTATGGTTTAGCGTATCAACTATGGATGCATGTCGTGAATAATACATTAGTGCTCCTCAGGATGACCAATTTTTGGGTACCCTCTTAGAGGAATTCCATGAACTCGAGCAGTCCTTTAATAAGGCGGTTGATCCAAGTGGATATTGGTGGCCATCCACCTATTCCAGTTGGGCCCACAACACTGTTTCTTTCAGTTTCCTTAACTATATCACAATTTACTATTTTTGGTAGTTTTTGGGTCCTAAACTTTCAGAGCCATTTTGAGGCCCGAAACGATTTTTTTTTTGTAAAACGAGCAAGGCCCCAACCTTACATCAAGGGTCTGCGATCAAAAGCCATTGTCTTTAGATAGATATTTCTAACAAGGTATCATGCGCATCAAATGGAGATTGTATGCCAAAGTTACAACCCGAGGAAGTTGATTTACCAACTAAACCCAATGGAGTTCACAAACTTTTGGTGTTTCATCTCCTAGGGTTAGGTTTTTGGATGTGTACTGTTGTAGCTCCTAGAGACAGCCTAGAGTTGTGATAGACCAATGCCTAGGACATCTTAGCATAGCAAGGAGCATATAATATAATATATGAAGTTGTCAGCTTCAGCTCTCATGCTATCTCCTGTAAACAAGGAAAATTAATCTAGAATGGGACCAAGCTTCTCCTATAAATAGGGAAATTAATCTAGAATGGGACCAAACTCTCAGAAGCTGACACAGGAAAGGAGATACTGCAGAGGCATGATGCAGAACTCTAATACAAAAGCAACAGACAATTCAGAGACAGTTTACTGCAAAGTGGGCCGATTCAAAAATACTTCATAGACATAAATTATCAGAAGGTGTATGTAGTGAAAGAAATAATGAGAAGATATTAGTTAACATTGAGATGATACCCAGATATACAATACCACCATGCATGGGCTTACCAATCTAAGAATCCATACATGATAATAGCATTTTAAAAGCACCCTCCCAGAGCAACTAATATAGCAGAAGTGTGGTTAGCTGAATAATGGAACAGAATATCATGCATGAGCCATATTTGAAGCGCTTGACTGATCCAAGTATGGGCATCAACTAGGATGAATCCTTACCAGAAATTAGTGAGCCACTCGCATTCCAAAACATGATACAAGAAGGATGGATGAGATGAAATGATATATTAAATAACATATAAAAGAGAGTTACAGACTATGAAATACCAAAGACCAGAATCCACTTTGACAGATAGAACTCCTCCTCACTGAAACCCTATGGGCTCTGAGCCTTCATACAAGAGTTTAACAAACTGTATACAAAAAGCCTTTCACTGCATAATTTTCTGATAAAAATCTGGAACCCTTACAATGTGTTTCTTCTGGGTTTTTATAGCTGAAAAAGGAGCAGAGGTGGTAGGTGGACAACTAAATGCAGAATTAAAAATCAGAAGAGAAAAGGGCCGAAGCCCATTCTGTTTAAACTCAGTGTATTTATCTCCAGTACTCTCTGGAGGAAAGAATGGTCTTCGTGAGGCTTCTATTTACTTCAGGTATGTCTCTACTGTACCTGGCTGCAGAGCTTTGTAGTACTTTTTTGGTGAATGAGCAAGAAAGTGAGATAATGATACAAAAGTCGACCATACTTCAAAAGAAATGCTCTTGGCCACTTCGGAATGTGATCAGTGCAAAACTTTCTTTAGGAACATGGTAAAATATGTAAGTAATATGGGTGCTTTGTCCTTCAGAACAAATCTGCTGATATGAGAACCCTGATAGCTTTGATTTCTATGCGCTAAGCCTTCCAAGTGATCCCGGGGTCCTTAGTACGGTACTTTGCCTTCGAAATTACTGAAATAAGGCTCAAATTCTTCAATTTCATGCCTTTAACTCTCTGCTGCTCCATTGATATTCCTTTTCCGCTTCCATGCTTGCCTCTGACTGTGAAATCTGTGCTTTAATAGCTCTGGGGAGTATTGTACAGAGTTTAAACTCTGTTCCTTTAATGAAAGTCTTGTCGGCATACCATTCTGGACCTTTCCCCATGATTTCACTTCTGAACATGGCCCTTTCCTGTGCTCTCGGGCTCTGCGTCGCTGTAATAGCGACTATGAATCATGGTGGCGTTTAACGCTTGCACCCAGCAAAACACGCAACTATATTAAGAAATCCATGCACAGAGGAGGTGGATGGTTATGGAGGATGGGGAGAATGGCTACGCAACGGTGGTGAAATGGTGGCTCTACATGAAATGATGATGAGAAATGATTTTGATATGGTGTAAACAGTGAACTAATAGGGTTTGACCAAAACATGTTTATGGACCGTTCGATCATGGTTTGGGGATGAAAATCAACGACGGAGATCGAACAACGGTTTGATATATGAGTAGTGGGTGGAATAATTACGAAACAAAGGATTTTAATGTAAAACAAAAAACTTTGGTTATGACGGAAATACAAAGGAATGCGGTGAAAATGCAATGAATCGCGATCATATGCGGTGGGACCCAGCATGGTGGAGGGTGATTAAATCCGAGCCATCAGATCGTCAGATCCAACAGACGGTCAAGATTAAGTCAGGCAATCTCAATCGCAATGGACGAGAGGGATGCACATTTCATAATTTGCGATGCGATAAGATCTGGGCCATTGATCTTTGGACGAATGGACGGCTGCGATTTAGTCAGGCAATCGCAATCGGAGGGAAACGAGTGTGACACATTACAAAGGTTCCGATTGCGATGAGGCAGGAAGTGCGATGGTCGTCGGATCATGGATCAAACGGACGGTTGGGATTGGGTCGGAACAATCGCAATCTAGGGGGGCGGAAGAGGGGATGCGATTGAACGCTGCGATTGCGATGGAGTGATTAGCGCCGGGCCGTAGGATCAGTAGGGGGAATCAATCGGTGGAGATTTGATCGGGGGATCGCAATCACAAAGGGCAGAAGGTGGCAGCGATTGGAAAGTGCGATTGCGATCAGGGGCGAGGGAGTGATTGAGCGCTAGCCATTAGATTATATCATAGATCGACGGCGGAGACTATAATCGGTAAATCGCAATCGCAGTGGAACAAAGGGGTAATGCAACGAAAGTTGCGATTGTGATTGGGAGCGGGAGTGCGATTTGTGCTCAACCGTCGGATCGAGATAACAGATCTACGGTGAAGAATACATCGCGGGACTTATTATTAAAAACCAATCGCATTGGAATTTTCTAGTGTTACAAAGGGAAACGCCCGCCCGACGGCTCCGATTGCGATTAGCGCTCAAGACTTAAGCGCTTGGTCTTAGCGCTGGGGCGTATGGGGGAAGTGGTTAAGGGGCTTACAGCAAAGGGGCTAGGCCCTTAATATAAGGTTTGAAAGTGGGTTTTATCCCATTTTAAATGCATTTCAAGGGTTAAGAAGGGGAACGATAGAGGGGAAAGAAAAAAGGGGAAAATGGCCAAACAAAGGGGAAAAGGGGTAAAATGGGACATTTTTGAAAAGGTACAAGGGGTAGATAAAGGCCTTTTGGAGCACAACTTTTTGCAGTCAGTGAGGCTCATTGGCTCCAGAACAGCAGAGGGAAAGGAGTTTAAAGAGAAGGGAACATGAAAGGCTTCAAGGATGATGTCTTTTCAGGAGGAATCCATTCTTTGAAAGCTTAAAGATAGCTTGACCCCTTGTTTTCTTGTTAGAAGTTAATAACGGGCTAACATGATCAACATCGGCTCCACCTAGGGACGGCACGTTCATCCCTGGACGTGTCGAAAACTTCACAGACCACCCACATTATCAATTTTTCAGATAGGAAAAATAAGCCTATTCTACTTCTACCCTTATTACTCCATGAGACCAGATTAAACTGTTGGTCTCGTATTTTCTCTACCTAAACTACATCTGCTAGGATTAAACTGTCTAGCAGATTTCTTCTCTACATTCTAAAGCAGAAATTGAAGAACAACCAAGCCAGGATTAGACTGTCTGGCTAGCTAAACTTTGCAGAAATTAAAACAACTAACTACATGCTCACAGGTTGAGCTTTATTTGAACTTTTCCTACCTACCCTACTCTAACTGGACTATTTACAAGGCTAGCTTACAAACATTTTTTTCCAATGCAACCAGTCCATCAAGTGATCCCATGTCTGGTCTATTCTGCCCATCTCCCTGAGCAGGCTGGATAGGCAAGGCTGCTCCCACTCATTCTGTTCTTCATCAGCAGCTTCGAAAATTTTTATTTCTATCTGTGACATGCTGCTCAGCAAGACCTTTGATCCTTCTTCAAAATTTTGCAGGAAATGTACATAAGGATCATGAAATGATACCTGGTTATGAATATTTGGCAGGCAGGCTTCAACCAGGATCTCTTCTTCTTCCACTGGATCAAGAAGAAGACTCTCTTGAGAGAGAGACTCTCCCTCATCTTCTTCATTTTCTAAATTGGAGTACTCATCGCATATTGGAGCTGAGTCCTTTTGGAGCTCTGATATATTCGGTTCTGATGTGCTGGGCTCCATGAAAAGGTCTATGTATTCTTGAGAAGGGGCTTGCTCCACTACTTCCTCTTTTTCAAGAGAAGGCTCATTATTTTCATCTTTCTCAAGAATCTCTTCTTTTCTTTCTTCCTCATCCTCTAAAAAGGAAGGTTGCTGGTTTCCAGTCTCACTGATGATATGTGGTAAAGCAGAATGAAGATTCAAAGAATCTTCATCTGCTATTATATTGTCGTAGCTCTCCCCATCAGTGTCATAAATAGGTTGACTCGACCAAGTCAACCATTCTGGACACTCGACAGGTCTTTCTTCGTCCTGATTCTCAAAGGAGATTTCTGGATCTGTATCAGCAAACTCAGGAGATGAATGAGAAGGAGCGTGTGCACTATAAGAGATTTCAGAGGTGGACTTCTGATTTAATATCTGATCAATCTCCTCAGTCAAAAGAGGGGTTTCCCTCTCATCGTATACCGTAGAACAGCAGTCCTCTTTCTCTTGTGTTAACTGATTTGGAGGCAGGATGTTTACCTGAGCCTCTTCTTCTCCATCAGGTTCTGCCTCTACTATGTGGTCTCTTGTTTTCTCAAGGCAGCGTTCCCTATTAGCTTTTTCTATTAGGTCATGATACTCTCTAATCAGCATAACACAAGATATAGGTAAGCAATCAGGAAATTCTTGCTTGCTTTCCTCCTCATCTTCCATGGGCTCTAAAGCACCATACATGTCTTGCTCATTGTCCACGTCTTGAGTTTGTTCTTGTGATTTCACGAGTTTGACCTCAGCTTCATATCTTTCAATCATCAATCTACGAAAGATATTCTTAAGCATGGGTGTGCAACTTGGGATGAGAAGCGTAATCCGTGGAAGGTCCTCCACTTTTAATCTTGCCAAGCCGTCTTGACACTCAGCCATGAAATCTGGATTCATTTTTGCAAACTGTTCAGGGTCTTCCATTGATGAAGTGGTTTGGTCTTTAGCATGGCTGATGTTGTACTATGACATGGTCTCCCAGTGGAGTCTCGTGAAACCAAGATAATCAGTGGCCTACTGATCATCAGTGGAGTCTTTTAATCGTTTAGGAATTGTGGAGTCGCCAAGGTGATGGATATACAACTCTCAACTCTCCATGCTCACCTAATTGAAGAGTGAATAGGTTTTTTCGAGGCCCGGGGATTCTAATTTTCTCAACTTCGTTCCCCGGCAATGGCGCCAGAAAGATTTTGTAGCTCCTAGAGATAGCCTAGAGTTGTGATAGACCAGTGCCTAGGACATCTTAGCATAGCAAGGAGCATATAATGTAATATATGAAGTTGTCAGCTTCAGCTCTCATGCTATCTCTTGTAAATAGGGAAAATTAATCTAGAATGGGACCAAGCTTCTCCTGTAAATAGGGAAATTAATCTAGAATGGGACCAAACTCTCAAAAAATAACACAGGAAAGGAGATACTACAGAGGCAAGATGCAGAACTCTAATACAAAAGCAACAGACAATTCAAAGACAGTTTACTGCAAAGCGGGCCGATTCAGAAATACTTCACAGACATAAATTATCAGAAGGTGTATGTAGTGAAAGAAATAATGAGAAGATATTAGTTAACATTGAGATGATACCCAGATATACAATACCACCATGCATGGGCTTACCAATCTAAGAATCCATACATGATAATAGCATTTTAAAAGCACCCTCCCAGAGCAACTAATATAGCAGAAGTGTGGTTAGCTGAATAATGGAACAGAATATCATGCATGAGCCATATTTGAAGCGCTTGACTGATCCAAGTATGGGCATCAACTAGGATGAATCCTTACCAGAAATTAGTGAGCCACTCGCATTCCAAAACATGATACAAGAAGGATGGATGAGATGAAATGATATATTAAATAACATATAAAAGAGAGTTACAGACTATGAAATACCAAAGACCAGAATCCACTTTGACAGATAGAACTCCTCCTCACTGAAACCCTATGGGCTCTGAGCCTTCATACAAGAGTTTAACAAACTGTATACAAAAAGCCTTTCACTGCATAATTTTCTGATAAAAATCTGGAACCCTTACAATGTGTTTCTTCTGGGTTTTTATAGCTGAAAAAGGAGCAGAGGTGGTAGGTGGACAACTAAATGCAGAATTAAAAATCAGAAGAGAAAAGGGCCGAAGCCCATTCTGTTTAAACTCAGTGTATTTATCTCCAGTACTCTCTGGAGGAAAGAATGGTCTTCGTGAGGCTTCTATTTACTTCAGGTATGTCTCTACTGTACCTGGCTGCAGAGCTTTGTAGTACTTTTTTGGTGAATGAGCAAGAAAGTGAGATAATGATACAAAAGTCGACCATACTTCAAAAGAAATGCTCTTGGCCACTTCGGAATGTGATCAGTGCAAAACTTTCTTTAGGAACATGGTAAAATATGTAAGTAATATGGGTGCTTTGTCCTTCAGAACAAATCTGCTGATATGAGAACCCTGATAGCTTTGATTTCTATGCGCTAAGCCTTCCAAGTGATCCCGGGGTCCTTAGTACGGTACTTTGCCTTCGAAATTACTGAAATAAGGCTCAAATTCTTCAATTTCATGCCTTTAACTCTCTGCTGCTCCATTGATATTCCTTTTCCGCTTCCATGCTTGCCTCTGACTGTGAAATCTGTGCTTTAATAGCTCTGGGGAGTATTGTACAGAGTTTAAACTCTGTTCCTTTAATGAAAGTCTTGTCGGCATACCATTCTGGACCTTTCCCCATGATTTCACTTCTGAACATGGCCCTTTCCTGTGCTCTCGGGCTCTGCGTCGCTGTAATAGCGACTATGAATCATGGTGGCGTTTAACGCTTGCACCCAGCAAAACACGCAACTATATTAAGAAATCCATGCACAGAGGAGGTGGATGGTTATGGAGGATGGGGAGAATGGCTACGCAACGGTGGTGAAATGGTGGCTCTACATGAAATGATGATGAGAAATGATTTTGATATGGTGTAAACAGTGAACTAATAGGGTTTGACCAAAACATGTTTATGGACCGTTCGATCATGGTTTGGGGATGAAAATCAACGACGGAGATCGAACAACGGTTTGATATATGAGTAGTGGGTGGAATAATTACGAAACAAAGGATTTTAATGTAAAACAAAAAAATTTGGTTATGACGGAAATACAAAGGAATGCGGTGAAAATGCAATGAATCGCGATCATATGCGGTGGGACCCAGCATGGTGGAGGGTGATTAAATCCGAGCCATCAGATCGTCAGATCCAACGGACGGTCAAGATTAAGTCAGGCAATCTCAATCGCAATGGACGAGAGGGATGCACATTTCATAATTTGCGATGCGATAAGATCTGGGCCATTGATCTTCGGACGAATGGACGACCGCGATTTAGTCGGGAAATCGCTATCGGAGGGAAACGAGTGTGACACATTACAAAGGTTCTGATTGCGATGAGGCGGGAAGTGCGACGGTTGGAATCGGGTTGGAACAATCGCAATCGGGGGGCGCGGAAGAGGGGATGCGATTGAACGCCACGATTGCGATGGAGCGATTAGCGTTGGGCTGTAGGATCAATAGGGGGAATCAATCGGCGGATCTTTGATCGGGGGATCGCAATCACAAAGGGCAGAAGGTGGCAGCAATTAGAAAGTACGATTGCGATCGGGGGCAAGGGAGCGATTGAGCACTGGCCGTTAGATTATATCATAGATCGACGGCGGAGATTGTAATCAGGAAATCGCAATCGCAGTGGAACAAAGGGGTAACGCAACGAAAGTTGCGATTGCGATTGGGAGCAGGAGTGCGATTTGCGCTCAACCGTCAGATCGGGATAACAGATCTACAGTGAAGAATACATCACGGGACTTGTTATTAAACACCAATCACATCAAAATTTTCCAGTGTTACAAAAGGAAATGCCCACCGGACGGCTCCGATTGCGATTAGCGCTCAAAACTTAAGCGCTTGGTCTTAACGCTGGGGCGTATGGGGGAAGTGGTTAAGGGGCTTACGGAAAAGGGGCTAGGCCCTTAATATAAGGTTTTAAAGTGGGTTTTAGCCCATTTTAAATGAATTTCAAGGGTTAAGAAGGGGAACAATAGAGGGGAAAGAAAAAAGGGGAAAATGGCCAAACAAAGGGGAAAATGGGGTAAAATGGGACATTTTTGCAAAGGTACAAGGGGCAGATAAAGGCCTTTTGGAGCACAATTTTTTGCAGTCAGTGAGGCTCATTGGCTCCAGAACAACAGAGGGAAAGGAGTTTAAATAGCAAGGAACATGAAAGGCTTCAAGGATGATGTATTTTTAGGAGGAATCCATTCTTTGAAAGCTTAAAGACAGCTTGACCCCTTGTTTGCTTGTCAGAAGTTAATAAGGGGCTAACATGATCAACATGTACAGTTTTCCATTATTTCTCAATAATAAAAAGGCCTTCGGGCCTCATTGCAACACATTTCAGGATGCATGTAGTCATCATATCTCTTCTCAAATATAAGCTACCATCACGTGACCTAGTTTATTTCCATTCTATATGTAAACAGTTTCCAATATTTTTTGTTAATGAATTGAAGTTCAACTCTGATTGTAGCTCTATGTTTCTATTTAAATTTGTATTTCATTTCGTTCCTACATAAAGCTAGATGAATGGTATCAGAGCAGTATGCTCTTTCTCTTTTTTTTGTGAATGTCCCCAATGAGGTCAAGGTATAAGGAGTTAGGACTTGAACTAGTTGAACCCTTTCAAGATTGGCCTTGCCAAACTTGACAACCTCCCATGGTGGAAGAAAATAAAGATGAGCGAGCAGGAGATCCTTTCAAAAAATTTCTCAAATTAGAAGGTCTCAAGCGAGAAATGAATGATATGATGGATAAATTTTCCCAGATCCTTCGACTGGTATCATCGGGAAAATAATATTCATCTAGAAGCCACCTCATAGGCGCCACTCCCTATAAGGTACATGTGAACTTTGACATTCCTATATTTGAAGGTCAGATAGATAAAAATCTTATATATAAATGGTTAAATCTGCTTGAAGGATATTTTTCGGTTCACAATTTTTCCAATAGGGAAAATATTACTATTGCACTCCTCAAATCCATCCCCCACATCAAGGACTGGTGGGAAACTTGATGTGATAAGATGGATGAGAAGGAACCCTCACCATTTTTCAGCTGCACCCACTTGGAATTATTTCCAAGATGTTGTCAAAGAACAATATTACCCTTTTGGGAGATATGTGTAGGTTTTAACCCTGTACAAAAATTATCTACAAAAAAATATTAAAACATAAAATAAACAATAGTGAGAGCATAAAACATAAAATAGATAAACACAAAGATTTTCCCATGGATCTCAAATCAGGACGACCAGCTTGATTTTCCATTATATTCCTTTTAGTGTTACAACACATATATATACATGTTGAAGCATACATAAACCCCAATCCATTAACCTTGGATTAGAACATAACCGTAGTTCCCTTGAATGGATTTACAAAATACTAGGGGCCGAAAACCATCATGCCTCAAAACCATGTGAAAACCCATGCACAAAACCATGGGCGGGTCCGCCCACTGAAAAATAGGGTCCATAATTTTTTTCCCGAGGCACGTGACTAGTCTTGGAAAGAATATAACACAAACCCAACATTCTCCCACTTGTTGTTTTCTTTCCGCAGGGGGCCATGGGAGAGCTTATTCATCAGCCTATATTTGCAACACCCATTGTTTCTCTACACCAAGAGAACTTCTGAGTGCTCACAGATTTCGTCAATGCATCTGCAACATTCTTCAAGGTGTCCACCTTTACCAGCAACACCCTTTTAGCTTCAACCATATCTCTCACAAAGTGATATTGAACATCAATGTGCTGTGTCTTTGAATGATAAGTAGAGTTCTTAGACAAGAAAATTTCACTTTGGCTATCACAGTCTATCCTTAGAGCTTGCTGCACCAACCCCATACTTTAACGCAATCTCTGCAACCAAACTACTTCCTTGCTTGCATGAGTGGCTGCTATGTATTCTACCTCTGTAGCTAAAAGAGGCACTACAAACTGCCATTTAATCATCCAACTGATTGCACCTCCAAATAGGCTTAACACATACCAACCTGTAGACCTCCTTTGGTTCAGATCTCCAGCCCAGTCATCATAAAAAAAACCATGGATGTCCGACACTTTTTCCAATCCTAGTCTTCCCTGATAGCACAAGCCATAATCACTAGTGCCACACAAATATCTGAAAACCCGCTTCTGTCCAATGCTCCTTCCCTGGGTTTGACATAAACCTGCTCAAAACTCCCACTGCATGTGCAATGTCTGGTCTAGTACAGACCATTGCATACATCAGGCTACCCACTGCACTTGCATATGGAACACGGGACATATCATCCTCTTCTTCTTGTGTATTGGGACACTGTTCAACGTACAACTTTACACCTACAGGAATATGAACATTCACCGGTTTACTATCCTACATATTGAACCTATGCAATATAGTCTCGACATACTTCCTCTTTGCCCGCTCTCTCTTAATTTCCATGCCCAAAATATAGTTTGTAGCACCAAGATCCTTCATGTCGAATTTGGAGAACAGTTGGGTCTTCAAATCTTGGATAATTTATTTGTCATTTCCAATCAACAACATATCATCCACATACAAGACTGAATAAATAACACGGTCACCATTAATTTAAAATAAACACGGTGATCCTCCTTGCTTCTGGTGAAGCCAAGTCCCGTATATAGGTATCAAATTTCTGATACCACATCCTTGGTGACTGTTTTAGCCCATACAGAGACTTATTTAGCCTGCATACTAGTTATTTCTCCCCTTCACCATAAAGCCTTCAGGTTGTTTCATGTATATCTCCTCTTCAGATCCTCGTGAAGAAATGTTGTCTTCACATTCATCTGTTCTACCTCAAAATCAAATGTAGCAGCAACAGATACAAGTAATCTAATAGAGGTAACTTTGGAAACAGGAGAAAAAATATCACCAAAATCAATTCCCGACACCTGGGAATAACATTTTGCTACCAACTAAGCTTTGTATTTCTCCACCTTGCCATCTACATTCATCTTCTTCTTAAACACCCATTTTCTCCTGATGGGCTTCCTTCCAGCTGACAACTCCACCAAATCCCATGCCTAACTTTTATGCAAGGATTCGATTTCATCAACCATGGCCTCCTTCTAGAGTTTTCCATCCTCTGAATCTACAGCCTCCCTGACAGTTATGGGATCATCATGAGTTATAGTTAAAGTAAAATTTGAACAGAAAGCAGATGAACTATACCTTTCTGGCTGTCTTCTTTGTCGAACTGATCTTCTCACAGCTGGAGTTTGTGGTTCTTCCTCTTCTGAGCCTTCTTCTGTCGTAGATTCTAATTCATCCTCCTTTAGCTCAAGCTCTATCTTCTCAGTTTCCTTTGGTAAGACTTCATGTTTAACAACATCTTTCACCTCTCTAAACACCACATCTTGGCTATACACAACCTTGCTAGTTTCCGGGTTCCAAAGCTTGTAACCCTTTAAACCATCCTTATACCCAATAAAGATGCACCTTTCATATTTATTATCCAACTTGGTCCTTTTCTCCTTTGGAACATGTACATATGCATCACATCCAAATACCCTCAAATGTGAAAGAGAGGGTTTCTTACTAGTCCATACCTCATGTGGAGTCTTATCCTCCAATGCTAATGAAGGTGAACTAATAACGAAGTAACATGTAGTCTCCACTGCCTCTGCCCAAAATTCTTGTCCTAACCCGGTACCACTGGGCATGCTTCTTGCCTTTTCCATCAGCATTCTGTTCATTTTTTTTGCAACTCCGTTTTGCTGAGGTGTGTATGGAGTATTCTTATGTCGTGCTATACGACACATTTTACAGAACTTTTCAAATTCCTTCTTGCAGAACTCCCCACCATTATTTGTCCTCAGCACCTTTATCTTATTCTCTGTTTAGTTTTCCACCAGAGCCTTAAATTCTTTAAATTTGTCAAAGACTTCAGATTTCTTTCTCAAGAAATATATCCATGTATTCCTTGAGAAGTCATCTATGAATGAAACATAGTACACAGACTTACCCAGTGATGGAACAGACACAGGTCCAAACACATCACTGTGCACAAGTTCTAATATCTTGTTCGCCCTCTTAGCACCAGAAGGAAAACTCACCCGATTCTGCTTCCCATATACACAATGTTCACAAAAATCGAAATCTAGAGAGCAATTAGACATACCTTCTACCATACCATTTCCATGTAGTATCTAAAGGCCCTTCTATCCAATATGTCCAAACCTTTTATGCCATAGCATGGTCTTTTCTCCAGAGACCGCTAGGCTTTCCGCTCCACTTTCAGGAACCACAGAACTATTGCACCCATCAATAACAGTGATGCCCTGAAGCTTGTATAGAGTTCCAATCTGAACTCCTCACATTAATACCAGTGCTCCTCGAACCATCTTACAGGTATCTTTCTCGAACACTATTTTTACACCTACATCATCCATATTACTTACAGAAATCAGATTTCTGGCCAATGCAGGAATGTGCAGAACACTAGGAAGTGTTCTAATTCTTCCACCTTGCAGCTTCAACTTGAATTTTCCATATCCAATGATTTTGGCCTTCCTATCATCCCCTAAGAAGACATCACCACCATCATATTTATCAAACTCGTAGAACCACTCCCTATGGGGAGTGAAGTGAATGGATGCACCCGAGTCAATCAACCATGACTCATGATCTACATGTGTATTTGAAGAAGAAGCCAAATACACATCCCCACCTTCATCCGAGGTGATTTTTGCCTCTGCAGAAGGAGCATCATCAGATCCCTTTCCTTTCTCAGGAGCTTTAGATCTGCAGTCCTTTTATATGTGCCCTTCCTTTCTGCATTTCCAGCACACCTTTACAAACTTTCCAGGAGATTTAGATCTCCCACTCGAAACCTTATTCTTGTTTATTTTTTGGGACCTTCCTCATACAGATAAGGCATCTCCATTCTGACCCTCCATATTTCTCCATCTCATTTCCTCCGACAGCAAGGCTAAGACAGTGTCATCAAAATTCAAGGTAGTTGTATTGCTACCTATTACAATAACCAGAATGTCCCACGAGTCTGGTAAAGAACACAACAAACTGATGCACTTATCTTCATCAGAGATTTTAATATCAACAGATGACAGTTGACTTACCACAGTATTGAAGGCGTTCAGATGCTCTGTCACCAAGTCTCCATCCTTCATCCTCAAGTTATACAGCTTTTTCTGCAAGAACAATTTATTCACCAGAGACTTATATTGGTACAAAGTCCCAAGTTTGTCCCACAAATTCTTTGTTGTAGCTTCCCCAGATACATTCAACAATAGCGATTCTGAGACACAGAACCGTATTGTGCTCTTTGCCTTCTGATCCAAATTCTTTTAGTCTTCATCTGACATTGTTGTTGGTTTAGTACCTGGATCCACTGCGATCCATTTATCTTTATCGACCAGTAGGTCCTCCATCTTGAGATTCCACAACTCAAAAATCCGACCATTAAATTTCTCAATCTCTATATTTCCACTGCTCGTCGTCTTCTTTCACTGCAAGAATCGATCCCGCAGATATCCCACTGAACAGGGTCTACCACAGGCCCGAGCAAAAAACCCTTAGAAGCAAAGATGTCCCCTTGAAGCCGAAACATCTCCAATACAAAATGTAGGTTTTAACCCTGTAAAGAAATTATCTACAAACGAATCTTAAAACAAAAAATAAAAAATAGCGAGAGCATAAAACATAAAACAGATAAACATAGAGATTTTCCCCTGGATCCCAAATCGAGACTACCAACTTGATTTTTCATTATATTCCTTTTAGTGTTACAACACATATATATACATGCCAAATCATACATAAACCCCAATCCATTAACCCTAGATTAGAACATACCGTAGTTCCCTTGACCGGATCTACAAAATACTAGGGGTTGAAAACCATCATGCCCCAAAACCATGTGCAAATCCATGCACAAAACCATGGTTGGGTCTGCCCACTGAAAAATAGGGTCCGATTTTTTTTTCCCGAGGCACTACCTCGGACCCCGACAGGGGGGCTGCCGCCCCCCTTGGTGCGCCCAACGCAACGTACAGGGGGTCCTATCGCCCCCCCTGTGACCCCCTCGTGCATGACTAGTCATGGAAAGAATATAACACATACCCAACAATATGAAAATAAATAAATAATGGTGGACCAAATTGCGGTAGGGAAGGGACCAAGACATACCAAAGTTCACAAACATTTTTCATACCCTTCGCATGAAGTTGGGTATCAATGATTCGTTATGGAATCTGGTACTCAAGTATTGTGTCTGTCTCCAAAAATAAAACATGGATAAGATTGAGTTCCTAGACATCTCTTCATTGGGCGTCACGTATCGATATGTTGTCAATATCGAGTATAAATTTAAAAAAAAAGAAGAAAAACCTTATATTTGTGAATCTGAAGCAAGGAAAAGGCACCCCTAAACCGAAGAACAAAGGATTGAGCCAAGGTGTGGTGGACAACTCTTCAAAGCCACAAGAAAAGAATAACACCAAGAAAATGAAGAACATAGGAAAGTGGTGTGAGTTCCACAAGAGCCCCACTCACATCACAAATGAGTGTCGCGCTAAGTAGTCACTAGTGACTAAGATGAAAGCTTTAGAGTAAGATGCATGTTCCAACTCTGAGTCAAAACTCGATAATAGGAAAATGGGGAGTTAAATTATCGATGCAGAGCCTAGTGCCAACATTTCCACCACTATGGTTCAAAATATTTAGCTCGAAGATCCAAAGGAAGGGCAACGTCTCTTCCACTCATAGATGTGGGTGAAGGGGTCTCCACTACAGTTCATTATCGACTATAAGTTCCAAAATAACCTCATCTAAATATTGTTCATTAAACTGTTAATCCTACCGACCACACCACACCCATAGGCATACACCATCGGTGGCTTCACCAAGGATGAGATCTTCGTGTCAGCCAATATTCCTGCCTTCCCTACATCATTAAGCCTTCACATATGAGGTATTGTGTGATGTTGCTCCTCTTGAATTTTTTGATGTGTTATTCGGCCAACCGTACTTGTGGAAGTGCCATACTATGTATGATTCCATGCCTTGCATTGTTATTATTACTTTAGGCAGTAATTTATACAAGATACCAGAGGTAACCTCACCTATCGTGATCTCCTTGATCTCTACAAAGAAATGCAGTAAGATCATCTCTAAGCCACGTGGATATTGGGGGCCACCCGCCTATACCACCTATAGCTCCAGTTGGTTTCATAAGTTTCCTTTTTTATAACAGCATTTACTATTTTTAGCAATTTTTCAGGTCGTGAACTTCTGGAGCATTTTTGACCCCCTAAACAACCTTTTTTTGATGTCCGTGGTAGGCTTATATTCATGGGAAGGGGCCTGTAGAAAATCCTATAGTAATCAGAGAGATATTTTTAACAAGGTATCGTACGCGCTAAACAGAGATAATTTCACCAAGTTACGACCTTGGTAAGTTGGCTTCCCAACTAACCCCAACGTCGCCCACAAACTCTTAGCGTTACATCTCCGGGGGTTAGGTTTTTGGTTGTTTATGGTTTTCCATTATTTTTAAATAATAAAAAGGCCCTTGAGCCTCATTGTAACACAGTTCAGAGGCATGCAGCACATATCTTCTCAGAGATAAGCTACCATTGCTCAAGATAGTTTATTTCCATTCTGTATGTAAGCATATTTCAGTTCTTTATTAATGAAATGAAGTTTTATTTATGTTGCACTTATGCGTTTATTTTTATATTTGTATTCTATTGAGTTCCTGTATAAGTTTAGATTAGTGGTATCAAGTGGTATTCTCTTTCCCAGTTTTTATTTGCATGTCCCAAACGAGGTCAGGGTATAAGGAGATAGGGCTTGATCTGGTTGAACCTTTACAAGATTAGCCTCATAAACCCCAAAGGCCTACCATGGAGGAAGAAAATAAATATCATGGAGCATGAGATCTTTTCAAAATATTGCTCAAGGAGGCCCTCAAGAAACATAGGAACATAATGATGGATAAATTTTCCCAGATCCTTCGACAACTACCGACAGGCGACACATCTTCATTCGAAAGGCACCACTTCTTTTAAGGTACATGTAAAAATACATGTAAAAAAATTATAATTAAACATAATTAATTAGAATATTACAATTGAATTAATCATAATGAATAAAATTTTATAATTGATTTAAACATTAATATTAGTAAAATTATTTTTAAGATTTTTGTAAATAAATAATTATTAACAATAATAATTATTATATAAAAATTAACTAAGTCAATTAGGTCAGCTATTTTTCTGTTCATCTCCCTGTTTATTCCTAGTCTTGTTCTTCTTTCAATATTTCATCATTCAAGTAATTGGTCCTAAAGATGGATCGCTATTGGGATTTGAAACATTGACATGGCTCATCTTACACTATGGATAATACGAGACTCTCTATTACAAATGATAACCACAGAAGCCTAAAATCTAACATGGAATCATATTATTGATGTGAAGCCCACTGCCACTGTTTCCACCACCAAGATCCGAAATGATGAGCCCAAAGATCCAGAGGAGGGGGAGCGCCTCTTCCACTCACAGATGTGTGTGAAGGGTTCTTCATTGTAGTTCATTGTCGACATCAGGAGCCAAAAGAACCTCATTTTAGTAGAGATTTATGAAGCATCTAGGCCTACCGATAATATTAAACCTACAATTGTACACCATCATGTGGATTCACCAAGGAAGAGATCTCTGCGTCAGCTAGGAGTGTCGGCTCCCCTACAACATCAAGCCCTTCACAAATTAGGTATTGTTTGATGTTGATCCTCTTGAATTTTTTGATGCATTATTAGGCCAACCATACTTGTGGAAGAGACATGTTGTGTATGAATCTAGGCATCACAATATTATTATTACTTTGGGAAATAAGTTATACATGATACCAGAGGTAGCATCGCTTATCTCCATCTCTCTTATCACTGCAAATAAATGCAGTAAGATCATATCCCAGACTGGGAAATTTATTTTCCTTATATTAGATATAATTTTCGGGATTCAACTGCGTTAAGCGATTCATTCATCTATGACCATTTCCATGAGAGGTGTCGTAATCGACTACTTCTCATGATTTTGAATAAATTATTGCAATCGGTGATACAAAGAATAGCTGAGGCTGGAGAACCAGAGGATCAATCAGAAGGAGGAAGATCACTTGAGTTGATCAAATCGTGATTCCTGAGGTTACTCATCCTGCAACTCCTCGCTCAGTCGCTGCGAATCGTGGAGTTCTCCCACAACAAGCTCACTCTACTTGCCACCCCATTTCGTTGTCTTAGCAACTAGCTGTGTTCATGAAACACAGATCTCTTTTTATTTTTGTATTTTAAGTATGAGGGGTTTCCGTAGTGCATTATATTAGATATAATTTTCGGGATTCAACTGCGTTAAGTAAGTCATTCATCTATGAAAATTTCCATGAGAAATTAGTCAGTCGCGACTACCTCTCATGAAAATGGTCATACATGAATGACTTTCTTAATGCAGTTGAATCCCAAAAATTATATCTAACATAATGCACTGCGAAAACCCCTCATACTTAAAATACAAAGAGTAAAGGGATCTCTACTTGAATGGTTCATGAGGCACAATAGTTGCTAAGGTTTTGCAAATGGGGTAGCAAGCTAAGTGGGCTTGATTGTGGGGAGAACTCCACAGTTAAGCGCGCTTGAGCCAAAGGAGTTCTGGGATGGGTGACCTCCCGAGAAGTCCTGGTTACCAGGTGCAAGCCCCGGAAGTGATGATTGACGCTATGTGGTTCATTTCACTAGTTTCAATCCCACTTCTTCACCCCTGTGAGCATCACCCGATGCAATGAGTGCTAAGTGGACTATTAAAAAATCATGAGAATTTAGTCAGTTATGACTACCTCTCATGGAAATGGTCATAGATGAATGAATTACTTAACACAGTTGAATCCCGAAAATTATATCTAATATAATGCACTGCGGAAACCCCTCATACTTATTTTCCTTATGATTTTCCCTTAGGGCAAGAATAATATTGTGGCCATGACCTCCATATAGGGCTCCTTCGAATGGAAAAAATAGATGGACAAGGTCGTGGAGGAGTACAGAGACATCTTCACCTCACATGTACAGGTAGCTCTATACTGTCAGGTCAAGTACACCATCGATCTGACCCTGGGCACACCACTACCCGATGGGCCGATCTATCGATGATTTGTTCTGGAGAATGATGAAATCAAGAGGAAGATTTAGGAGCTATTTCAGAAAGGGCACATTAGGCCAACTTTATCACCCTATGGGAGCCCAATCGTGTTGGTAAAAAAGAAGGATGGGAATTGGAAACTCTCTATTGACTATTGGGCGTTGAACAAGATCACTGTCTGGAAAAAGTATCCAATGCCACGGATTGATGAACTGTTGGACCAACTCAAGGGGGCCAAATATTTCAGCAATATTGTGTTGAAGTCTGGTTATCACCAAGTACTAATCAAACCCTATGATTTGTGGAAGAATGCTTTCAAATCCAAGGACCTTTTCAAACCATTGGCCAGGCCTTTCAGGTCGATGAATGCCCCCAAAACCTTCATGAGGGTGGTGGAAGAAATCTTGTGATCCTTCACCAACTCATTCATGGTGGTTTATCTGGATGACATCCTGATGTTCAGTCAGAGTTTGGAAGAGCACCTCCACCAAATTTGACAGGTCCTCCAAACACTGCGGAAACACAAGTTGTGTGCTAATTTGAAGAAATGCACTTTTGGCATGACCCAAGTTCAATATATGGGGTACATCACTGATGAGCTGGGTTTGCATGTGGACCCAACCAAGATATAGGTCATTTGGGATTGGCCATCCCCAACCACTCTAACAAAGCTCTGCAACTTTCTGGGTGTTGCCAACTTCTACCGCCAGTTCATGTTGGGTTTCTCACATATCACTTTCCCGTTGAGTTAAGTCACCAAGGGAGGAGTGAAAGAAAATTTATTTTGGTCAGAATCCCAATAGAATATGTTCACTGAGTTCAAGCATCGACTCTCCTATGCACTAATGCTCACATTACTAGACCTACAAAAACAATTTGAGATCAAGACAAATACCTCTGACTATGCTATTGGTGCATTTCTTACTCAGCAAGGGCATCTAATGGCATCCCACAGTGAGACACTTTCAAACACAGTTTGAAATTATCCCACCTATGAAAAAAAGATGTATTCCATTGTGCAAGTCTACTGACAATGCAAGCATTACATTTTGGAGAAGAAAATGATCATCCACACAAACCACTGACCCCTGTAGTTCATACAAACACAGGGTAAGTTGCAGAATGATTTCCATCATAAATGGTAAACATACCTGCAACATTTCCATTTGAACATTAAGTACAAGAAGGGAAACACCAAATTTTTTTCAAACTATCTCATCCGACCTCTGATTGTGGCACTGACCACTATGCTCGACTATTATGGGTACAATACTTCGGGGTGGCTGCATCTTTACGTAAGCAATCCAGAATTTGGAAACACACAATAGACACGCAAGTAAGTTCCAAATTTTCACCTCTAGGATGCACTATTATGCCACCTGGGACACCTATGTGTTCCTTCAAGTGAGAATGCCAAGATGATTTGGGAAGCGCACTACAGTCGGGTTGCTGGACATTTCAGGGTGGAGAAAATAGTGGTAGTACTATAGAAGTATTTCGATTGGCCGAACCTTTGACAAGATATCAGGAATTACATAAGGTTCTTAAGTTCCTGCATTAATTCCAAACTAACCATCAAGAAGAAAGGCCTATATAATTCACTGCCTACCCCTATTCGACCTTGGGAATCCATATCCATGGATTACATGTCGGGCCTTCCTTCTACCTGTTGGGGTTCCCATGTTTTGGCAGATTTGGCAATACCAAAAGATGAGACAACATCAAACCACTTTGGGGCCCTAGGATCTAGCCCTCCTGGGCCCGGAGAGGGATCTCTCCAAATAGAACTAAGAATGATATATCTTTGAAGCTCAAAATGAGATGTTAGGCTAGTTATGAAGCACAAGGGGTTTTAAAGTGATTTGGTTGAAGGGTTGCTGGGTTGGTTAGGAGATCATAGACTGAAGAGTAATGGGAGGAAAGGAACAAGGCAGCAGGACATTTCAGCAAAGAGGATAGGCCTAGACAGTGCCATCCATTGGGCTATGGAGTCATGAAAGGAAATTACTTGCATCCACTAGCCAAGGCTTTCACCTCTGCAGCCATTCAATACTAAACAATCTTTAGATTAGAGGTGGGTGAATATTAAGGAAGGAAAGGAAAGAAGGAACAACCTCCACCTTCTCTGTTTGCGTACTGTGTCGCAGGTTTAACTCGTACCGTCAGACATACTCAAAGGCAGCTCTCAAAGGTGGACAAAGGGGCTGCTTATAGATTAGACCAGAGGTCATTTAACTCCAGGTCTGCTTTAGCAACTCCAAGGGGAAAACAGAGACAAGATCAACAAAGGGATCTTAGAAAGGCTAGCTGGTCGCGCAAGGATCCTAGTGGACAGGGCTAACACTTATCCCCAGTGTTCCCAAACCTTCCAGCTCAAAACCCAACAAGAACTTCTAGGAACTGATCCAACCAATTCATACATCAGAGAGCAGGCAAAAACATCCACTACACTGGTTAAATTGACTGAAAACAATTCCTAGATAACATATTTAGAAGAAAACATCGAAGGCAAGGAGAGAAAACATCATAGGGCACCTAACAAGGGTGAATCCTATACCATTATTCTGATGCAAGCCTAGAAGAACAATGAAACAATATGGAAGTGTAATAAACAAAGTAAGGAAAACATCACCGATAGTAATAGACCAGGATCCTGTGAAATGTGCTTTGATTAATCGATGCAATACCAGTCATGTACAATAAGCCCAATGGCTGTTAAAATCCAGACTTTCTCTTCCCAGCCTATTACATACAACTACTCTGCTACTCCCTCCCAAGACTGTTCTAACAGTCGGAATGAATCCCTCTAACAGCAGATGCCCAACAACTGAACAACAACCTTTACAATTCGTTCTCAGGGATTTTATAGGAGAAGGGGAAGAAATAGAAGTAGGTGAAAAATTTAATGAATCTCATCAAGACAGAATGGTGGATGAGCCGAGCCCATTCCACTTAATGGATTTCTGCAGCGCTGAATGTACTTTAAGACTGGTTCGGAGATCTCTGTCAGGTCGAAATCGACCTCTGATATTTCTTTGGAGTCCTTTCTGGTGCTTGGAGCTCTGCGCTAGCCTTCTGAATAAATGAACTGAGTGAAAGATCTGCATAGCTTCTCCATTCCTCCATTACTGCTGCTCAGACAGTCTTTAATGAAGCCCCTGTCTGTGCATTTAATTTCCCTAGGCTCAAGAAGCATGGAGAACGCTGTAGGAACGGTGTACGTTTGGAGAGAACGTACTCTGCTATTAGGTAGTGCAGTAATGACTTGCTGGTGCGCTCATCAGTCTTCAAACTGAACCTTAATCCTTTGAAAGTGGGGCTAAACATTAATTATGTCAATAACAGGTGTTAACCCCTTTGGATCCTTTCTGCCGATCTGCTGGTGATGCTGAAAACACCTCACTATGATGTCTGCACAATTTAAAATAAACTTGTTTAAAGCCCGAGCAGTGGAGGCGGAATGGTGGCAGAATAGTGGAGGGATCATGGAAAGAATGCAAAGTGGCGAAGAAATGATTAACAGTGTAAAAACCCAACAGCTAACTCTGGGCGAATAACAAAGAAAATCACCAACAAACAAGGGAGCGGAGCCTTGGAAGTGGGACCGGGAGCGGAAATCGCAATCGCAAATCGGAGCGGGAGTGAGTTGCCACACACCTTTAACAAGTTCCGATTGCGATTGGGGTCAGAGACGCGATTGAGAGATGACCGTCGAATTTGCGGGGAGAATGGACGACGAGGATGTAATCGAAGCATCGCAATCGGAGACAGGGAGATGGGACTTGCGATTACGATCGGAGGGGTGGGTGCGATTAACGCTGAGCCGTTGGATCGGCGGGGAGCTGGACGACTGTGATGGAATCGGCGGATGGCCAAATCGAAGGATCGGAGGTCAGGGGCGCGATCAATCGGAGATCGGAGAGATGGGCTTGCGATTGATCGGGGGTTGTGACGTGAATGTTGCGATTGCGATCGGGCGGGGGGCTGCGATTAGCGCTCCACCGTCGATTCTTTGTGACAGATCAACGGTGCGGAACGCACCACCAGACCGTTATAAAAAATCGCATCGGGGCTTTTACGATGTTTACAAAGGATTGCACCCGCCCGACGGTTCTAATTGCGATTGGCCCCCAAGGCTTAAACACTTGGTCTTGGGTAAGGGCGTATGTGGGGAAGTGGTTCACGGGGCTGGCGGGAAAGGGGCTTAGGCCTATAATAAGGTCGGGAAGTGGGTTTGGCCCCTTTTTAATGGAATTTAAAGGCCAAGGAGGGGAACGATAGAGGAGTAGGGGAGGAAAAGGGCCAACAAAGGTTGAGGAAAGAATTTTAAGGGGATTTTGGGGAAAATAAGAGGGTAAAAGAAAAGGGACATAGAAGGGGGAAGACAAGGGGGGTGAAATAGAGGTTAATTGGGGGTGAAATAAGAAGGAAAAGGGGGTCTTTGGGCATTTTTTCACATAATAGAGAGGCTTAAAAAAGGGGAATCAGCAGAGGGGATTTCATCAAAGGATAAAAGACACATGGAGGCTTCAAGGAGACTGTGTTTTCAGAGGAAATGCATTCCTTGAAGACTCAACAAAGATTTAGCCCCCTATTTGCTTGTCAAAAATTTCATAGGGGGGCTAACAGTGGCTCCACATGGGGATGGCTTCTTCTTGAAGGAGTCAAGAATTCAGAAATTGATCTGTTGGTGTAGGCAGGATGCCTGTTGCTTGAACCATCCATTTCTTCCTTTGTTCAGCTGCCACAAATTATGAAGACATCATATCAGCAGTACGATTCTTCCAAACAACTACCTACCCACACTATAGTTCTATCATTTTTCTTCTTGGGTGCATTTGGACTTGCAGACCCTTTTATATCATCAAATTTTACAAACAAGAAAAGTAAACCTATTCTACTTCTACCCTTATTACTCCATGAGACCAGATTAGACTGTTGGCCTCATATGTTTCTCTACCTACACTACTACCTACTGGGATTAAACTGTCCAACAGGTTTCTTCTCTACATTCTAAGACAGAAATTGAAACAATTAACTACATGCTCATAGACTAAGCTTTATTGAGCTTCCTACCTACCCTACTCTAACTGGAAATCTCTGACGTTCTAGGTGATACAATAATGCCAATGCAGCCAGTCAAGTAGTAACAAAAAAGGATATGAGCACTAGCTTCCTAGCAAAGATAACCACACGGTGCTCTGCGTGTGGTTCTTCAAAACTGAGGTCACCATCAGTAGTGACCATTCTTGATGAATCTGGCTCGTGCTGAAGATCAACGCTGGAGCACTCGAGCACATCATGGCCTCCATGTACTCTGCCACGGGATCAACGAACAGATGATGTACATTGTCTTCTTTTAGGCATGCCGTGATTGGAAGGATGTCTACGTCCTGGGCCGCTTCAATTATTGCATTTTCCACTGCATCTTCAAAGGGGCTTTGGGGAACCGGATCGTCTTCTTCTTCTACTTCGAAGAGCAGCGGAATTTCTTCTCTTTTAGGGGGCGGGAGACTTTCCAGAAAGGCCCTCGGGTCTCTGAACTCGTAGGATATCTCTTGTGAGTTTAAAAGTTCGAGCTCAGCTTCATATCTCTCAACCACCAAATCAAGAAACATCTTCTTAAGCGCAGGTAGAGTATTGAGTACTGAGCCGAGAGGGACAATCTTTGGAAGGTTCTCCCATTCAATGTCTGCCAGCACACTCGCTATTCCACTCCGAAACTCTGCTATGAGGCTTGGATCTATTTCCGCACATTGTTCAGAGTCCTCCATTAGCGAAGTGACTGGATCTTCGGCATGGATGATGTTTTACTGCGACATGGTCTCCCAGTGGAGTCTCATGAAACCAAGATAATCAGTGGCCTGCTGATCACCTGTGGAGTCTTTTTATCATTCAGGAATTGTGGAGTCGCCAGGTGGATGATTTACAACTTACTGTCCACCACAGTGATTTACCAAATCAAAGCTGACTGATCTGTCCCCAGTGGAGTCGCCATTATGTTGGGGTTCCCATGTTTTGGCAGATTTGGAAATACCAAAAGATGAGACAACATCAAACCACTTTGGGGCCCTAGGATCTAGCCCTCCTGGGCTCAGAGAGGGATCTCTCCAAATAGAACTAAGAATGATATATCTTTGAAGCTCAAAATGAGATGTTAGGCTAGTTATGAAGCATAAGGGGTTTTAAAGTGATTTGAAGAAGGTTACATGGAGCAGAGATCAGGACCCAAGAGTAATGGGAGGAAAGGAACAAAGCAGTAGGAGGCTTCAGCAAAGAGGATATGCCAAGACAGTGCCATCCATTGGGCTATGGAGTCATGAAAGGGAAATTACTTGCATCCAGTAGCCAAGGCTTCCAAAGGGCAAGTCATCTAATACTAAAGGATCTTTTAGATTAGATGGTGGGGTGGAACATTGAGGAGGAGAGTGAAAGAAGGAACAAACTCAATTTCCGTCTACAGATCAGCCGCAGGTCATTTAACCTCTGCACTTGCCGTATTTGCTACCTCTGTAAAGGCAGCTCTTTAAAGGTGGACAAAGGTCATATAGACTGTACTTCGCAGGTCATTTAACTCCAGGTCTGCTTTAGCAACTCTAAGGGGAAAACAGAGACAAGATCAACAAAGGGATCTTAGAAAGGCTAGCTGGTCACGCAAGGATCCTAGTGGACAGGGCTAACACTTATCCCCAGTGTTCCCAAACCTTCTAGCTCAAACCCAACAAGAACTTCTAGGAACTGATCCAACCAATTCATACATCAGAGAGCAGGCAAAAACATCCACTACACTGGTTAAATTGACTGAAAATACTTCCTAGATAGCATATTTAGAAGAAAACATCGAAGGCAAGGAGAGCAGACAGCATAGGGCACCTAACAAGGGTGAATCCTATACCATTATTCTGATGCAAGCCCAGAAGAACAATGAAACAATATGGAAGTGTAATAAACAAAGTAAGGAAAACATCACCGATAGTAATAGACCAGGATCCTGTGAAATGTGCTTTGATTAATCGATGCAATACCAGTCATGTACAATAAGCCCAATGGCTGTTAAAATCCAGACTTTCTCTTCCCAGCCTATTACATACAACTACTCTGCTACTCCCTCCCAAGATTGTTCTAACAGTCGGAATGAATTCCTCTAACAGCAGATGCCCAACAACTGAACAACAACCTTTAAAATTCGTTCTCAAGGATTTTATAGGAGAAGGGGAAGAAACAGAAGTAGGTGAACAATTTAATGAATCTCATCAAGACAGAATGGTGGATGAAGCCGAGCCCATTCCACTTAATGGCTTTCTGCAGCGCTGAATGTACTTTAAGACTGGTTCGGAGATCTCTGTCAGGTCGAAATTGACCTCTGATATTTCTTTGGAGTCCTTTCTGGTGCTTGGAGCTCTGCGCTAGCCTTCTGAATAAATTAACTGGGTGAAAGATCTGCACAGCTTCTCCATTCCTCCATTACTGTTGCTCAGACAGTCTTTAATGAAGCCCCTGTCTGTGCATTTAATTTCCCTGGGCTCAAGAAGCATGGAGAACGCTGTAGGAACGGTGTACGTCTGGAGAGAACGTACTCTGCTGTTAGGTAGCGCAGTAATGACTTGCTGTTGCGCTCATCAGTCTTCAAACTGAACCTTAATCCTTTGAAAGCGGGGCTAAACATTGATTATGTCAATAACAGGTGTTAACCCCTTTGGATCCTTTCTGCCGATCTGCTGGCGATGCTGAAAACACCTCACTATGATGTCTGCACAATTTAAAATAAACCTATTTAAAGCCCGGGCAGTGGAGGCGGAATGGTGGCAGAATAGTGGAGGGATCATGGAAAGAACGCAAAGTGGCGAAGAAATGATTAACAGTGTAAAAACCCAACAGCTAACTCTGGGCGAATAACAAATAAAATCACCAACAAACAAGGGAGCGGAGCCTTGGAAGTGGGACCGGGTGCGAAAATTGCAATCACAAATCGGAGCAGGAGTGAGTCGCAACACACCTTTAACAAGTTCCGATTGCGATTGGGGTCGGAGACGCGATTGAGCGATGACCGTCGGATTTGCGGGGAGAATGGACGGCAAGGATGTAATCGGAGCATCGCAATCGGAGACAGGGAGATGGGACTTGCGATTGCGATCGGAGGGGTGGGTGCGATTAACGCTGAGCCGTTGGATCGGCGGGGAGGTGGACGGCTGTGATGGAATCGGCGGATGGCCAAATCGGAGGATCGGAGGTCGGGGGCACGATCAATCGGAGATCGGAGAGACGGGCTTGCGATTGATCGGGGGTTGTGATGTGAATGTTGCGATTGTGATCGGGCGGGGGGCTGCGATTAGCGCTCCGCCGTCAATTCTTTGTGACAGATCAACGATGCGGAACACACCGCCAGACTTAACGTTATAAAAAATCGCATGGGGGTTTTTACGATGTTTACAAAGGATTGCACCCGCCCGACGGTTCCGATTGCGATTGGCCCCCAAGGTTTAAGCGCTTGGTCTTGGGTAAGGGCGTATGTGGGGAAGTGGTTCACGGGGCTGGCGGGAAAGGGGCTTAGGCCTATAATAAGGTCGGGAAGTGGGTTTGGCCCCTTTTTAATGGAATTTAAAGGCCAAGGAGGGGAACAATAGAGGAGTAGGGGAGGAAAAGGGCCAACAAAGGTTGAGGAAAGAATTTTAAGGGGATTTTGGGGAAAATAAGAGGGTAAAAGAAAAGGGACATAGAAGGGGGAAGACAAGGGGGGTGAAATAGAGGTTAATTGGGGGTGAAATAAGAAGGAAAAGGGGGTCTTTGGGAATTTTTTCACATAACAGAGAGGCTTAAAAAAGGGGAATCAGCAGAGGGGATTTCATCAAAGGATAAAATACACATGGAGGCTTCAAGGAGACTGTGTTTTCAGAGAAAATGCATTCCTTGAAGACTCAGCAAAGATTTAGCCCCCTATTTTCTTGTCAAAAATTTCATAGGGGGGCTAACACTACCAAGCATGGAAATGATTTCAATTTTGTGGTTTCCGATAGATTCTCTGAGATGGCCATTATGGCGGAATGCAAGAAGAGTATCATAGCAAAATCCATTGCTAAAATCTCCTTTGAACGATTTTGGGTGCAATTTTGGATCTCATAGTCCATTATCTCAGATCAAGAAAACATTTTCTTAAGTACATTTTGGTCAAGTCTCTAGTCAATGTTGGATACCAAGCTCACTAAGTCCATGACTTTCCATCCCCAAACTGATGGCCAAAAAGAGGTCGTAAATAGGATGATCGTACACATTTTTTTCATGTACAATTCGAAGCATCCTCGCATATGGGATGAAAGCATCCCCTATGTCCAACACAACGACAATCAAGCCCTCCATAGCTCAACTAGACATAACCCATTTCATAGAAAATTTTAAGGGCGAATCTTAGCCCAATGATGGAATTTAAAGGGTTTTATATTTTGGAGGGGTGAATTTTTTTATATTACACCTGTTTTCTATAGTTCGCCCAAAAATTATTTCAAAAATAAATAAATACTTTATTATAGCCACCAATAAACTGGATAAAAATGACCTCGCCCCTTCGAATTTAATTTCAAGCCCCTAATTCACCTTCAAAATATGTTTGCAGGTGGGGTTTGCTTCCAATCGCCCCTGATTTCTAGCCATGGCAGGGGCTATCTTTATCATCAATGGAAAAAATTGGGGCCATTACCAATGTAGTGAATGTGGGCATAATAGTACAATCGGATCGGAACACTCAGGAGTTCTCCTCTTCCCAGGCTCTCAATGTTCGTCGTCTTTTCAAATTTATGTTATAGTTTGGTATGTGAGTTTCGATTACTGTCTTTTCGAATTTCTTCTATAGTTTGGTTTTTGGTTTTCTATTATTATCTCACACATTTAACTTTGAAAATTTGGGGTTTTTTTTTTAGGCTGCACTTGGCTTAGAATGGATCCAGGTTTCATATGTTTAGTATTAAATGTATTAATATTTTTTTTAATCTACGAAGACAATTATGTAATGCATGTGTAGAAATATGGTGTGGAGAATACCAAGAGTAAGAAGAATATAAGTTTACCCATATCAACCTGATGAATCAAATGTTCATTTCATTGGAGCCATGTTAGTTTAGAGGAGTTGGTTTTGACTCATTTTCTTTCACCCTATTAAGTGAAGGCTCTGAAAACAACCAATTCTCATATGTATGGTGGTAAATCCATTAATTAAAGGTGGGGTTACCTTATTAATGGTATTTCATTCTTGATTTTACACTAATCTATCTTCCATTATCCGCCTCTCTCTGAAAGGACCGACGAGCGCACAACTGATACATGCAAATGTGCCTTACAATTTTTTTTTTCTCATCGATTGAATATGAGTCAAGGGGTTGAAAATTTCAAAGTTCAAGTGACTCTGGAAAAGATTATGAATTGTACAGGCTAGATGTACAAGTGTAGTCCTTGCTTGAAAGGTTGTTACTGTATATACAAAAACCTATATTTTCCAGTGAATGGGCATAATTTTAAATAGTCCCATATTTTTCTTATTTTATATATGACAAATTTTTATTATGATCTCCAATATGGTATTCCAACTCTTAGTTTCATGAACTAACACATACCCATCTAGACCCCCATTTTATGCACCTCAAGGTCATGGAGTTCTTGATTACATGTCTCCTGAATTTCAATATATGATATATTGCTCATCTGTGTGAACGCATATGTGCATTATGTAGCTGGAAGGTGTGCAACCTCGATGTGTATATCATGCACTATGTGAGATCATATGTGCATTATGTAGCTGGAAGCTGTGTGAACTCAGATGTGCATCATGTAGCTGGAAGGTGCACAACCTCGATGTGTATTTCACATACTAGTTTAGATGGGTCTGTAATAGTGTCCGTATTCAATTCACATAATTCATCATCTAGATTCACTCAATCATTTCACATACAAACACCTCGGATGTGGGTGCCTTGCTATAAAATTTTGAGCCATATGGGCACCATGTGGCAGGGCAGCTATCCGCCCCACGTGCCCGCACATGGTCGCCTGCCCAATGATAAATGCTACTTACCATAAATTCATTCTCCACCAACTTTTTCGAGATTTCCTCCAATTGCAGAGAATTAATGGCTCTTCGTCCTGCTCCCATGCCTATTAATCCATCCTGCTACGCCCCTCAGGCCTCCATTCGGCTCTCCTTCCAGCTCTCTATGTTTGCCTCATGAATTTCCTTTCAATCCTTGGCTCTTGGCCCTACTCATTCCTACTGTAGTTGTCCCTCGATGAATTTAGGTGGTGGAAGCTCCTCTCATGATCTGTCGAGCATCCCCTCTCTATCTTGTGCCTCTACTCCCTAGCCCGTCATGCTAAGGCATCATAGAATGCAGTGTCAATGTGCTGGTGGACGCAACCTCCCCTCTAGACCTCGTCGATTGCCATGGGCAGGGAATTAAATATCTCAGTGGGTTGGGAGGAGCCAAGCAGGCTCGACCCTGTCAACCTCTCTTCTTAATTTTCCCTCCAGCTACCTGTCTCCCTGTTGGCTTCCTCTAGCCTTCGTCCCAAGAAGCGCCTGCGCAAGTCTACTCTTCAGTTCGAGCTGGCCTTCATTCCTTGCAAGATGAAAGCCTTGCTAGTGCAGACCACTTCCAGCAACAGACATTGCACCAACAACAACTTGGGTTCCAACGATGGTCAAGGTTCTAGCAGTGACGCAAGCAAAAAGGATGAAGACACCAATCCTCTCGTGGCCACCTCCAACCGGCCAGATGCTCAGGTGTCTCCTCGGCTTCCAACTCCTGCCCATGCGCTGAGCAAGGGGGATGATGACTCTTTTTATGTTTGTAGGATCATGGAAGAAGACCCCAAACCCCCCAAGAAGAATGAAGGTCTACCTTAATTCCAATTACTAGGTGTTGTTCTCTCACTCAAGTTATCTCTTGGCGTTCTCTAGTTTGAATTTGTTTTGGAACCTTTCTCTGTTATGTTTCAGTTTCAGTTTCAAAACTGTTTATGTTGGTTTTCCATCCTGGGAAACTCCTAATTTTTGCTACTTGCAAACTGGTTTCCCCATCTGGGGCAGTCCTTTTCTTTCAAACACTTGATATTTCCCTCCGGAATCGGCTTGCCAAATCTGGAGGACGAGATATGTAATGTTTTTTCGTGTATAATATACTAGAAGTAGACTAAATTAGAAAAAAAAAATCATTTCACATACAAACACATAATGTGTTGATATATCCCCTGCCCTATCATGGACTATTGAGCACCTGGCATTTCCTAGTGCAATAATAATGGTTTCATATAAATAGGTCCTCCTTCATTTTTCCAGCACTAACTTATGAGAATAAAAACGACATTTGATATTGTTAGATATATAATAGTTTTCTTTTGTTTGGAGTGTAATTTTATGAAAAAAGGTTATTTGATATTTACCCTTTGTTCATAGACCTCAACTAAAATCAAGTTTGTAGTGTTGAATGACAAACTGAGTATATTGGAGCATAAAATAGAGCTACTTGAAGCCAAGTTCAACATTTCATAAGTTATTTTGGGGTTTTCTTAATCCATGCCATTTTCCTACCGGAGACAAGCAAAGAGAAAAATTTCAAACCAAAATGATAAATGTAACATCTCGAGACATGAGGCACAACATCCTTGAGCACGATCTGACATTGCATTAAAATATGGGAGTAGCTAATAATACCTTAACTCATATAGTTATATCTGTAAAATATATTTACCTGTGAATTATTGATACATAAAATCTGTTACTCCTCCATTTTATGAAAAATATGGGTTTGATATCATGATATCTTAATCAATTAAGAATCCCTGTAGATGATGTTTTTTCTTCCAATGTTTTAATATGTCTTCTTATACTGATTTCATGTAACCAGAGATAGATTTTAATGAAATTTTGACATATCAGGAAAGTTGAGGTTTTCATGTAGGAAGATGTGTGTAAAGCTAAAGCTATTTGTACTAAAATACAAGGCAAGGTTTCCCAAGGTGTCATATTGGTAAATATTGCAATAGTTATTCTTTCTTTGTTCTTTTTTCTCATGGTAGCATTATTCATCCGTTTAGTCTTTCCACTTTGCTTTATTTTTCATGGTATCATTTTTCATGCATTCTATCTTTTAGATGTTATATGTTGAGCCTTAATTATACCAAAAAATCCATTTAGGCTATCATCCAAAAGCCTTCCGAATTCCAAGCATGAAGAATAAGTCTTGGTAATCTCAACTATATTTCATTCTCCGTAGTTTTTTGTCTCAGTCACCCCAAGAAGAACTCAACTATATTATTTAGAATTTTCATTAATGTAAACTCTCCTTGGTCCATCTACAAACTCAAGTTCATTCCTCTAAGGGGAGGTGTGAGTCATGAATTTGATTGTCAAGCCAAGAAAGCTGGTATTTACTCAGACAAATTAAAAATTGAGCTACACTGTCACATTAACCACAAAACATATGGACCTTCTCCCTAGTAACGTGAAGACACACTTGGGATTTCTTTCTTTGACAGACAGGAAGCATATTGTGTATAACCTAATTGTTGTAACTAGACATGAACCCTATTAGGTATGCTTTTCTCCAGATCCTCTGCATATTGAAGCTTTAATGGTCACCAACTAAAATGCAATTTTTCCGCCTCTTTTGTTGATATAGCTTCATAAGTTGGAAGGATATCATTGTACAAGTGTGTAGTAAACAATTATCCACACATAATTTCTCAACTAATTTGGTTTTGAAATCAACAGGGTAGTGCTTCGCGTTTATTTTGGGAGTCACTTCAATTACTAAGAGGATTAAACATTAGACAAAAATGGTTCCTGAGTGTGTGTAATGGAGAGTTTTAACATAGGATGGTATATATATATGATATATATTTCCATGGATTCTCTATGTTCGATGTAGAGTTTTGTATACTTATTAAGGTTTTTATTTCTTTTCTAAAATTTTGAAAATCTAAAATACATTGACAAAGTTACTTTGGGGTTAGGTGGGTCTACTTCCTCTACTTTTCCTTATTGTGGTTATTTTGGATTATCATTCACAATGTGGCACAATGCTTTTGTAGGCCTTTTAGAGCAGGTACGTGTTCCCAAAAGCCTTATGTTAGGTCCCTATATTACTAGTGTAGTCCCTTATTGTTGTTAGTGTAGCCTCCTTATTGTTATTGTTGTACCCCTGTAACCCCAATATTGTTATTATTGTGCCCTTACATTATTATTGTTAGGTCAGCTAGGATTATATTGTGACCCCATAGACTCCTATATATAGAAGAAGGCTTTTTCATTTGTATCATCCAGGAATTGTTCATTTATGTAATGTAAACAAGGTTTCCCCCTCAAAGTGGCTTATTTATAAGGTGTTGATCTCTCTTTTCTTCTATTTTTGGAGCTATTTTCATAATTTTTGGTATCAGAGCTTTGTACTCTAGGGTTTCGCTGTTCCAAACAGGTTATCGTGGAATTTTCACTATAAATTTTTTTCTAAGATGGTTTAGAAGTTGAAATTTTTACTACGCAAAACTGAAATCCTAAGGAACTTTGTGTAAAAAATTTTGATCTTGGTTCGCAATATTTTTGGAGATATGATATATGAAAGTTAAGGTTTTTGCAGGCTACCAAATTTCATCTAAAAGAGGTGACCTTGGTAAAATCGTCATAAATCGCTTTGAGCATCAAATTGGAATTCTGTAAAAAGTGGCTGAAATTACACAGATTTAGTTTCTTATGTATCCATTTCAGAGATTAAGGAGGAAACAATGACACGTGGTACATCATACAAATTCGCTCTACTGAACCAATCCATAATTAGGTCATTGTGGGAGATTGGGCATAACTTTGCCTTGAGGAATCCAAATAAGGCCAGACCTGTGGAATTTGAAAGAGGATTCAAAGGGCTACTGCATGACTAAATTTAAGATATTGAAGATACAAATTACATAGATACATCAGTTTCAATATCGAGCTCCTCAAAAGAAAGAAAAAGGTGTGTATTTTTTTTCAAATTGCATGAGTCTTGTTTGAAAAATCAGTTTGAAATGATTCCAAGGGAATATTGAAACATAGAAATTAGAATTGGGTTCTAAAATTCCACCTAAAAAGAATTCAACACCCATTAAGCCTTTAGAAGGCTCTACTATGGCTCACTAAGAGGAAGAAGTGGAACATGACATATCAAAATTACAAGAGTAAGTGCACCAAATTTCGCTCTCGCAAAGAGCAACAAAAAATGAAATAGAAGTTTTGAAGAAGGGCATGGAAGCTAATATGGATGGTTTGAATAAAGGTGTGGAATATAATATCGATGGTTTGAAGAATGGCATGGAAGCTAGCATGGAAGCTAAGATGGATGACATGGAAGCTAAGATCGATAAAAAAATTAAAGACAACATGGAAGACATGAAGAATGATCTAAAAGAAAACATGGAAGGTTTGAAGGAATGTTTGTCAAGGTTAATACAAGAAATTATTCCTAATGGCGGAAATATAATAGAGGAAACTCATGATGAGAATGAAATAAATGTTTATTGTGATTTCACAAACTCTAATGTTGGATTGAAGACCCACAATATTTCAAAGATCAATATGAGGAAGTTTGATGGCAAGGATCCCATAACATGGATACTACAGATGGAGAAATATTTTGATCTCAATAATGTGAAAAACACACAAAAGGTACACATTGCAACTTTATATTTAGAACAAAATACATTTGTATGGCATTGATGGCTTTTGCTCACGTAACAAAATTGTCACTTGGTCAATTTTTACAGAGGAAATGATAACACATTATGAGGATACAAAGAGAAACACCTTCTTTAGCCAATTGATAAATCTCAAACAAAAGGATTCAGTGGTGGATCACATTGAGGACTTCCAAAAATTGAATATAAGGGTAGTTGATATTCCAAAGGAACACAAGATTGATGTCTTCATATGGACTTTAAAGGATAACATCCAACATGAGGTTCGACTCTGGGAACTTGATTCATTGGAGAAGGAATTTAGGTTGGCAAGAAAAATTGAATGTAAAATTATGGCGACAGGGAAGCCTACCACTCACATATATAAATATGAAGTTTTGCTACTCCTAGACTTCCAAAACCTACAAGGTTGACACCACAATAATTGGAATATAAAAGAGAAAAAGGGCTTTGCTACAGTTGTGATAGAAAATACACTAAAGGTCATAAGTGTGCTGAGAAGAAATTATTTTACATGGATTGTGAAGAGGAAGAAGAAAATGAACAAGAAACTTCAAAATAAGAGGATATACACCAGGAACCAACCCTATAATAAGAAATGGTCTGTATATTGTGTAATGCATTGGCAGGAATTACCACTCCTCAAACTCTCAAGATAGAAGGAAATATCAAGAAGAAAAAGGTAATAATGTTGATTGATTCAGGTAGTACCCATAATTTTATTCATTGTAAGGTAGCCAAGGAATTGAATTGCTTCCTATACCCAACGCTAGAATGTCAAGTGATGTTTACAAATGATGGAACTATAAATTTCTCTGGAAAATGCCATAATATCAAGCTACCCCTAGGGGAATATGTATTGAATAGTCCAATCCTTTCCATTCCAATGGGAGGTGCTTGTGTTGGACTAGAAGTACAATGGTTACAATCATTGGGGACAATAGCTTTTAATTTTCAAGAACTTTTCTTGAAATTTTTTACGGAAGCAAAGGAAGTCGAATTACGGGGTATCACAGGGAAACCTGGAAAGATAATAAGCTCTAATGTCATGACAAAGCTTTGTAATAAAGAACAATGAGGTGTAATTGCACAATTATGCTCACTAGAAGTTCCAACATCAAAATCATGTATTTCTCCAGATCTCCAAAAAGCCTTGGAAAATAATTCCAAGGTGTTTGAAATTCCCAAAGGACTCCCACCTATTCGTGATCATGATCATGCTATTCATTTGATTCCAGGAAGTATTCCTCAAAATGTCAGGCATTATAGATATCCATATGTCCAAAATAGGGAAATTGAACGTATGATTGCAGAAATGTTAGAGGCTGGTATAGTTCAACCTAGTCAAAGTTTTTTCTCTACTCCAGTAGTATTGGTGCCACAAGAAGGATGGATCATGGCACATGTGTCCGGATTATAGGGAGCTCAATAAGCTCATTATTAAAGATAAATTTCTCATTCATGTGATTGATGAATTATTGGATGAATTACATGGAGAAATTTATTTTACCAAGTTGGATCTTCATTTAGGATATCATCAAATTATAATGAAGACTATTGATATTCCAAAAACAACATTTCAAACTCATGAGGGTAGTTATGAATTTTTTCTCATGCCTTTTGGCCTTACCAATGCACCTTCTACATTTCAAGGGTTGATGAATTCCATTTTCAAACCCTTCCTTAGAAAATTTGTGCTATTATTTTTTGATGATATACTAATCTACAATAGGTCTTGGAAGGATCATGTTCAACATGTTGACAGGGTGCTCAAACTATTGGAGGAGAAACAATTATATGCAAAACCTCCAAATTTTTCTTCGAAGTACAAGAGGTGGAATATGCGGGTCATATTATATCTCACGAGGGTGTTAAGGTAGACCCTAACAAAATTAAATCCATTAAGGAATGGAAAGTCCCCACAACCATAAAGCAGTTGTGAGGATTTCTAGGGTTAACATGGTATTATCGCAACTTTGTTAAGAATTATGGGAGAATAGCAGCACCTATAACAACATTATTGAATAAAGATGCATTTTCAAGGACTTCTCAAGCAACTAAGGCCTTTGATCAACTTAATGAGGAAATGTGCCTAGCACCGGTCTTAGCTATGCCAGACTTCAAAAAAACATTTATTGTGGAATGTGATGCCTCGGGAAATGGAATTGGTGTTGTTTTAATGCAAGAAGGAAGACCCATTTCTTTTTAAAGTCATCCAATCAAAGGAAAGTATTTACAGAAAGTTATTTATGAGAAGGAAATGTTGGAAATACTACATGCACTAAAGAAATGGAAACCTTACCTAATGGGAAGACACTTCAAGGTAAAAATTGATCATGATAGTCTTAAACACTTTTTGGAACAAAGACTATCTTCAGAAGAGTAGCAAAAATGGATCACAAAGATGTTGGGTTATGACTTTGAAATCATCTACAAAAAAGGGAAGCTAAATGTTGTTGCAGATGCACTCTCAGGAAAGGATGAAGAGGTGGAAGAATTTATTTGTGTCATTTATATTATCCAATCAGTTTGGATAACCGAAGAAAGGAATGAATGGAATAAGGACGAATAAGTGTGGACACCCATTCAAAAGTTGCAGTGAGTTCCTAGTACATATGATACATTTAGTTGAAAAAATGATTCCTTATGGTACAAAGATCGCTTATATCTTTGTAAGAATTCCCAACTAAAAAAAACTATGCTTTTGGAATTGCACACTTCTCCTTTAGAAGGAAACTCGAGATTTTTAAAAACTTACCACAGGGTGAAGAAAGATTCTTTGTGGGATGGCCTTAAATATGATATTCAAGAGTTTGTGGTGGAATGTTTGGTTTGCTAGCAAAACAAAGTTGAGACAATTAAGACCTCGAGTCTTCTACAACCTTTATCCATTCCAATTCAATGTTGGGAGGAGATTTCAATGGATTTTATCACAGGTTTACCTAAGTCCAAAGGAAATAGTTTCATCATGGTGGTAGTTGATAGATTTACCAAGTATTCACACTTTTGTGCATTATCTCATCCATTTAAAGAAAGTATAGTTGCTACTGCATTTATGGAAACAATTCAAAAGCTACATGGAAACCCAAAGATTATTGTAAGAGAAAGAGATCCCATTTTTACTAGAAATTTTTGGAGGGAATTATTTTCTTGTTTGGGTACTCAACTAGCTCATAGCTCATCTTATCATCCTTAATCTGATGGTCAAACTGAGATAGTGAATAAATGTTTGGAAGGATATCTTAGTTTTTTTGTATCTGATAAAAAAACACAATGGGTCAAGTGGTTACCTCTGGCTCAATGGTGGTATAACACTTCCTTCCATACTAAAACATAAATGAACCCATTTGTGGCACTTTATGGATTTAATCCACTATCTATCACATCATTTTTAAGAGAAAATTCTAAGGTTCAAGAAGCATAATATCACATCGAGCATCAACAAGAAGTTCTCCAAATGTTAAAGGATAACCTAAATTTGACACAAAATCGAATGAAACAACATGCATATCAACATCACAATGAGAGAAGTTTTGATGTAGGAGACTAGTTATTTTTGCAGCTATAACTTTACAAACAAATGTCCCTCAAGAAAGCTAATAAGGATAATAGATTATCGCCAAAGTACTATGGTCCTTACAAGGTGTTGCAAAAGATTGGTACTATGGCATACAAATTGGAGCTTCCTGCTTCTTCGTGACTGCATCCAGTTTTCCATGTTTCATGCTTAAAGAAGGTTATATCTGACAAAATTCTAGTCCAAACAATATTGTCAAAACTTGATGAGGAAGGAAAATCCATATTGGAACCTGAAGAAGTCATGGAAAAAAGAACTCGACAACTATGAAATCGATCAATTTTAGAGTATCTCATCAGGTGGAAGAACTTACCCACTGAAGATTCTACATGGGAGGATGAGAATTTTATATTGAAGCATCCAAAGCTACTCAAGCATTGAGGACAACACTTTTTTGAAGGAGAGGAGCATGTTAGGTCACTATATTACTAGTGTAGTCCCTTATTGTTGTTAGTGTAGCCCCCTTATTGTTATTAATGTACCCTTGTAACCCCAATATTTTTATTATTGGGCCCTTACATTATTATTGTTAGGTTGACTGGGATTATATTGTGACCCCATGGACTCCTATATATAAAAGGAGGCTTTTTCATTTGTATCATCCAAGAATTGTTCATTTATGTAATGTAAAGGAGGTTTCCCCCTCGAAGTGTCTTATTTCTAAGGCATTGATCTCTCTTTTCTTCTATTTCTGGACCTGGTTTCATAACACCTTCCCAATTCCCATCATGAAGAATAAGTCTTGGTAATCTCAACTATATTTTTTTCTCTGCAGTTTTTCATCTCAGTCAACCAAAGAAGCACTCAACTATCTTATTTAGAATTTTCATTAATGTATGCCCTCCTTGGTCGGTCTACAAACTCAGGGTCATTCCTCCAGGGGGAGGTGTGAGTCTTGACTATGATTGTCAAGACAATAAAGCCAATATTTACTAAGGCAAACCATAAATTGAGCTACAATGTCACTGTAACCACAAAGCATACATACCTTCTGCCCGGTAACGTGAAGACACCCTTTGGCTTTCTTTCCTGGATAGATAGGAAGCATATTGTGCATATCATAATTTTTGTAACTAGACATGAACCTTATTAGGTATGATTTTCTGCAAATCCTCTACATATTAAATCTTTAATGGTCACCAACTGAAATGCAATTTGTTTCCTCTTTTTTTGATATAATTTCATAAGTTGGAAGCAGATCATTGAACAAGTGTGTAGTAAACAATTATCCAG